>JAABNY020000108.1:20222523-20248193 GCA_015164015.2 Brevimyrus niger
GAGAGAGAGAGAGAGAGAGAGAGAGAGAGTCATAAGCTTCTGCAGTTTTCTTTGGAATATTAATAATTTATGTATATATTTATGCATCTATCTACATGTCTGTCCATCCAGAAATGGTTCTGGATATATTGTCTCTCAATATTTGTTAACTTACGTTATATAAACAGTGTGCTGCTTCAATCTTGTAGCTCTACATTGCTCTGCACACGCGGTGTGTTGGAGAATTTGTGCATACTAGGCACAGATTCCAACGTATTCTCAAAGAACCTCTTAGCTCTTAGCATAATTCCCTAACAGTTATCTAATTTTAGGTAGGGGGAGGCGTTCTGCTTTTCAGTTAAATAATTTAAAGTATTTTTTCTTAGAGGACACTCTAAGCTTCTACCGAATTGTACATGCCTGTACAAGCCGGGGATTCTCGGTAAAAACGGACTGCTTTCGGCGGTCTGTTTTTGAAGTTTTTTTTTTTTAAAACAAACGTACATATTTTACAATTGTTTGGTTGTTCAACATTTTTTATATGTGCAATAACAGAATAGCAGGCCTATGATTACAGCATGGATACACCAAGGACAACTATTTTACAAAACTGATATTTTTCAGATTTCACATTTTACAACCAAATTATGCATAATTTTTGTAACATTTTAAGCAAAGAGTTAAAATAGATTATTACCAAAAAAATAGATTTACGTATGTGTTATTATACATACGGAGTACGTACGTTACACCGAAAGTTGCTTTTCATTGAACACCTCTGATTGCATATGGTAATTCATTGAAATGAATTTAGTAGATATTTTTGTACAAGTGAGGCAGATACTATATTACAAGCATTTTTTGTGGTGATTCTTTCAATTCATCACGTCTAAGGGCAATAAAGTTGGCATAAAGTGATGAACCATGAATGAACCCATGACCATATCAGTATCTCAGACAATTGAGGAGCAAGCACGTGATTGCGATAAACATAATATGTAAACAAAATGTTGCATAAGTTAAAATATGAGAAAGAAACTGATCTTGTTTTTCTCTAGTTTTTTTATTATTATTGAATAATCTTATTTGTCGGAAGTTATAGCTTGCTGAGCCTAGTTTTAGTAAACTTTCTTATTGTTCATTCAATGACCAGAACGCCGCAATAGCCAAATATAAAGTTAATGTGATGTATTAAACTTGCAATAAAGAAATCTCCTACCTTTGGCGGAAGAGCAAAAATCAGGGGGAGAAGTAAGAACGGTGTCAGAATAATAATAAGTTGTTTTCTGACGCACCAGAGTTTCTTTCCGAAAGCAAAAGCCATGTCAAAAATTCGCAAAACGTATTCTGTTCTTTTCTGACTTTAAAGGCGGAAAGGCGCCAGTAAAGGTGCGCAATGTTTACAACCGGTCGCCTTTATCGCTTTTTTTTTTACCCCCAGGAAAAGATTAACTATGGACTTGATGTTAACGTCTGACTAACCCTTCAATTTCGTACACGTGCTCTTTTTTCTTTGGCTAAAGAAAACACTAACGGCAATCGGGATAAACGTCCAGTTGTGTCATCTCAAGTATGAATGTCTCACATACGACTAATTCAAATGGAACCCTGACTATAGTATTGTGTTCCCATTGATTCTGAAAGAACGCGTTGTATAACCACCTCAACGAAGATGTGTTAAACTTTTTAAAGCACTGCTTTAATAATGTTCGTCATAACATTTTACACCCATTCATTCATCCATCCATGCATCTTATGTCAAGTACAAGGTCGGAGTGATTTTACAAAAACGCTTCTGTGAAATATACTTTAATATGCATATTCTAGTGGTGCCGGAAAGTTGATCGAAGGGATCCCTGAATGCAGTCGTGAATTGGGGATAACCCCCCCCCCCCCCCGGGGGACTTTATTTAATATTTAAGTAGTTGGGCCGATGACAGGGATTTTCCTGTATGTATATTCCAGAATAACGAGAGAATGATATGAATCAGGTGTTGATATTTACCATATGAGAACTGGGGATCAGGAACAGGACATAGCTGGACATAGCAAGAGGAGGGTTATAGCGGCCCCTGCTGGTCAAATTGGGGGATGGATTGGACAGGTTGTGACAAAGCCCCCCCCCAAAGACGGTGCTCCAGGCACAGAAGACCCTACTACGAGTAGAACAGGACAGATGGAACCAATGATGGGACAGGGCACTGCTGGATCAACAGAGCACACGGGACGGGCATCAGATGAGACCTGGAAGTAGACCAAAGAGACAGAAGCCAGACCGCAACACAGGACTGGACTGGGAACATGAGGGAACCTTGAACACTTTGATCGGAGTCCAGGCCAGACAAAAAGGGCAGAACCACAGGATAGGACAAACAGCAGGACTAAGGGCATAGAACCAACAACACAGGGGGTAGGCTAAGGCCAGTTGGCGACACGAAAGTGATCCAGAACAGGGGATCCAGCAGGCTGGAGGGGACAGGTAGGCCAGAGCAGAGCTGGAATGTGCCATGTGTTCCCTCACCTCTGCTTCTGCAGAAGGGTGGCCCAGACGGACAGTACTGAGTGACCGGGAGCCTGGGCGGTTGGCACAGAGAGTGTGCTACAGTCTCCTTCTCCAGGACACTGGTGGCCACTCCGGGGGTGGGGGACGGAGCCACAGTGGGGGACGGGGCCACAGTGGGGGACGGAGCCCGTGTGCACATGAAACAACGAAGACGCAACGACGCACGTGAGCAAAAACAAAGACGCGGAGCCACATTCTTTTACGTCCCCGTTCGGCCATTTCTTTCTCAATTGTTTTCGAAATCTGCCCGGTTATGATATGAGCCTTCCAGATATACCTGAACAGATTTATCTCCCCAAATACTTATTAAATCCAGCACCTCACTGTCCCCCCCCACTGGCCAACTTCTGTGCTGTCCTCCATGTTTGGCACTCCGACGGACACTTCCACCTGTGCAGAATTATGACGAACCTCGATCGAGAGTGACATAAAAGTCCCGATTTCGCTGTTCAGACTCGCATCGCAAAAAAATCAGACCTCTATTCAACTTATGACCACATACTGAAGTGGCCCAAATCGAAATTGTTAAAAATCGGATTCCATGTTACTCGTGCTGTTCAAATTGTCTTGAAAATATGTGAGACACATGTGAGCAAAAAAAAAAAAAATCGGATTTGGCCCACATTTCTCCTGCAGTGTGAACATAGCCTATATGCACCATGGTATTTAACTCACATGAAACTGTAATATATGTATCACAATTATGTTTAATGAATTGGAAAAATGTATGCATGATTTATCAAAGACTATTTTCCCTGAGTTTTCCGTTGTTTTCATTCTGATAAATCCTGGTGCTGCAACTCGTTAAATTAGCAACATATAGGTGTCCTGTGAAGCAGCTAAGCTGGTATATGATGGTTTTCTGCCTGCGGATTATCTTTAGGGAACAACAGAAACGAGCCTCTGTAAGTAAATTTTGACATTAAGTGTGTAGCTGCTTTATTACACCGTCAGTAATAAAGTTTATTACCTCCTTTCTTACAAACTGATATGGCAGTTTCACAACTGCATTTTAGCTACAAGTTAATGAACAAAAGCTGCTGTAAGTGGGAAGTGTGTGTGTGTGTGTGTGTGTGGGGGGGGGGGGGAACAGGTACAATAGCTCCCCCTAGAGGCTGATTCATGATTTTCACATGGAATGTGGCACCTGTAGTTTTAACAGGATCATGCTAAATGTTTATCACTGCTGACTATTTAAATGTTCTTTCTTTTTTTTTTTTGTAGCATTATCTTGTTTTTAACTTGCGGTGCTTGTTTGCTAAATCAGATCTCGACCCATAACTGATTACCGAACAGAGAAAAAACCCCATTTATTTTCCAGTCTTTGTTTATTAAGGAGGGTTATGCAGCACTTGGTGTCCCTGTGTGATGGAGCCATCATCTCTTTACACTTGGTAAATGTTTACATAACCTTTAGCAGCAATAATTGCAGCCAAGCAGTTCAGTTATCGATTGGTCTCTCACAGCTCCAAAGAAGGGTACGGTCTCCTCCTCCGTACAGCACTTCTCTGAACTCAGTGACATGTTTTACATAATTTTTTTCTATCACTAAAAGTAGGTTTTAGTTCAATACTTTAACTGTAAATCCCAAAATATTGTTCTTTGACCACTCCAATGCACAGGAACTGTTTTTGGCAAAACTGGACTCTAATCATAGCAGTGAACAACAAGGTCTGAACAGGATGATTTTTGGACAATTTTAAAAGTTGCTCTTTGGGAGATTTTGGCATGATAATTACTCCTGGGAAGATTAAGGTCCGAATGTGTTTGCCAGTGTTTCATGCCCCAGTTTTGGCCCCCCCTCAACTCTCAGGCAATCAAGAACACTAAATACCTGATACCGGTGTGTTGGGAGCTGGGAGGGAGCAAAAATGTGGACTGTCTGGGAGGAAGCCAAAATGGGGACTGTCTGGGAGGGAGCAAAAATGTGGACTGTCTGGGGGTCCCCAAGCACTGGGTTGAGAAACACTGCTGTTTGTCCTATCATGTTAAAAAAGACGTCACGACAATTTGGAGCTTAAAAAGCAGACAGCTTTTATTCCTGATGTCTTTATGATCATGGCATGAGGACCTGTGTGGTGACAACTTCACTCTGATAGTCAGGGTCATAGTTACAAGTTAGATTTACCTTGGGGGGGGGGGGGAGGGGGGTGGTTAATCGAAATTAGCGGTGCATGATTACTCACTTGATCACAGAGCTGACATTAATGCAGTATACTTTCTGGTATTTGATGATTGCATGTTTGCTTATTTTTCACAAAAAAATCATACTTTTCAACAAACAGATAAATAGTGAAAAGCCTGTGTTGACCAGCCTGTCCAACATTCCGCCTCAACACCAAGGGCATTAAATCGGTCTGCATTATGTTTTTTATAACAGCCTGGGCTCTTCTGGGACGGCATTGTGTTACATGTTAGAACATTGCGGGTGGGATTTGCTGCAAATACACTGCAAAGACACTATCTTTTCTCCCCCCTCCCCTTTGGCAGACGCTACAGGTCAAACAAAGCAAGAACAAAGACACTGAACAAAAGCTTTTACTCACGGGCAGTCAAATGAGCCCACCCCCCACCCCCTGAATTACTGTTTCTGGGAAACAATATCCACCGTCCTCAATGACTGTCTTCTATACGGACTAACATACTGAGCTCATTGCACTAAAACATTAATTCTATAATAGGATGGCTCTCTCTTTTTGTGTTTTATTCCCTTATTTTGACTTTATGCTGCTATTTATTACTTCTATGCTGCTAAACAGAGAGCTGCTAAACCGTTTTTCATTATTTCTGCAATAGTGACAATTAAGATCTTATCTTAAAAAAAGATTTCAGGTTGGATTGATTGATGTTGGGTGATCAGGTCCCTTTCTGTGAGCTTGTGTGGCCCGACCACTGTGCAGCTAAACTCGCTCCCAGACGGTCTGACCTTCACAGCCGCTTCACTCACGGTTCACCAAGGCAGCCATAGCAGGGCAGGAATTGTGGAAGCTGCCTTGTTTGGAAGGTTGGCATCCTGTGATGGTGCCAGAACAGACTAGTGACTAACCTCTCCTTTAAACCACCTACCTGTTGCCAGCGTTTCTTGCTGGAGATTACACCATTGTGTGAGTACTTCACACAGAATTGTTTTATAACAAAAAAATAATTACATTTACGTTTACCGCATTTGGCAGATGCCCTTAGCCAGGGCGACTTACATAACTTACATAATTACATTTTCTCTCCCCTTAAGACTTTTGCACAGCGTTGTATATACATGCATATATGTGTGTGTATATATACCGAAATGTAAATACATAAGATGTTGAAAATCCAAAAAAGGTCAACTCGGAATTTTACAGTTTGAAATGGAATTACCCGGTTTTGTACACATTGCAGTAGGTCGAAGGTCATGCGGCGGTATCAGCCCAAACCACCGGAGCTCGAGGCGAATTTGACGCTCTTCGGCGATGGCGGCGACCTGTGAGAAACGTACGGCATTCAGCCGAAGTCGCAACCCCCCCCACGCGAGGACCCAGCCGCACGCAGGTATTTCGCAATCAGCCAGACGAGTCCAGGTTGCCTGCGACTTCTGCCTTTTAGCTCTGCAGCTGAACACGTTTTGAGGAGATGCAGCTGTTACTGTCTGGACAGAGTCTGACCCTGGATTTGATGCTACAATCTCTGAATAAACTGTACGTAATGCTTTGACTAAATTAAACACTGTTCTTTATACCTGATCACTGTATGTGGAAACTGCCGTACTGGTGCAGCCACTCCAGTAACTCGGAAGTGTATTTTATTTCTTTACTTTGTTTAAATTCCAGTGACAGGTGGGGGGGGGGTAGTGGGGGCAGAATGGGCAGCCCTGTGACCCCACACCCCCAGGGCTGTCACTTCAGATCCCCCCCATGAGGGATGTTGGCATCTTCTCCCCCCACGGGGCCCCCCCTTGCAGTCAAAACATATCCGATGAGGTTAATTGGTTCCCCCTTAAATTGCCCTTAATGTGTGATGCTGCATGTGAGCGTGAGGCTTCCGATGGACCAGCGCCCTGTGCAGAGAGCCCCCCCCTGCCTTGGCCCAAGTTTTTCTCGGGGTAAGACTCAGGTTCACTTTGACTCTCTGCTGGATGAGTGGTTATGAAAGTTGCAGGGATGGACATTCTAGGTACAAGGTTATTTGACAATATCTTTACTGCTATGTTTAACAAACATTTAGAAAACGGAAAAACAGTTTATTGGTCAGCACTTTGTGTGAAACAATAAATATCAATGTTATATACTGTACTGTTTCTGGCTCCTATTTTGTATGCCAGGAGTTTCAGCCATTTTTTCCCCTTGCACCCCAAACCTGGAAAGGGTTCCCTTTGAATGTTCTTCTCTCTCCAGTGGATAGTGAATCAATTCAGATAAAGTCCCTGCAGACCCCCTGCGATTCTTCTATAGACCACCAGGTGGCGTGCAACCTAAATTGAAAACCGCGTTTTACGCAGTAACCAGAACCAAAAAAATGACAGAAGTGAAAAAGAAAATGGAATTAAAAATACACCAAGGGTCCATCTGAAATGTCATTTTTTTACAGCTTTGAATGGTGAATAAAGAGCCAGATTCTGCATATTTGGGGAAGAGCTGGGCGGTGGCGAGGAAGTATTAAGAATTAACATAATTAAGAAAAAAGTAGCCAAAGAAATGTGCAAATGCTAAATAAACGCACATTTAATTCATTCATTTCAAATAAAGATTCATTCATAATAATCAATACGGCTGATTTGAATTGTAATCATCCAATAACTTTTTATGTTCAATGTTACTGATGACATCCCTTGGTGGGGAGCAGAGCTGGTCCTGTTGTTTAACACCGTCGCCTTGCACCGCTGGTGTTGGGGGACAGATCGTACCTTTGCTCCGTGTGTGTGGAGTTTGTCAGATACCTTTGATTTCCTCTGGCAGCCCAAAGGCAGCCACACTACAGCTGAACACAGGAAGGCGTCACTCTTTCAGTGTTTCACACGCCACCCACACGCTCACCCTCCACCCGCATTTCCTGCACCGGTGCATTTCCTGCACCCCATCCCAGGCAGCACGGGAAACAAGGCAGGAATGCAGCCTGGACGGGAGGCCAGTACATCACGCACAGCTTTAGTTCTTTTTTAGTTAATCTTAAAAGGGGGAAATTAACTTCATATTTCTATGTATAGCTAAAAGAACAAGGATCTTCCGAGTTTTGGTACAGCAGAAGTATGAATACGCAGAGAACATTTGTACCCAAAGCATACCCACCCATGTAATTGCATGGTGCATAAATAATACTGCTCATAAATGTAAGCATTTATAATTCCAGTTTGAAGATGACTGTCTGACAAATAATGTACACCAGCCATTTAAATGTGAGCGTTAGCTGCGCCCTGTTATGATGACTTTGATCTCTCTGTATCTTCTTTATGATTATTTTGATCAGACCTTCAGTGGTCTTTTTTCCTTTTTTTTGACACAGATTCTTATCTGTTTCGTTCAGGTTCAGGTTGTTCGTGGAGTTTACCAGATGGCCCTTTGTTCACAGGCACAGCAGGTGACATCACTCCACTGTGAATCTACAACAGATTGGCTTTGTTCATATCCCCTGCTTCTTGTCACTGATTCCCCTTATCTCTTGTTTGCAGCCCTCCTACCTGCTAACGCCTTCATCCCTTTACTCAGGTCATCCCTTAATCATTCTTCCGGCATCCCTTTGTCAAGCACATCGCCTTCCCTCCACTCACAGTATGATAAGAACCCTACAGACGACCTACTAGGTACTCCGCTGCCTGCTATGTGAAAGCAACACTAGGGGGCAGTGTGTGGCTCAGCAGGATAGGCCCCCGTGCTTCTGACTGGCTTAATGCCGGTTTGAATTCCGTCCCTGGTCTCCATTGAGCCTCTTGGGCGGCACCTGTCAACCCCCACCAAAATACCCCAGGGCTGCTGGATAAATGACCAACCTTGCACCTGCACACCAAGTTTTGCTCTCAACTCTGTACATGTGTGTGTCTCAAAAAAGCAAGATTGGACATGCAGTAAGAATGTTTCCAATGTACTTGCACAAGCAGAAAATAAAGCTTTGATTTCAATATCCCGTTTCACCGGTGTTTGAGGTCTCCACCCATTTAGGGGGATACATGATTATTAGGGGGAGGTTGTTTTAGTCTGTTTTGATTATTGGGGGGATTATAACACTCCCACCCCCCCCCCCTGTAATTTACACCCACGCCTCCAAGGTTTCCAGGGCTAGTCGTGGATCAACATAAAGGGACAAAAACACACGAAGACTGGCCTCAAAGGTGCGAAAAGGGGATTTTTTTTAGAGCGATGGCACAGAAGACAGTGGGTAGAAGTTCCGTCAGATCTGAAAAGGTCAGGAAGAGCAGCTGACAGCGGGAGCTGCCAAGGGGGGGCAGAGGGGGGGCAGGACGCCGCCGGAGAGTGTGACACCCCTGTGGTGTGCGGGGCTGGGTGAATCCATCACAGACCCCACCTGCTACTGGTCAAACTGGGCTCCCAGTCAGGCGACAGCAGCTGGCTCTCCCAATGACTTTATAGCCGTCATAACATCATAATGCGACATGCCGGGGTCACGTGTTTGTGGTGATACTGGTGTACACAACCCTATGGCACAGCCAGTCATATAAACGTATGTTATAACCTCATACAGGGGTGGAACAACCGCACACTGGGCCCTGGGGCAAAAATGGACCATGTCCCACCCCCCTCTTCCAAATTTACACCTAGTAAGTACCACAATGCTGGCAAAAGCACATCCACAGAGTTGCCACCTGTCCCGTATTTTTTTTTACAGTAATACATTTTATTGTACTTCCCATGAAATCTTGTTTATTCTTCAGAACCATGACAGCGTGTGGGAGAGGGAGTGATGACAGACGGGAATCGGGAAATGACCCTCATTACTCCATATGATCGCTCGCCAAACTCAAAAAGCCAGTATTTCCTCTCTGCATATAAGATGATGTAGCCTAAACAAGAGCGAAACACCATTACCGAACACATGCTAAATCAACCAAAGCCCTAATGTTGCGAGGCTGTGATAATATTTAACTCATGTACCAGCATGGTGTTTAAAACACAAACGGCAAAATTATTCTTAATAATTATTTCCCTTTCCTGTCATCGTGGAGGCCAGGGACCTGTGTCAGCAAGGTTGCTGGTTCAAATCCTGTGAACGCCCAGGCCCATAACCTGCAATTGCTTCATCCTGCCACCGGGAAAAAACCTCACACTGGTCCATTCAGAAGAGAGTGGTGCTGAGGTTTCACACGGCTACTCTCGAGTTCCCATCCCACTGTAATCAGTGCATGCTCCTTACCACACCCGTCATCGATTAAAATGATACTCAAACTCCCAAAGTAATCAATGTATGTCAACGCTTGTATCTGAGCATCTCGTCGAGATTTAATTGGTGTAAAGCAGTTCAGCGTGGGCCTACTTATCTGTTGATAAGCCATTACAAGGCAAAGCCCACCAATACGGAATGAATATGTCATTTATTTCTGCGAGACTGAAGTTGGGGTCTGAGACAGTGAATGAAAATTTAAGGGGATAGCCCAAGAGCCGGGAGAAAGGTCAGACGGTCGTCACGGTTACATGCTGTGACAGGTCGGCATCATGGGAAATGGCAAGCGCAGCTTCCAGGCGTAGTTTGGTCCCACGCATGGCCCCATGCAAAAGTATTTGCCCCCGCACCGTCACTGTCTGGATATGAGAAATTAATAAGGCGTCTGCATTTCACTCAGAGGGTTTATCTAAAAAATACTACTGATTATCTTCAGGGGCAACTTTTGTTTTTCTTGACAATGATCCTGAGAAATATAGAATAAAATTTTTAAAAAACCCAATGTCTTCAGGAGCACACACTGAACCATCTGAGTTTCCATTATTTCTTATGGGAAAATTTGCTTTGAAATACGAGTGCTTTGGATTACAAGCACGTTTCCGGAAAGAATTATGCTCGCAAACCAAGGTACCACTGTATAAGTGAAAGGATTTTCTCATAAATAACACACATTTTTAAAGTGCAGGTTTTATGTTCGCCAATAGTAGAAAGAAATCCATCCATCCATCTCAGATTTACTGCATACATACAGTACTGGGGTTCATCAGTCGGGGGCGGGGGGAGGGGGTTGTGAGATTTCCAGTCTATGCGTAAATGTGGGTGTGTTGTGACTGGGGGGGTTGTGGGCTAAAAAGTTTTGGAACCCATGATCTAGTGCGGGGTCAACCAAAGTGCATCATCATGCAGTGTCGTTGATCCAAATGAAAGTAAACAGGTGCTGTGAGCGACGTTTTACCGGTCTGTTCTGACCCCATCTCCTCTCAGCCATCCCAAAGTTCACTGAACTCCACACCGGACAGTAAACAGCACTGGCCATCCAGAATGCTTCCAGTCATCTACTGAAGTGGCCTATTTTTTGGTAAATCCGCGTGCCTGGCACCCTGCAGTAACAGTTAGTTTTGACAATTCTGAATCTCGCCGACTCCGTTCTTGCAGTTTCTCCATTCATCATGTGCTTTAGGATACTGGTTCTCGACTGGTGGGTTGCGACCTAAAAGTGGGTCACGGGACCATTTTCAGTGGATTGTGAGTGTGTGGATAAAAATAAAAAAAAATTGCTTAAAGACCAAGAAAAAATATGGATTAAATTTCACCAGCTGAATTAAGCAATTAACTTAATTAAATAACTCAGTGAGGTATATGAGTTGTGCTAGTGGTTAAGTTAAAAAAATGCATGAGTGTATTGGATGGTTACAGCAAACGCCGCTGCTCACATTAGAAGCAGTTTTGAAAATAGCTAAACCGATACACTTTGACGCGCATAAAATTATAGTCTCATACCAACATGAAGATGAATTGAATTGCAGTTTCTTCGATTTTTCAATGGTACTGTGTGTTTGGTATCCAGATCCGTCACAGTTCACTTTCATGATGGAATGTATCTCTTGTGAAAGGTGAGTCACACTGACCTGACGGTTTACACCTGCCCTGCGGTTTACCTGCGGAGAGAATCGTTCCCGCCCACATATTCACCAGTAGCTGCCAAACAGTATTTTCGGTCGTTTTTTTTTCGAGATCTTTACGAGGGACGGCTGTCAGCTGAGAGCTTCTGTATTATAAAATTCTGAAGTTGAATGTAAAAAAGTATGACTGCACAGACCATAATGTGTCATTTCTCTGTGGCCTACCAAGTCTGCCCACCCTGTGCTGACCTAAACATGTTTACCCATGAAGCAAAATCATAATTCTCAAAAAAAAATAATAATGTACTGTATGAACAAATGACTAAAAATCCAACTTCCAAAACATTTAAACTTCAAAAGGCCTGAGAGTTCTGTTAATTTTATACTAGAAACAATATGAAAGCTGCAAGTATTTTTTTATTATATTCATTTGTCACTGTTAGCTACAGATCTTTCTCTATAAAAAGAAAGCAATTGTTCTGTAGAATATTAGTGGCCTTCTGCTAGGTGTCTGCAGAGAACACTGTCTTCCTACACCTTGCATCCAGCTGCCACCAGCATCTCCCCGCGACTGGAACCCGTCAGCCCATCAGACCGGCGATCCCGTGAGCCGGGAAGGCGGAGCTCCCTGCCCTCGTGCACGTGCACCGCAGGGAACGACTTCGTCCTTTGCCACACTCTCCATCCCTCTCTCCCTGGCCCCGGATTTCAGAGGCTCGCACGAGCTACAGCTGCGGAAAGTGAAGACCTCTCTTGCATTCCCTAAGATGGGACCACAAAGCGAATGAGAATTCGAGAACCCATTCAGCAGTGGATGCCGCCCCTTGCGCACCGATGAACAACTCACTGCCGCTCCAGACGGACCCCTTCCCCAACCACACAAGGGAGTCTAATGAGTCCAGAGGGCTGGGTAACCAAAGCGTCCTGGCTCCCTGTGAGCAGGTGCTCATCCAGGCGGAGGTCTTCCTGACCCTGGGCATCATAAGCCTCCTGGAAAACATCCTGGTCATCCTCGCCATCATCAAGAACAGGAACCTCCACTCGCCCATGTACTTCTTCCTCTGCAGCCTCGCCGTAGCCGACATGCTGGTGAGCGTGTCCAACTCCCTGGAGACCATCGTCATCGCCGTCCTCAACAACCGCTACCTGGTCGTCGACGACCGCCTCATCCAGACCATGGACAACATCTTCGACTCCATGATCTGCATCTCCCTGGTGGCGTCCATCTGCAACCTGCTGGTCATCGCCATCGACCGCTACATCACGATCTTCTATGCGCTGCGCTACCACAGCATCGTGACCGTCCGCAAAGCCCTGCTGGCCATCGCCGCCATCTGGCTGACCTGCACCGTGTGCGGGATCCTCTTCATCGTCTACTCGGAGAGCAAGACGGTCATCGTCTGCCTCATCACCATGTTCTTCGCCATGCTGGTCCTCATGGCCACCCTCTACATCCACATGTTCCTGCTGGCCCGGCTGCACGTGAAACGCATCGCCGCCCTGCCCGCCGAGGGCGTGGTCCAACAGAGGACCTGCATGAAGGGAGCCGTCACCATCACCATCCTCCTGGGCGTCTTCGTCTGCTGCTGGGCTCCGTTCTTCCTGCACCTCATCCTCATCATCACATGCCCAAAGAACCCACACTGCATCTGCTACATGTCCTACTTCACCACGTACCTGGTGTTGATCATGTGCAACTCTGTCATCGACCCCATCATCTATGCCTTCCGCAGCCTGGAGATGCGCAAGACGTTCAAGGAGATTATCTGCTGCTGCGGCACAAGCTGCAGCCAGCGCTGTAAGTACTGAGGAGGAGCAGAGCCCAGCCCGGTGCCCCTGACCCTGCATCGAGACACTGAGGAGGTCTATGCGCCCGCTGTTCTCTTATCTGCTCCAGCAGGGAACACTCAGCTCGATTCTGCTTTGTTGTATGAGGCATTGGATGGGGGAGCTTTGAAAACAGTTGCGATTCAAATGCATAAAGTGACTAGTGCACAGGCTTGTTTGTGTAGGGAATTAATGAGCTAAAACAAATAAAAGAAACAGACTAAGCTAAAATGACAGTAGCGAGTGCAGTTTGTGTCTTTGTTCTGCTTTGTGTTCAGACTTGAGATACCTGTACATAGATAAAAATAAAAGGACCGGAGCATTATTTTTGTTGTTGTTTTGTCGCTATTATTGTTGGTAATATTGCGGCTGTTGTTTTGTTGTTATTGTTGTTCAGCGGTAGTAGTAGGAAACTTGAGATTGATTGTAACTGGGAGTCCTAATCAAAAAACAAGCTCACAACAGTAAATCTTCCTTATGTCCTACATAAGTATTCATGTACAATTTATGATTATGAGTGCCGTTGTATATCACAATTTTCTTATGCCAAGACATGGCACTCATAGTAAAGCTACCAGAACAACTACTGGAAATATAAGGACTGTTTATGACATCACATTGTATCAAATTGACAAAAGGGTAATTAAATTGTCCAGATGTAATTTTTTTTCATTGGCGATTTCTTGTAACAATGAGTGTAACAATGCATAAATATATAATTTATGATATGCTTTGAAAATCCTGTCCTGAATTCCCATAATGCACAAGGTTCAAGCGCATCTATATAACACCTGCAGGTAAGTAAGTGATTCAAGAACATCTGTATGATTCCTGCAGATTAACTGGAAAAGGATGCATCTGTTCCCCAGTGAGTTTCCATTCTTCCCAGGCACTCAGGTGTCACCAAGGCATCACTAAATGACAATCAGTGACCTTCCACACAGCTATCATTGTACGTTCACGCAATGTATTATTTCAACCACTTTTAATAACCGCTGACCCAGACAAGGCCACGGTGATCCAGAGTATTTCACAGGAACTGAAAGGTGCAGAACATCCTCGATAGGATACCAGCCCAATATTATTAGAATAATAGCTGATACTTTATTGATCCCTTTGAGAAAGTTCTTTTTATACCCTGGCACAGAGGCTTAGCCCACTGAGCCACACGCTGCCCCCGGCATCTCACACACTTAGGGTATCCCTGAGACGTCAGTCCACATCGCTGCAGCATGACAGGGCACCAGAAAAAAAACCACAGTAACAGAAAACATATTAACCTTGTACTCAAGATCCTTTGGTTGCATTCAAAAGCCACAGAAATATGTAGGGACATAGGAACTGGCCAGGGGGGGGGGCATGTTCCCCCCAATATTTAATTTGCCTTCATTCATCCCCCCAATAAACAGTATTTAAATAATAAAGTCCCCCCCCCCCAAATTTCAAACTCTTTCCTAAGCCATTGAAAACATGATAGCTGATAACACGCACTGCAATTCATTCACCTCTTTTGTGTATAACAAAAGAGTCACTGCAAGGTAACAATCAAACTGTAAACATTCCTCAGATCTAGTGTCTCTAACACTGTGGTGTATGTACCACCAGAGGAGCTCCCCCTGGCGGGTGAGAAAGCAGAGGTGATTGGTTACTGTGATTCACAGGGCTATGCAGAGACCTTTGGGGGCGGGGGGGCGGGGAGTTGGCCATGGAAAAAGCTGCTAACAGATGAGGAAGGGGTGTAACTGAAAAGTAAAACTAAAAAAGGGAAACAACAAAAAATGACTTTCAGTACCTCTAACACAGGGCTGTCCAATGCCGGTCCTGGATGATTAGTTTCAACTTCAACTCTATTGTCCCCAGATTACAAATGGTTTTGCGACAAAGCCACTAAACAAACATGAAAGTGCATAAAGAGAAGGGACAAAGACAGCAGCCCACCAAACGGCACTGAATACCACAAGAAGAGAAACCACTGGAATTCCCCAACTGCCACTGCATAGCAGTTCTCATTATATACGAAACATGCAATGATCACAAACATAAAAATCATATACAACATACCAATCATACTGTTCATGTAACGATAAAAGCTCGGTGTATAAATAATGCTCTAAAATAACATCAAAATAATCCCCAAAGTCACTGCTGGAAATGTTAACTGTAAATTTATACTGACCAAAGTGACAAAGCCAGGGTCATACATAACATAAATTTGGTCAAATTTCCCAGTAAAAGAATCAACAACAATATTAGGTCTCAAACACATGGTAGACCAACCCAAAATACCTCCATCGCTGATCTGAATCAGCGAACCGGGGACAAATTAGTGACTGAATCTGTTGGTTTGTACAGAAGGAAATCAGAAGCGGGAACCAGAAGGCAATAAGTGAAACTTGTACTGGTGAAGGTGAGCATTGATGGATAAAATGGATGCTGCCTTCTTCAGGACATCTCTGCTATCCAGGTCTGTGAGGCGGCTTTGCTGGGCAGCTGTGATTTTTACCACTGACCTTCACCATTTTGGAAAGTTCAACTTTTGCCTTGACACTCCATACCATCACATCAGCGAAAATGTCAGGATGGATTCAATGTAGGATTTATAAAAACAAAGTTAGACTGGTTTTATCTACTATGAATCTTGCCCTTTTACTGAAGCAGAAGACAGTTTTCTTGCAGATAACATCTATATTAAAATGAAAATTCAGTCTGGTTTCAATCAGACTGCCCAGATACTTGTAGGACTCAACTACTTCTACTACCAGTGTCCCTTTAATAGCAGTGGTGTGAGAAGGAAAGAGCTTGCGCCTAAAATCGACGATCGTGTTCCGGGTTTTTGAAACATTCAGCTGCTAGAAAGCCCTGTCACACCATTCTATGACATCGTCGAAAACGAGACCGTGATCATTTTCGTCTGAATGTAGCAGACTGACGACAGCTGGGTCCATCTGCAAACTTTAAAATGTGTTTATTGACATGTTGACTACGGCAATCATCAGTGTAAAGAATGTATAGAAGAGGAGACAGAACACACCCCAGAGGTAACCCCATAGAAGATGACATCTCCCCTGACAATACTCCATTCACCCTCAACCTCTGGGTTCTGTCAGTGAAAAAAAAAAAACCAGAATCCAACACACTAGGTTAGAATCAAGATTAAAATTTCTTCAAATCCTGTCAGCTAATACAGGTGATTGAACAGTATTAAAAGCAGATTAAAAAAAAATCAGCAAATAAAATCCTCTCATGTGTGTTACTGTCTTCAAGGTGCTTGAGTATCAGTATGCAGATTTCCTTGCGCAGACACATCAACTAAACCTGGTAATTAGGTGATTAACATATGTTTGAGCAAGGAAACCTGTAAGCAAGTTGTACTGGATTCCAGCTCTCGGATTTGGGCATCCCCGCTTTCAAAAGGATGCACTTTCAATACTACAGGCAAAAGGGGCAAATTTTTATATACTTTATGTTTTAGTGATGGTTTTGTGCCTTTACATTAAGTTTCAATTGAATGATAAAATGAGATGATTGGGTGAGGTATCTGTCAGCTCCTAAGACCACCTACAGCACAGGCTCGTACTAAACACTGGTCAGCATAGGTGCCTATAACCCAATAGTTGGTCTTAGCATGTTTTCAGGTCAATCGCAGGAGATGATTAACAAACACCCTTGGTATATCTCGGCCATTATCCGTTTGTAGCCAGTACGCCTCCGCTTTTGCAAGGCAACACCAATGACGATGCCTGTTCGCAAACGTAGCTCTCTTTGAAGACAAGTGCGCGCAGGTGACAAGGGTTTTTAGAAGGTCAGCAAAGAAACTTAAGGAAACCACCCCGGATGTGACCCCTTTTGGAGAAACCAGGCCTAACTGGAAAATGTTACGTAAATCTGTTAAACACCTACCTCGTGCTGCAGCCTACGCCAGGGGCACTCGTGTGATTTTTTCAGGGCGTGCAGTTTTGCTTCCATGGTGAATGTTCTTTAGCGCAAAGCAGCAGCGCTTACAGCACAACGTAAAGCAATACTGAAAAAAATAAAAGTAATAGTGTAAAAGCTAAATCAATAGAGAAAAGCTTTTTTTAAATTGTTTTATTTTAGTTTCTTTTTCTTGGTTTATTTTATTTATATTTATTTCACCTCCTTATTCAACATTTATTTCCTTATTCTGTTACAGTTTTATTCTTTTCGTGGCACTCCTATGACGCCGTATAAATAGGCCTTAATCACTTGCTGGGTTCTAGAAACTAAGTCGATAATTATGTCACAATTTTTTTTCCAGGGATAGTTTACCCATAAGTCCCCATAAATGCAATCGAGGGGCTCAAGGAAGGCAAAGCGACAGGGCGGTTGGTAGTAAAGCGGCCGACTGTCTTCCAGTCAGAATCACATAACGGTCATTTGCAAAATCTCAGCCTAATCTCTGACGTATTAAATATTTCATTAGCATATTAGGGGAATACAGGTATTACTTAATTCCGGAGTAGGCTTGCGGAATATAATATTGTTTTTGAAAGGTGTTTTTATTGCTATGGGGTATCGTACTGAGATATTTATAGTGTTCGATAAATTTGTTCTTAATCAATGCACTGTACATAAACTAAAGGGAAAAAAGAAACAGAGAAAGTGTTTTTCTAAAATGTTCATCCATGGCCGCTAATGGGACGTATAGATGCATGGTACACGGGAGAACTTTTAAGAAAAACGATTCCAAAATGAGACGCGCGGGGATAGCGAAATCATATATATATGACACAATCAGAGCTATCTGAATATTACTGTTTCTATTTAGAATCGTGTGAAATATTTAACAGAACTGTAATCCTACGCGTGCAATTAGGCATGTGTATATATACATCTCTATACCTCTCTGTCAGGGTAAACACAGGTTTGACCCTTTATGTGCCCACATCTGCTAACCAGACTGTAAAAATAAGGTTAAAGAAAATCCCCAGGTTATATCCAAAATCCCCCTTTCCGATGGGAAATAAAGGTGCGCAATAAATAACTATACAAAGGGCATGAAAGATAAGTCCGTTTGCTGTTGTTGCTTTACTACCATACAAAGTGTAATGTGAAAGATGTGAACCAATTTGCTTAATGTCATTAAAGCCAATTAAATTCTCCTTCTATTAAAAGCACACTAAAAGTCCTGTGTGACCCATTCCACTTTGAATGATTAAAATGTTACTTGAGAATGTAGCAGATCAGTCCGTTATGGTTGCCGTATTTGACTTAAAGCTTCAGATGGTTACTGATATCTGAGGCACAGATCACTTGCAAAGCTGGCTGGCTGGGTGGGTGGGTGCACTGTGTGATCGCTCGACACTTATTTAAGAGATTCCTTGTGGGGAAAATCTTCTGTCACCGACCCCATCTTGCTCTAAATGACACACATATAAATGAGAGGAAGGCTGGCAGCGACCTGTTGGCGGTTAAAGGCCTTGCTCAAGGGCCCACAGACACAGTTTTTCTTCCAAAGCCGGGTTCAAACCGACACACTTCCGATCGCAGATTGCCGAGCACAATGAGCCAGACACCCCCCCCCCCCCCTTGACGTCTGTGCTGCACTGTCTAAGTGGCCCAACCCTGGTGCATTTATTTGCGTCAGAAATCATGAGAATGTTTTTGTGACAGCTTTCAGGATAGACAAAGTCACCCCTCTCAGCTGTAATGGACTGTTCTGCCCTGAGAATTTACGCTATCCTGATTTCTTCCACTACTAGCTGTCCACTGCCAAGCGAAGTGACGCAGAGTCACCTAACAAGAAGAAATGGCACAAAGACACAAGACTAACCTTAGGTCTCCCTTGTCTGATACTGTCTCGCTAGAATGGTAAGCAACCTGTGAACAGATGTGAAGAAAACACAATTAAACAACGTATGGAAAAATGCAAGACTATCCTTAGCAAAAGAGGAATAATCTTCTTAAATATGACTTATCGATCCTCTGACGTGAAACTCCCTCCCCCTCATCAGAAAATTTTAGCAACAGCATTCCCACCCCCACCCAGAGAGGTAAGTTTTTTACCACGGACAGCCCACGCTTTAATTAGCATATTATTGATGGTCCCATTGTTAGACCTCATGATGACGTGATTTGGGTGCAACACTTCTGTTGCAAGTAATACATGCAGAAATGCAAAAGAGGAGATGTGTGAACTCATGCAAATCAGCAGATTGGCTTGGATTTCCAGTTCTGCATGCAGGCCAGATTAACCTCTCTGGGGACCCTGGCTGGCAAGGTCACTTGAAACCAAACAAACCAAATCTCTGATTGGTGGAAGTGAGCTCCCTGGTTTGTCAGGGTCATAGGGCTATGCATTAATCCACTGTTATGTGCATGCACTTATAAATGTCGTGTCAGATGTCTTTTATAAATAAAACATAATGCTAAATGGCATTCAGTCTAATATGACTCAACTTTGTAGCTCTGCTTTTATTAGTGATTTAAGCGGGGGGGGGTCCTTTTATTTCTTTTTTTACTCTTAAATAATGTATTGACTAGTACAATACAGCTGCCTTTGGCATTTCAGCATTTTTCACATCAAATGTGAAACATAATCAATTATATAGACAGAACACAACAATGTCCTGATGGGATCTCATGGATTTTCCCCATCATCTTTGAGTGTGTGGTGATATTATGGTGATTTTGCATTGAAGATAGGTCAATCACCTTGGACATGTCCAATAAACAAACTGATGTTGAGCAACAAACAGAGAGCAATGGTAACTTTTGGGGTATGAAAGTACTTCAGGTCTGTTTCTGGTTCAAACCAGCTGCAATTGCACACACAAAAATCTTAGGCAAAACAAAATAAAGGACCTTCATGTTGGTGTAAAACGATGGTATTACATTTGTCATAGTGTGTCACCTTAGCCATTTCAAAACCTCTCCAGAAGTCATCCCACTACTTACTGTTCAATGCACCCCTAGCACAGCATGTTAGACTAACCAAAACCTCATTACATAATTAATTACATTTATTAATTGAGTTGGTGGTAAATTTTAGCAAATACATGGAAAGGTTGACATTCCCCTGAGGAGAAGTTTGGGAACTGAAGATCTTCTACCCATGCACCAAGACACCAGTCACTTTTTGGTGAACTAAAAAAAATCCTGTAAGTTTTTATTGTTACTGTGGAATAGTTTTATTATTAATTTGCATATGTTCCATTTTTTTTTCTTTGAGGTAATACACACAGATGTGTACATTTAAACACTTTATTTGACAGGCTAAGACTTTTGCACAGTTGAAAGAAAAGCATTGTAAGTGGGTGATAAATTATGCCTATGGCCAACTCCTGTCACGCCCGCCCCACCCGATCCTCGTGTGCGCCACGCCCACCTCGTGTTACTTCCCGATTGTGATCACCTGTGTCCTGTTATTTTGACCAGTCTCGTGTATTTTAGTCCGCGTCTTCCACTGTTTTCCAGATCCATCATTGTATTGTCCAGTGGCGTTATGTGCTGTGCCTACCTTTTGCCTCCGTCTATCCAATTCAAACCCCGTTTTACCCGTCTTCCCGCCTCCACTCGCCTTCCTGCTCGAGGGTCATTCAATCTTGCAGTGCACCGCTTCTCTCACACCTCGTTTGAATCAGAGTCAGGCTCCCAGTCTAGAATCTTAACGTCCTGGTCACCAAAGGAGTGGCCCTCGTCTTTCAGATGTAGGTGAACTGCTGAGTCTTGTCCTGGTGACCTGGCCCTTCTGTGTTGTGCCATGTGTTCATGAGCCGCTGTTTGGTTTCTCCCATGTACAGGTCTGTACATTCCGCGCTGCACCGAACTGCAGATACTACGTTGCTCTGTCTGTGTCTGGGTGTTTTGTCCATCGGGGTGGACCAGTGTCTATCTCAGTGTGTTGCCTGGTTTGAAATGTGCAGGGATGCCGTGTTTGTTGAAAACCCTCCTGAGCATTTCAGCTCTTACGTTTGTTCTCTCGCCTGTCAGTTGTAGCCGTGCCCTTATTCGGTCTTCTCACAGATTTCACGAAACCCCAGTTAGGATATCCACATCTTTGAGGGGCCCCTTTATATGTTTATGTTCCTTCTCCTTTCCCTCTTTTCTAGTGGGAATATTTTTCGCCCCCGATGGCGTAGGGTTCTAATTACTCCCAGTTTGTGTTCCAGTGGGTGGTGAGAATTATTAAAGAGCAAATACTGGTCGGCGTGTGTAGGTTTCCTGTACACTTCAAAGTTGAGGCTCCTGTCCTCCTCAATGTGTACCGCACCGTTCCAAGACCAAGCTACTGCCTGTGACCTCTTTTCGAGTGACTCTAACTAGTCAGTCAGAATTGAGAAAGCCCTTTGGATTGAGGGGTGAAACATTTTCAAGGAACTAAACAAGTCCAGGTGCCCTGAATAACCTTTCTTGGGATAACCATACCATATATTAAACAATTCAAGAGTGGTTTTATAAGCACTAAGTCAGATGCCTACTGTGGCCTCCTCATTCAGCAAATTTGAACATTGTTGAGCATTTTGGAAGGTTCTTCTCACAACACAGCAGGAGATGGACGACCCAAATGCAGGCTGCCAACAGGCAGACCCCTCACAGAGGAATTTATTGAGGGACAGAGAGGCAGGATAGCTCAAACAGACAGAGAACCATGAGGCCTAAACACAAGTAAACACAGCCAACACAAGACTGGCATGGATTATCAACAAGAGGGTAGGAGCAAGAGGTAAGACTAACAAGCTTCAGGCATGGCTGATTAGCATCCATAGCCAAGGGAAACACAGGTAACAAATGAACAGGGTGGGGCTGGACACGACAGTTATGGAGCTCGTGACATAAGTGGGAAATACATCTTCAAAGAACTAGTCAAATTTAATCTTAAAACTGATAAAATGTTCAAGCGTTCAGACAGTTTAGATCCTGTTATTGAATTCAATCTGCCACCCCATGCAGGCCTGCGTGGACAACTGACTCACTGATGGACTTTGGCATTGAGCTAGACCTCAGTATTACAATATAATTATTAATAAATATACATTTGGCAATTGTAGTTTAATTCCAGAAAATATTTTAATTACAGCAGTACATGCAGTTCATTAAATTGCCATACATTGACACTATTCTGCATTAACAAAATGTAGTTTCCAGACTAATTTCATGCCAGTGGTGAGCTATTGTGATTTTTATTAGACAATTGGGAGACCCATACATTTTTTTATGTCTCAATTACAAAAAAGTACAGTTTATTGATACACAATATATGAATATAGAGATAACGTTGTATAACACCAATAATTGTTTTTTTTCTTTTTAGTTTAGCAATAGACAGATTAAGTTTTGATTTGGTCTGATTTCAGAACTGTTAACTAATCATCTGTTTTCAGTTTCACTCACATTTGTGGCTTAAGAACACGTCTATTCCCCTGAACTACCATAATATGTCATTGGCGTATGATTTACCTGTATGACCTTATACAGAGCTCCGGACTGCGACAAATTTGTTTACAGGTGCGACCAAAAATCAGTCGAATGTGACTTTTTTCCCTTCGTAAGTCTATCTGGTTTATTTTCTTCAGGGTTCGAGCCAGAGGTCAAAGGCAGAGAAGGGGCGGGTCTTCGATACTTTACACCAGTGTCTCTGAAGCTGTACGTTTATGAATGTTTTAAAAGGGTATATTTTTATTGATATAAAATCGTTTGTATTTAGCTTGATAATATAATCGACACGGTTTATTAATATACATTTAACTCGATGGCGATATGTTGTATAACCGTGTATTTGATTTGGTAGCGACATGTTTGCTTAACCTGCAGGATTATAATGATTATTACCTTGTTAAATCGATATTAGGGATTTTGATCTACCATTACATGCATTTAATTGTAGACCAAATTATATTGCACGTAATCCAGACACACCTTTTTCAAAAATTTTGTAATCGCTGTTTTATTGATATAAACGCTAGTTGCAGATTAGAGCTAAATATAGGCTACATCAATGTAATAAAACATGTCGGTTACATAATCTAGCTAAATGTATACGATATTTAAATAATTAAATTAAATTAAAATAAAAAAACATTTTTGAAAACATTCGTAGATGTATGTCTTTTATTAACGCTTGCTGCCGTTATTGAGTTAAATATACATTAATAATCTAATAAAACATGTCGGTTATACTATCAAGCTAAATGCAAGCAATAATAAAACACGTTTAAGACATTCGTAAATGTAGTTTCAGAAACGCATCCTGTGTCGTGAAAAGTAACCACCAATGTCCGCCCTCCCCGCGGCAGTTCGGCGCATGTCAGCGGCGAACCGAAGCTGAAAGTACCTTGGAGCTGCACGCACTTTTGAGTCATTCGAGTTTTTGAAATTTTTAGCTTGTTATGCAGTTTTCACTTATGAAGTTTTGTTTGGAAATAATGAAGTTTTTATTTTTTTGTTTGTGCTGTGACTCAGATTAAGACAAACATTTACTATACCTTCATTCATGCTTACAATCATTTGCATATCTGAATCCTGGTTCAGTCCCATGGAAGGGCGGCATCGTTGAAGTGACTTATACACTGTGGCTTTGTGAGTGCAGCCTTCAATCCGCCACCCCATGCAGGCCAGTGTGGACACAGACTCACTGGTGGACTTTGCCGTTGACTTTGACCTCACTTTACACTTTACTTTCAGCAAGCAAGTACAATCTTTCTTCTTCAATAATGTTAGCATGCCCAGTGGGGGGGGGACAGCCCTTTGACCTTGGACCCCCAGAGGTTTTTTTTCCCTCCCTACACTGTAAAAAATAAAAAGTTAAGATAACTTAAAATTTCAAGGCAACTTACTGCACTAGATTTTTGAGTTTTGAGGGCAACTCAAACTTCTGCCTTTTTTAAGAAAACCACCTATTGTTATGCTGAGTAATTATTTTTGTTCAGAGGCACAGGGGTAGATTGTCACAATGGGTGGTTTTCTTCAAAACTTTACAGTTCCAGCCCTCAAACCTCAGAAATCTATTGCAGTTGCCTAGAAATGTTTGGTTATCTTAACTTTTTTCTTTTACATTGTACTTGGGTGTTTTTGGTTCCTCTCCTGTGTTGTCAATGAAACTGAGGTTAACTGCTTTCTGCACCTGAAATCTGCACATTGTTTGCATGGAATTTGACTCACCCCAGCTGAAGCTTTTAGCTGAAATGTGGGTGGTTACAAGCAATGTTATTTTTCATCAGGCTATAAAGGTCATTATACAAAAAAAAAAAAAACACCCGTGTATATTTTATGGTGCATATTTTATTCAAATACAAAATTGCGAAGAAGCATATTTACACGTGAGACAGCTGGTGTGAAGTCCAGTCATTCTTATGAAATGAGGAACATGGAAACCAGGGATCTTCTGTCTTAAGCTTCACTCCTCAGCTTCCTTTTCACCATGATGGGTAACTATGGAACAGGGGAGCCCAGAAATGTTAGCATGTACGACTCAGAGGAAAAGGTCATCTCACTCTACAAGAGCAACATCTCCCGCAGGTGCCATTCAGAAAAGACAGATTTCTACACAGTAAGCCTTTCCATCCCCCCTCAGTAACTGACTGATTTCCAAGATTAGATAAGGATGGACGGATTTTAAAAACAAAAGTATTGGGACACGTGCATGATTCTAGAAACGAGGTATACTTGCCCAGATAATCAGAAAGCACAGAAGTGCTTTTAAGAAGCTGACCAATGAGAAGCTGGATGCTAGCCATGCGGCAGAGAGCTCTGTGTATGAAGGGGGTCCTGTGTAGCAGGTCTGCTTCACAGAGGCATCAGTGTATGTGGGACTCGCCGGCGTGACACACTCTGTGACAGAAAGCAGAAAAATAGCACAAAAAAAAAAAACTTGGTCCAAGATTATTTTTTCAGTTCAGGCATTTTGGTTTGACAGACCACACTGAGGAAGGGGACTTGCTCTCCTTCCAAAATTTAAAAGCAGAACACTGGTTTACTTGCTAATAAAACATTACCAAATTTAAATGAATAATGAGTAGCGTTCAAAACCCATATGACATCCTACACAAGCTCCACCGCCTCCCACCCACGTAAACTGTCAGAAAAAGTTGTCGGGGATGGGGATGATTAAGGCTGTCGGGGATGGGGATGATTAAGGTTGTTGGGGATGGGGATGATTAAGGTTGTTGGGGATGGGGATGATTAAGGTTGTCGGGGATGGGGATGATTAAGGCTGTTGGGGATGATTAAGGTTGTTGGGGATGATTAAGGTTGTCGGGGATGGGGATGATTAAGGTTGTCGGGGATGGGGATGATTAAGGTTGTTGGGGATGGGGATGATTAAGGTTGTCGGGGATGGGGATGATTAAGGCTGTTGG
>JAABNY020000108.1:20258399-20268715 GCA_015164015.2 Brevimyrus niger
ATGTACTTTTATAATGTGTCTGCAATTGTTCCAAACTGCATTTTGCAATGTCTATACTTTGATGTCAAATTACAAACATAAGACATATTTACAATAAAGTACACTAAGATAAAGATGAGTTTAATGCCAAAACAAATAATTGATTTGCCATGATTTAAGTTTATGATATTGAATGAAATGTGTGACCATGCCCCAGTTTTTGAAAGTGTGTTCTCCACCTCTAGACTCCAGAGGGAAAGCAAATTGCTTTGCTTTTGTCAAGCGCATATCTGTCCGTTTGTCCGTTCTGAACCCGAAATGCTGCCAGACCGCAGCTTTTAATTAAAATTACGGGCGTTTGCAAAGCATCGCTAGTGTCCAAAGGCATGGTAATAAAGTTTTCCCCGGTGAACTTAAACATCACCTACTGTCGCGCCACTGAATTCACGAGGCGCATGATTAAAGATATTAACCCTTTAACACCTAAGCCTCAAAATGCCCGCCTGGACAACCCCCCAATTTTATATGTAATACGGACAGAAAATGTTAAAGGGTAAAATCGATCTTTGGACGTACGAATCGATCTTTTATGAAAATCGATCGAGAATCTGACAATCGATTTGATCAACACAGCACTATTCACAATCCAAACAAACATTCATTCATGTAAAACAGTAACAAATAGGCCAAGGATCTGTTCTCATAGCCAATGTGCTGACAATCGAATAGCCAACGTCACACAAAAGAAAAACTAAAACAACTTGGGATTCAGAGTTCAGTACAGATTTGCTTTGGGAAATGGAGCTAACCTGTGAAATGACATCCCCCAACTGAATTCTACCCCCCGTGACGTGTCACTCGGCCACTGGGCAAATGATACAGTTTTTAAATCACTTAAGTCTGCATTGGCCACCAACAGGAATGTTTGAAGCTGTAAAGACAGATCATCGTTTTGAAATTGAGCAATAATCCTACCTGCCTAATAGTTAGTTGAGGAGATTGTCTTACACAACACTCAGAACATAAACTGGCTGTGACCTTGATTTGTGCATTACTTGATTATATAAGGGCTGGTTGAACCAAGTTTAATCGCATCTGTAAGCTGTCTTATTAGCACGTACAGTCTACGTCACTAAATGTAGCATTTGCATTTATGTATTTATACAGCCGACACTTTTTGGCCAAAGCAACTTACGAGGTACAAATAACACTAAAATGTAGTCGTCAACGACTGATCTGACATATTGGGGGAAACCCCAAATGGTTGATTGCAACATACTTTAGTATTGTGGAGATTCTGTAAATTGCTCCTGTAAATTATGATCCCCCCCCCCCCCCAACATAGCATTTGAGCAGTATTCGAATTTAGTAGTTTTTGTTTTACGTTTGGTTTAATGCGTCGTCATCCGTATGCAAATATAGTTAAAAGTGCGTGCACTCGTACAAAAATAAAGTGCACGGGTTTTGCAGACTTACTATACTAGATGTTCAGTGGTATCATGGTTATGCAGATGGAAGAAATAATTTCCTTGTACTGCACACAAATCTGCAGAAGCTGGAGAGGACGCAGTTCTTGTGCTTCTGGGACAACCCTTCCGACCGGAAGGAGAAGCGTTTATTTTAACCAACGCGTTTTACCTGATCAAATATAATACAAAAACTGGTTTAAGGTTTATTGTTCCACATTTATGAATGTTTTTTTTTTGTTAAAGGCGCGTTACTCTAAAAATAGTTTAAATTTACCTTGATAGTATAACCAACATGTTTTATTGTGGTTTAACTGACATGTTTTATTAGATTATCAAATGTATACTCAGCTCGATAGCAATGTTTTATTGATTATAATCATATTTATCTTTATACGAATTCCTTCACCGAGACCTTAGATAATATATTTAATTCAATAGTGACATTTCATTGATTATAACCTTATATTTAGTGATATGTTTAGTGACAGTGATACGTTTAGTTAACCGGCATGATTTTAATAATCATTACCTTGATAAATCGATATTAGGGACTTTGCTTTAGTGATATGCATTTAATCATAGACCTAATTGTATTACACGCAATCTAATTTTTCCCAGACACACTGAAGCAGTAGCTCCGGTAAACAATGCCTGCTTAAGAGGTCACCTTGTAGGCCTGCCAACGACTGAGACCTTCGACGGCGATGACAGAAAAGAGCAGCGTTTACAGCCCACCTGACATCATGTTGGCTGAATTCACGGGGGTATTTCCACAGGACACCGAAGTCATGCCTCCAGATCTACCCTGGTCCTTCACAACAGGATCTGAGAAAACACGAGAACAACCGTGAAGAGGCAGGAATTGTGTTAAGATTACAAGACCGCACAAGGCAGATCCCTGAATGGTCCCAAACTACCTGCCAGCGTACTTCTTGCCCTCTTCTTCAAAGGAAGTTACTCACAGAAGTAGGCGTGGTCCATGGCCTCGCGAGCAGTGAGCCGGACCTGGTGGTCATACCGCAGGAGCTTGTCCAGGAAGTCCAGGGCTTCAGCACTCACCAGGTGCTGGTTCTCGCTGTGGACGAAGCGCTCCCACCTCTTACGAGAGTGCCTGTCGGAAAAAAAAACGTCACAAACCCTGTTCTGAGGAAGCCAAGAAATCACACAGCGAGGAGGAGGAGGGATGGTTTTGTAAAGGAGTCATTTTCAGGAATATTCCTCTTTTAAGGAGGGAGTGTAAGAAGCAAATGTAGGTCAAATCTGGGAATTACCACCCAAGACACACCTTCCTAAGATGTCATTGAAGCGTGGCTCCAGCTTAATCTTGTACTTATCGATGTAATCATACAGGTCCTCAGTTCCCAGAACTTTTGCAATCCGCACCAGCTGGGGAACAAGAGAATCATGAGCTTGTCATCGCTTGGCAAAGACGATCACAAATCAAAATGATGTTATTACCCCATTACTTGAGAAGCTTGTCCAATTAAAAAAAAAAAACACACACCATTACATGGGGCAAGAAAGTATGGGCAACCAACCTGGTCATAGTTATCATGGCCATGAAAGAAAGGCTCTTTCCGGAAGATCATGCTGGCCAGCATGCAGCCAAGGCTCCACATGTCCAGGCTGTAGTCATACATCTAGAGTCAACATAAGTGGGATGAATGGTGGCGACAGGAACCCAGCCAAATGTCACATTTTTGAAACAGGAAAGCTCTTCACAAGAACAGTCGGCCCAACGAAACAGCTGGTCTATTCACTTATGAGTTCCATCCCAA
This sequence comes from Brevimyrus niger, assembly GCA_015164015.2. Lineage (NCBI taxonomy): Eukaryota > Metazoa > Chordata > Actinopteri > Osteoglossiformes > Mormyridae > Brevimyrus > Brevimyrus niger. The sequence continues at coordinate 20,261,626 of JAABNY020000108.1, forward strand.
GAGAGATGGTATGCAAAAAGATCTTCAATACAGAAACTCTAGAACAAACCCTAGACTCCAAAAAAACAGCTTCTGTTAAGGCTAGTTCATACTTCACTTTTGTGCTTTTGTCCGCTTTCGGACTGTGGATGGTTGTGCACGCAACAGCGTGTTTTAATACTACATTTGGCGGCGGATGGTCACAGTTGATGTATGCATACAGCAGTGATATTCCACCGGACCAACGGCCTGTACTACGAAGCGGGGTTGCTGGCTTATCGGGGTAACTTGTTGGATTTAAGATACCACAGTTTAAATGGACTTCATATTTGTTCACTCACATTTCGCCCGCACCACTTTAAATCCGACAAGTTACCCTTCATAAGCCAGTAACCCCACTTTGTAGTACAGGCCTGTATTACAACAGATACGAGCTGTGAAGTGAAACAGGTAAACGTTCATGAACAGTATTAAATGTTTAGTCGAGACTTGGGCTACTTTTAAAGTAATTTGGTATACCATGGTATTTTGAAATCCTTACAACAAAATTAGCTGGGGCACCTCCCTGCCACCTCTGCTTCTGCAGCTCGGTCCACTGAGCCGGCAGAACCGAACTCACCTGGTAATCCACCAGCAGCTCCGGACCTTTGAAGTAGCGGGATGCCACCCTGACATTGTACTCTTGCCCAGGGTGATAGAACTCAGCTAGACCCCAATCGATAAGCCGTAACTGCAAGGGAAAGAGCAGGTGTGTTCCGGACATGCAAATAACCAGCAGGGGGGGGGTGGGGGGGTAACGGCGGAGTACCTTCCGGTGCTCGTGGTCGATCATCACGTTGTGGGGCTTGACGTCCCTGTGCATGATCCCCATGCTGTGGCAGTAATCCAGAGCCTGCAGAGAAGTCAGCCATGAGGCGAGCTCAGGTGTGCATGAAAATACGACGTACAAAAAAAATAAAAAATAAAAAAATACACATGGATTTAATAAATAAAATTTAAAAAAAAAAAAAAGCAGGTCAGCTCTCACCTTCAGGATTTCGTACATGTAGAACCGTATGTCAAAATCTGTCAGGGTCTGGTACAATTGCTGTTAAGCACACATCAAGACAAAATGCATTGAAAAACAAATCAAAACATTCGCTCAATTAAGTTTTTATCTAGAACGCGATACTCAGCTTTTGCTTGCAGTGTGTAAAATCTCTCCCCCATTTCTGCAAATCTAGATCTTTCAGCATGTTTGGACTGCAGAATATGCCGGCTCGGTACAGACAAAACCGTCAACATTCACATGCAGGTCACAGCTGGTGCCGGTTAACGACAGACGCGACGGATGAGGCAGGGAGAACGCAGACATGATCGCTCTCTCGGGAATGGCAGCAGCGTATACAGCCGAGGCTTCCACAGTCCTACGGACTGCATGCAAGGGCGGCATGCAAGGGCGGCAACTTCTGCACACGACCCGTGACTCAACAAAGCACAGCAGTGGCCAGGCGTAAGAAATAAGGCAGCTTCGCAAGATGAATCTGGAGTGTCGTTACCTTGAAATCCGTGTTGTTTACATGCTCGAAAACCAAAGCGGGTGTCCGGGACTGTAAAGTGAAAAGATAAGAGAAAGGATAAGAATACAGGCTCTAGATGGACACGCGAACCGCACAAAATGAGCAACTCACCACCGGATCTTTCACGATGTCCGCCAGGGCGATCAGATTGGGTCCTCCTCTGAGGTTCTCCAAAATCTTAATCTCGCGCTTGATTTTCTTCTTCTTCACTGGCTGCGGAATCACATCGGGCAAAAGGTCACCGTGAGCCTAGAAGAAAGCCTGCATCCCCCCCCTAGCCGGGGCTTCACGTGAGAATACGCGGCACCCATATACAAGCACCGGCAACGGCGACAGCGCAGTGCTGCGGTTTCACGGCAGTCTGAGTGAGCCACCTGATCTGAAGCAACTGAAGGTGGACCCAAGTGCTTCGGCAAACCGACATGTACGAGTCATTTGACACAAAATAGAATCACCTTGGCAACAGGAAAAAAAAAAAAAAAATCTCGTTCAACAAGGCAAATTTTTTGCAGTCTGCTTCAAGCATGTCTTTTTCATCTGTAACAGAGTCCTTGTCCACACATACACGGGTATATTTTAAAATTGTGGTTTTCCTCCTCCGTTTAAAAAAAAAAAAAAAATCCACGTCCACACAAACATTGTCTCCCGTCCACATAAAACCGCTAAAATGCGCCGTCAAAAGCATGCCAGAACAGCCGGCATTATAACACTAACTGTACTGCCCAGCCAATCAGAAGCCTAATTGCCAGTCCCGTTAAGTTGAAAACCATGGCGCACATTCCGACGCCTGTGTTGATCAATATAATGCGAGAGTGACTCAACATTTATCTGTACACCTGCAAGAAGTCCTGTCAGCAAGGTAAGCACAAGCACTATTTCAGCCAAGCCCGGCTTTGCTCAAACTCACCTAAGGCATACAGCAAACGGCGCACGTTCTGACGTTAAAGTGGACAACGGGGCACAATCTGAGGTTTCGAGCCAAAAACTCAGTTTTTCCTGTCTACGTGTTGACGCTGAAAACGGAGTTTCTTAAAATCTTCACTCTGGATGGAGTTTTGCAAAAGCTCCACTTTCAGTGACCCGAGACACCGTTTACGTGTTGACAAAAGCCCAAGACGTACAAAAAAAGGTGCGTTTCACAATATACTCGCGTACGTGCGGACAAGGCATCAGTCTGTGAGAAAGCAAAAACGTAAAGTTCCTTTGCAATTCGTGCTGCCTTAAAATTGAGCAAACTCAGTTTAAAATAAGTAAAGATGGTTCAGTAGGTATTGTTCAGTGTTATACTAAAGGAGAGAAAAACCACAGTTTGCCCTACAGAGAATATTCTCAATTCAGCAATCAGAAAGCACATGCAAAAGAGACAACGTGCTGTGCTGCACGCAAACTTCTACCTCACTTACTTCCGTAAATTCTTTCCACTTAGGATCATTCGAGCATGAAGCCACTGCGCTGTGTCAACCATTGCAAAAGCCATTCGATTATTGGATGCAAGTCTTTCTGCGACTCTGAGTAATTAAACAGCTGTGAATAAAGCCTTTGGCTGCAGTATTCCTGATGTCAGACAGTCTACCAGCCGCAATAAAGGATTAAAGGTGTTCATTGTCATATGCACAGTAGAAAAGTGCATTTCTCTGTGCAATTAAATTCTTACTTTGCTGCCCACACAAAATGCCAAAGTACAATATAATAGAAAAAAAACAGAATACTTGTGTAATGTGCTTAATGTGCAAAAAAATTAAAGTATGAGGTAGAATGGTATGGATGTATGATGTCCGTTATCAGATGTTTTACAAAGATGAACTAATTCTAGCATACATCACCTTATTTTTTAGCAAACTTTGGAAAACCACTACTGGGGTGCTGTACTGCTGCCCCATGTCTTGACCAACCTATCAAATTATAGGGTTGGTTAGCACAGACTTGCATCTCCTTCATGCCCGAATGCCCCAGAGCCTGGGGCAGACATCAACTGGACCCTGCCATCTGAAACTCACAGCTCAGACACAGCAAGGTCACAGGCAGGGCTGCTGACATTCACTGGCTGTCCGAACACACGCCTGAACAGAAGTTCACAACCACACTCCCAATGTTAGTTTAAATACATAAGCATTCGAACCCGGGTTTTACTTTTTTACGACTACGGGGGTGGAGCCAGGCGAGCTGTCCAGAGAAACTCCTCTCCGGCAACCATCAGAGTCATTTATTTGGTGATTTTTCACCACTTAATGTTAGCGCTCACCAAGTACCAGCCGCTAACTGCATTGACTTCAGGGAAGTGTAAACTTGTACAACAGCGTAAACTTACATTTAAATTTTTTTCCCCATAAAAATAAAGGTTTATTCTTACTCTTCTTTGACCAACCCTTGTTAAATTCCACTGAAATCCAACAATTTTTCAGTTTGGTCCAACCAAAAATATTGGCTTATTTCAGCCTCAATTTTGTCATAGAAGTCTGCAAAAATTCCATTAAATTTCATTCTATATCTCAGGCCTTTAATATCAAAACTAAAATTTTGACCCATCACATCTAATCTTTTCAGTTTTCAACTGCTGGTACATAAGACAGAAACCTGCCATTTCACTTAAGGACTTTCAGTCAGCTATGCGCAGAAAAGCATGGGGGGAGAAATTAATGCACAGCAAAAGGGGCTGTAAAATAGCGTCTCTCAACACGGCCCTCTCGGACCCCCAGAGATTTTTGCTCCCTCCCTGCTCCTGGAGCAAACATATGGATTGTCTGGAGTCTTCAAAGACCGGGGTGGGAAACGCAGCTCTGAAGCGGCAACATTTTCAAACCTACCTTGAGTATTTTGACCACCACTTTTTCGTTATTTGTGATGTTAATGGCTTCAAAGACCTCACTGTACTTTCCACGGCCCAACTTCCGCACCAGCTGGTAGTCATCTTGGTTTCTGTCATCAAAACAAACATTTCAAGCGTACCAAGAGTTGAAAGAAAAAAACAAGCTAAACGCAAGAGGAAACCATGTTTCCCTAAATTGAAAAAGTATAATGTAGAATAATATATATGAAGTGAAAAGCATCCAGAAATCAAATCTAAACTAACAATGTTTTATATTAGTACAAATCTTTATGCAAATTGCAACAAATTCAAACTGGTAGTCTGACACAGGACAAAACGTTGAAACAATGCTACAAAGCAAACGCTGCAAAAACCTGTTATATTATCGCTTTAGCTTATGATTTTCACTGTTGACCCCAAGAGCCACTAGGTCACTCACCAGGGTCCTATCAAGATGAAAATCCCCCATTTCACACAGCGCTGCTGCTGCATGAGTAGATAGGCCTGTTCCCTCACTTACCCCCATTCGACCACATGAGATTCGTAATCCCAGTACCCTCGAGGCTGATGCGTGTTCACTTCCGTGTACACTCTTGCCCGACTTGAAACAGGTCCCGACATGTTTGCCGGGCTGGGCAGGAAGGGTGGGGCACACAGAAGAGGAGAGGCCAGGCAGGGCAGGGAGCTCACAGGAGGGATAGGAGGAGGGAGGGAAGAAGGGGAGGAGGGGGGGAGGAGGGACTGTTGTGGGGTGTGAGTTGGACCTCCTGTACAACCTAAAAAAGGGGGGCAACCACAAAAAAGGAAATTATTACAAAGTCAAAACATGTATCATAATACGTCCAGCAACTAAAAACCGGTGCAGTATTACATAATGCCTTGAGGGCATGAGAACACGTATAAAAATGATTCACGTGATAAGGGGCAAACGATCCCTATGGTAAATAAGGCGGACATGTACAGCACCACACAGCCAACGTTAGACTGCATTACATAAAAAAGAAAAGCCCAGATATGGCGGCTACCTTTTGCTCATGACACCTATTTAAATAAATTTAGGCCAGTCAAAAAAAGGCTGCGTAATTCAACTCGTATGACAACTTTATCGACTCTGCCAACTCAGACCTCGTTACCACCAACAAGCTAATCAAAAGCGACTATATCAAACAGATTTCTATCTAATAACGCTAAACCCGGAAAAGCAAATTATCTAGGCAGCACAGAGCGCAAGCTTACACACAGGTGCCAGTCATCAGGAAAAGCATAAGCGCTGGTTTTACCAGATACCCCAGCAGCGGGGGAGAGGCATCACGACCAAGTACACGACAATTCATCCGCTTTACACATTTTATATATTGACCCCTTCAAGAAATCCCCCATTTTAAATTCTCGCCCGAAAATGACTGCTCCTGCAGTACAGCGCCCAGCTAGTACCTGCTCAGCAAAGCCCCAATTTCCCACTTCACGCTGTTACGACGCTGCCTCTAGCCGTTCCTCACGCGCACTGATAGTGCACAGCCTACGCCACCACCGCTAGGAACCGGAAGTCTGCTAGAAACCGGAAGTCTCCATGCCTCCTGGCGAGATCTTTATATTCTGAGCGCCAAACATGGACAGCGATTGGCCAAGCCGAGCTCCACCTCCGCGTAAAACAACGGCCTATATTTCACTTTGCTCGATATACGTCTGTTAGATTCCCAGTATAGGAATATAAAGAAACATATACTATTACCGGTACTGCAAACCTGACCAGGAAAAGCTGTCAGCAGCACATACCATTTGTATATTTTAGTACTGTATATTTCCCATAAATGCAGTTACGTAATGAATGACGTGAGGATTATGTAGTCGATGACAAATTCCTGCTAATGACCCGCGATTTCTATAGTAGCGCCTCATTGTGGTTGGTGGAGTTAATAATTATATGTCATTTACGTGAGACGCCTCTAGATGGCGCAACGTCATTACGCACCCGTTTAAATTTCTGTAAATACAAGGGGCTTGGAGCGTCGTGGGTAAAGGATGACAATAAAACGGTCTGCTGACCTTATGCCCTTTTTACTGTCATGCATTTCGTTGTAGGAAATTGATTACCATTCACTTAGGTCTGCTAAATTTCACACACACACGCACACACACACACACACACACATAGAGTCGTGTAATCATATCGTCTTGGGTAATGCTCATTCATTTCTGTGTGGAAAAATGCTGATGCTGACTATGACAACCTTAACTTAAGAAGAGTTTTTGCATTTTTATTTTTTTCATTACAATCACAGATCTTAGAAAATAGAGAAAATACAGTTTTCCCACATGGGGACCAGGAAACCAGTCCCCATAAGATAAAAATGGGTATTCATTACGTTGTGGGGACATTTGGTCCCCACAAGGTAAGGTATACCTGGACCACACACACACGCACACGCACACATTGGCATATGTATTTAAATGGCACCCTTACTCAGTCATAACCTTGACTAGCTTTATCTAAACAAAGTTTTTTTTGAATTTTTCCTTTTTTGATTGCATTTACAGATTTTTAATATTGAGGTTATCCAAATGGGGACCTGAAAAATGTCCACAAAAGTAAGGAAGTTTCAGGATTTACCACACCTTTTGGTCCCCAAATGTGATCTATGCAAACCTACTCTCTCTCTCTCTCTCTCTCTCTCTCTCTCTCTCTCTCTTTCTCTCTCTCTCTCTCTCTCTCACACACACACACACACACACACACACACACACA
>JAABNY020000108.1:20307595-20320533 GCA_015164015.2 Brevimyrus niger
CTCCCCACCACACACCCCCCCCCCCCCCCCCCCCCCCCGAAGACAGAATTTCCAGAAGTTACATTTCTGGGTACAATATGATAATCTATACTATATAAACATGCACGTTGTTTGCATTTTTAGCGGGTTCATTGTAGACAAAGTCTCCCCCCACTCCTGCTGTGATAAACTATTCCTACTTTGAGATTTCATGCTACACAGTTTTTTTTTTCCGCACTGGAGGTCTAGCAAAAAGTAGCCTAACAGAAAAAGAAAGCGGCGTGAAGATACAAAGTGCCTTTGGCACGGTCCTGCTAGAATGGTAGACATATTGTGAAAAGGCGTGGAGAGAATACAGTTAAACAAAAGTATGCCCCCCCCCCACCTCCACGATCAGAAAATTTTACCCACCCTCATCCAGATCGGTAAGTTCTACCACTGTCACCTCATGCTTTGATTAGCATGTTATTGATGTTCTGTTGTTTTCAATCTCGTTTCTCGTTCGGCTCTAAAAAATAGCTCAATGGTCCACTTAGGGGGGCCCTACCCGTGTCAATCTAGGGCCCCCAGAGAAGTCACTTTGTCCCCTGTGTAAACGGCATGAATATATAACACAATAAGGTACCAAGCCTGTCATAATGAATATTGAAATGTATTAGCTAATAGGCAGAACAAAAACATCGCAGAGTGAAGCCGATTCGCCTTTAGAGAAAGTAATTTGGCCAGCAGAGGGCACTCAAATCAAACGGGCGCAGTTCAGTCCTACTTGATGAATTTGAAACTCCGATACTGCCTTACGGTCCGTACTGAACTGCACCGTACTGTAACGGTATAAAACGAAACAGGACAATGACACTCTCAGACTACGATGCAAATGTTAAATGTAAATAATATTTTAGTGCTATCCTCATTGAAAGTGTGGATGGAAGCCATCTATAATCAAGTTGTTTTTCAGTCTTTTAAACTTATTTAATAAAGCATCTAACACTATTTCTGGCAATATGAAATCTTAAAGGTATTAACGATAATATGTAATGTAAACATCTGTGACAGTGGATATCTTTCAAGTGGATTTATTATGACAGCTGTTGTTTTATATTTCATTTTAATTCTTTTAGACTTTCAGTTTTATACCATCCTTAATGTACATAAAATGCACTTAGGGTTAGAGGGCCTGATTTAATGATAATAACAGCGACCTTCACCTAGTTTTTAGCACATCATGCAATGCAAGATCATTTATTTATACACTCTGACATTACAATAGATAATTGTATGGTGAGCTAGAGAAAGCCAAACTGACCTGAGATCAGACACCATGCGTGGATCCGCACTGACAAATCGATGCGCGTGCGTCCCGGCAGGGCAGAAATTAAGACGTCGACCTGGTAGATCTGGAGCTCTTCCACGTGAAAGTTTTGTAGACAGAGGCATCTGGGTATCTAGAGCCCAGCTTGAGCTCAAGTCAAATGTGGACCGAGTGGATCAGCAGCCAGAGGGATGTGCAGCATGTCTGGGGAGTAGCGCTTCCTTCCAGGCATGCAAGGGGGCAAATGTCGCCAAACGATATGGCTGCCGCACGGGCGACAAACCGAGCGAACCAGTGAAGCCAGGACTGGGAGCTCGCGGATCCTTCGACGCTTCCCAGCGAACCGCAGGCCGTTACGGGAGAGGAAAATGGCTTCTATGGGAGAGTCAAAGTAACGTTCGATCGTCATTGTTATTGTTTTGCTTAGATGAGGCTCCTGACAATCTTACGCATCTAAACAGAAATACTATTGTTGAGGACGGCCAAGTCAAGGCTCTCTAGTTGTGAGTTCGACAGCGAGACCTTTCTCTCTCTCTCTCTTTTCTAGTTCTGCGGTCGTGTACTTTAAAAGCCAAGCAGAAGAATAACAGCGAACTCGATCATGGCGTCAACATATTTATATAACCACAAGGAAAAGGCTTTTCACAGGTGCCGCTGCATGTTAAACGGATAAACCAATATCGCTTTGTGAGGACTGAAGTGCGGGGAAAGTTGTTACATCCCGAGGCTCATTTCGTTCGCAAAAATCATACTTTCGTTAGAGAATAACATCACCTTTGTTTTGCAGCTGTGAACGATTTCACATTTGGGCCACCTTCCCAATCAGCAGCAACACGAAAAAAGGCAGACTTATTTTTTTTTATAAATTTATTGTATCGATCTGAACATTGAGACGCATGAGAATAAAAGCAGAGACCCCTGATGTCCGCAGGCAGACATGACTGCCCAACCATCTATCCATCCATCCATCTTCCACACCCGCCTGTCCTGTGCAGGCTTGCCGGGATCCAGAGGCTATTGCAGGAGCTATGGGTGCAAGACGGGCAATAGGCCAGGGTGGGACACCAATCCATCACAAGGCAGACACACCATTCATGCACATTCATACCAACTCTTATGTCAAATATTTATATTTAGCAAAGGAAAAGGAAGGATGTCTAGTTTTGAATCTGTAGCTCGGGCAAAAAAAAAAACTGAGAAAAAACACTGACATGCTTCGTAGATGGATCCAGCTTACAGTCTAGATCTCTCCGGTTCCACGTCATTAAAAACACAGCATTAGCCTCCGATTATGTGTAATTGGTTTGAACATCAGCATTCTTATGCTATAAATAACACAATAGATGTATTTTGAATACACTGCTTGTTCTAACTTCAGAGCGATTCTGCCTTTTCTCAGTCAATGGAAATGCAGCAAGAAACGTGACCTTCTGAGTTTCGTTGTTTCGTCAATCTTTCACACGGAATCATTAACTCCTCCAGAAGCACTTTGTAACTTCGTAACTCAAAACAGCTTCATGTCCTGAGTTTCTCATATATTTGTACAGGTATTTTGTCTCTGGATGACATAACATTATTTTTAGTCTGTTACTGTTATTTTCTCTGTTTTTTTTTTTTACCTTTTTCAAGTTTTCTATCAGAAACTCAATCTTCTCTTCCACATACCATTATTTTTTAGTTTGTTACTGAACCATTTTGTCAGATGTAATGCTTTTTTTTCCAGGTTATCTATTGGAATCATACTAACACTGCTGCTTCAATTCCCCTTCCAGATTCTTTTGCAGTGCAGAGTCATGGGTGAGACCTGTTGCAGTTCACTTGGAAGATCCATGATATAATACACTATAACTCTTATGCATATTCACAGACATGTCCACAATCATACTGTAAGCCATACATATGCATTTCTATACTGCTTTATGTAGATTGGTATGCTCAGAAAGTGGTACCACATGACCTTGCGGCAGACACAGTTTATATATATATATATATACATATTATATAATGCACTATGTGGAGTGTGAGTGCAATGGAAACGGTGCACTTAAAGTGTGCAGGCAGAGAGCAATGACGGCCATGTTGGCTTTGTACACAGAGCTGGGACTCGGACACAGACATAATCTTGTCTTGCTGTCTGTAGAATTGTTTTAAGAAGCACTTCTTACTGGACGATTAAATCTGCTTCTAATACAACATATTATCAGAAGGCCAGCCACGAAAGGGACAGAGTGTTGTAATTCCTGATGCCATGATTCCTTATTTTTCTGCATAGGGTATAGAATCAACAAGCGGAATTTTACGCTTATTTTGCATAATAAAGCAGAAATTTTTATATATATATATAGACATACATATAAAATCTCTGCTGGCTCTGCTTTCAGATGTTAAAATACGTTGAAACGTCATTGTATCCATAGCAGTAGTACTGTAGTATTAATCAGTGTGAGAAAACTGGGATTGCATGTACTTAATTTTATTATTATTGTCCGTCAATACATTCTTTATTTAGTGAGTCCTCATTGGTGCTGAACTATCCTCCCAAACGCGTACTCCACAGGCCAGGATGCACCCCCCACTCCACCCCACCCCCCCCCCCCGGGCCTTTCCACGCAGCCTTATTTCTGCTGTAGGACACTGAAGGACACTGCCGCTTCAATCCAACTCTTGTATATTCCCTGGAAACCAATCAGGGGGAGCCGAGAATAATGATTCCCATCTACTTCCATGATTCATTTGATTTTGTTCCATATTTTTGCTCTCTTTTGAGTCATGGAGAAAGACTTTAAGATGGGCTCCAGCATAAAATCGATGTTCCATTAAAATTTAATGATCAGCAATAGCTTAATAGCATTCGAACAGATGCCCCAGCGATAGCGTGCCGCGTGTTTCACGGACTCTTATGCGATAATATATCGCTGCGCGTCTGTGCGTATGTGTAACGCCTGTGCTGCTGCCATGCGTCACATTGGATTCTGTCTCAGGCGTGTCGACTTGTGCTGCGGCAATAAACAAAAACAGCTCACAACCCGGCATCTCCAGATGACACCAGATGGATTACGTGATTATTTCTCTGCTACCTGGGAGCTGGGGAACTGACCACTCACTGTCCCGAAGTCTTTCACACCCTCAAACACAGCTCAGATGTAACTGCGTGCAGACTGACGGGAACTGTAAAGAGCAATGATTCAGAACGCCACCTGTACCAAAAACCAATTTCATCTTCTGCGTGTCAAACATCAGTAACTTGGTATTCAGAATATTGTCTTCCTTTAAAGTACAAAGTGCACCAATGTACATATAGCCGATTAGCCTGAGTTTTTCCGGTGCAGAGTACAAAGGTTTGTCAGAATAACAACACATGGCTTGCTTGTGCTATTGTATTTTATTACCATTATTATCATCATCATCATCATTAAATGTAGCAGAAAACAGAAATCAAAACACCCTCCTGCAATCATGGCTTAAGTTTTGTCACCCTTGGCGGAAATAGAGAGAGAGATAGAGGGAGAGGATGCGACTAAAGTAGGAACTGAGAGTCTATAGTTTTGGGAAACCGTATGGAAGGACACAAGCAGTCCGCCATATGCTGAAGGCTTTTGTTATGGAAATCGTACTTTTTTGGCACTTTTCATCGTTGCGCAGACGAGCTGGGCACATATACAAAGGAAAGCAGACTTTAAAAAAATAGGAGGGGGGGGGGGGGGGGGAGAAAAGGAACAGAAGCAGAGTTCCCAGAATGCACAGAGTCACGCGACTGATGTGACCTGTTGACTGTATCAGCGGCCCGCGGGCGCTTTTTAAGCATGAGAACACATGTCCCTGATTTGCATTGTCGCCCAGACTGCAACTGGTACCTGTATATTTATTTGAATCGCAAAAATAATAATTATAATAATAAAAAAAAAAGAAACGACAAAACAAGGAAAAAGAAATTTTACATGCATCGTCATATTATTGCTGTTGTGTATATACATATATGTACAAGGCAGATTTAAAGAGGAACAACGTTTCCTGTAGAATCATCTCTGAGGCACCTGATATCAGCACTCAGAATCTAAACACGCAACAGGTTTTGATCGGTTCTTGTTTAAAAAAAATCTCATTTTATCCTCCATTTCTGTTGTCGAAGTGTTTTTGCCCATCCGCTATAAAACAATCCTTTTTTTGTAAAATACAGGCCTCTTATGTATTGCTTTTTAAAAGAAGATGCACGTATACATTTACATCCTCCTTAATAAAAATTAGAGACTGAAGCAAGTCTGGATATTTTTCGAAGTATATTAATATCAGGACGTTTAACACATTTTGGTTTTGTACATCTGGGAAGCACAGCTCAAGTATCTGACCGTTTTTAATCAGTAGTTTAGGATTCTCTGAATTATTTAACGGGTGCGTTTTAAAGGATGTGTTTCACTGTGATCCACGCTTTTAAAAGCACACTGTCCGAGCTCTCATATCGATCCGGATTAACTAATCCGCTCTGAAATTCGATTCGTTTTACAAAACCAGATATTTTTTCCTAAACGAGCACCTGGCTAGGACGGATCACTAGCTGACAATGAAAGTGGAGTTAAACGGAGGAGGTCATACATTCGTGGTGATGGGGAGGAATGGGGCGGAGGCTCATAAGCATTCCCGGCGGATTTGGGAAGCCATTAGCGGGATTGTGTCATCTATTAGAATATGCAACGAGCTGACGGTGCATTTGCCCGCCGCTACTCGACCTTCTCTTGGAGGTCGCCGGCTCACTCAATTACTCTCCGTCCGCGGTTAGTCCTCCAGAAACGTAGACACCTTCCCCGCCTCCTCCTGTCACCGCCTGCTTCGCGGCGCGTCCACGTCATCCGGCCGTGCATTGAAATCATGTTGCTCAATATTCGCCTACGTCTAAGGATTTTCGCGTGTAATCTAAAAGGATCATTGCTCAAGGGCATTCATTCCAGCTGCCGTATCATCAGTATCAAAAACAAGGAGGTTTTGCTCATTTTAGGCGAAATTAAACACAACCACACATAACTGCTTTATAAATTCTGACCACTGGTCAGAAAACTGAAGAAATGTAATTATTTTGTGTGATTTAAATGTTTGGTTGAATATGTAATATTGAAACGGCATTAAATTAACGAATTATTTAAGGATGACAGTTATTTAACATATATTTGGTACGCGGCTGAAATTTATCCTTCCTTTCGACGAATGGATGAATTAGTCCATCACATAAGCAGTTGTAGTCACGTTTTGTCAATATTTTCGTAGACAGCCAAGTTAAATTTTTAGCAAACAATCCAGATAAACGTTTCCATCGGAGAGGTCTAGCTAGAAGCTTGTTTTTCATTAATTTCCTTCATTTTCAGCTTCTTCTTCACTAAGCTGATCGACTGCAGTCTTCCCGCCACCAGCAGCCCGGATTAGCGGGCTCAGCACCGCTTGTTCAGTGTTAAAATGTAGGTACCTTAAGCAGAAATACCCGAGCTCACGGCTGAAGTGGCTCTAGTGGAAAGTGTGTTATCGAGTCGACAATCTACATCCCCCGACTGAATAATTAATTCCCTGAGTTGCCCAAAGGATTCGTTTAATTTTTAAACTTGTTTTCTGACTGCGAGAGTGCAAGTAGCGACATCGTGTAATTGTTTTTCCCAGCAATCTGTGATGTGTATAGCCTGTGCATCGGGACGAAGCTACATTTTTGACACATTTTCAATTTAATTTCACAATTTAATTGGCGAATAATTCATATTATATCCTTGCATAATCCATTGAAACACTGACTTTCCCCAATTGCCTGTCCGCGGACCACCTTTTTCGTTCGTCAAGCCCTTCTATGCAGGTTCAAGCAATTTTACTACATAAGCGTTTTTCTTAAAGGCGATTCGGCATGTAAAGGAAGCACTTTCAGTAAACTGGCGATTATTCAGTTTTTTTGTGTTTTTATACAGATTTATAATTTGCATCCTATTGGATTGCTTAATGAGAAGCGAGAACCATTGCTATTTTCTCAAGATTAACATTCGTGCCTTCCTTTAAATAAAATTCATAATTGAAAATGAAATATGAAAATGTTATCAGGCCTGATTTTAGAACTCCACAACAGACCTACGCAGTCATTACACAAGCAGATACCACCCCGGTTATTGCACTTGTAGTTATTGCGTAATTAGTAAAGCGTGAATGGAAAGGTTTGATTAGTCGTTTATTCTGAACGCTAACCAATCTGTTTGGGGGGGAAACAACAGGATGGAGGATTCTTCTTTTATATTTTCGTTTTCATTTGCAATTTATTGCCCGCTAACGTCTGCAAAACAGGACAAGAGTGATTTTACAAATCAGTCCCTGCACCAATGAACTTATTGCCCATGAAACAAATACAATTTCGTCAATTTTCATCCGAGTACTATGACATTGTACATTGTTCCTCTTTAATACTAAAAGTCCTATGGACTCTCTACAGTTTGTCATGCATATAAACAATATTCTTTGAAGATCAGCAGCATCTTACAAGGTCATTTTGTTCAATGGCAATACATATTACACATATAAATAAATAATCGAATAAATAAACAAATAAATAAATACATAAATAACATGCTACACAAATGATGCTATTCATAAAAGGTGGCGAGCGCTTTCAGCTACTTAAACGTGACAAACCTATAGAAGCATATGCTTTGTAACTGAGGGTCCACTCGAAAAGTAAACGATGAGGTAATGCAGTGGGTTGGGGAAAAGTGCCCCGATCGATGGGATCGGGACGCCGGCTCTGTGCTGAAGACCCGAGGGAACCACAGCATTAAAACACTTAAACAGGAAGATCTAAAGAGGTTTACACGACGGAAAGAGTCGCCAACTTGCTATTCAGCTGTTTCAACGGCGTTTTCTTGTTTTGCTTTGGCGCTTATTTATATTGCTTCAGTATATCGTTATGCAATTATTACTATGCAATATGCTTATTGGTTATTCGCAGTTCTTTAACATCGACAGAGGTGTGTCAAATGACTAGCGTTACATTTCTGTCTTACTAGCCGATTGTATGCATTCAAATTGCCTGGATTGTTGCTCCTGGGGACACAATGAACCTGGGAAAAAGCAATTTTACATTATTTGATTCTTACACGGATATCCAATTCTTCAAACCCCACAGTCATTCTGAATAATCTAAAGTCGTATTTTAACCATGTCCAAGCGTCCACTTCCAGGGACGCTGATTTTGTTCAAAATTAAGACTTGAAATTAAATCCTTTGAAACCCGCAGTTACAAAGATTCAGATTTTTGACACGAAATCAGGGTATGATTGGCACAATAAATAAATAATACTCAGAAATGGTAATTATAAAGACAATAGAAAAAAATAATACTCATTGAATTAAATATTTGTGTGACACAAAGTATTAGTCTTAGCGTTAAATGGCCTTTTCTTTCTTTTTTGCAAATACTGTCAGTTCACATTTTCTAAAAAAGTTTTTTTTTGTTGGCTGTTGCAAAAGAATTCAATTTTTAGCAAAAAAAAGCAGCATAAAAATACAAGAGGTCAATTTTTTTGTTCTAGAAAAGAAAACACACTGGCTGTCCTTTACGTATATTTTTTTCCATTTTCTCCACATTATTTGCTATAAAATATCAGGAATCTAAATATTATCAGTATTATTATTAATATTATAGTAATTGATAAAAATTCACATGCGAGGCCTCATAAATAATTACGTGTTTGCGTGTGTGTTTGTATGTGTGCGCGTGTGTGTGTGTGTGCACGTGTGTGTGCGCGTGCGCGCGCGTAGGTGTGTGTGGGTGTGTAGCAGTTGTTCCAAAAAAATCCAGCATCTTTTGTCATCTTTGTTCATATTCTTATTACTGTTTTTTTTTTTTTTTTTTGTCAACTTAATCTCAGTGAAAATATTGCTTTCTAAAAAAGTAGAGAGGGGAAGAATAAAAGGCATGGAGGAGAGAGAGAGAGAGAAGGGAGAGGACAGAGAGGAGAGACGGCGATCTTGCTCGTTCCCCGGCTAGTTCTCGGAGCCGGAGTCGTCTTCATCCGCCGAGCCCTTGAAGCAGGCCGACTCGTAGTGCTTGTTCAGGTAGGACTTGAGCGCGAAGGTCTTATTGCAGCGCTTACAGCGGTAGTGCTTAAAAGCAGAGTGCGTCTGCATGTGAGCACGGAGGTTGGAGCGGTCGGCGAAGGCCTTCCCGCAGTGGGCGCAGGCGAACGGCTTCTCGCCCGTGTGGGATCGCATGTGGCCCTGCAGCAGCCAGGGTCGGCTGAAGGCCTTGCTGCACACGCCGCACTTGTGCTTCAGGTCGTGGGTGAGGATGTGCATGGCCAGCGCCGGCATGGACACGTACACCTTGCCACAGGTGGGACACTTGCGCGCCATCTTGCTGTCGAGGCTGCGGTGGGTCTGCTTGTGCCGGCTCAGGTTGGACGAGGTGGCGTACGTCTTGCCGCACTCGTTGCACGTGTGCCGCGCCATGCCGCCGCTCGCACCTGTATCCCGGGCCTCGCCGGCGCCCCCTAGGCTTCGCCCGCCTCCCCCGCGGGTCTCGCCGTCTCCCTTCCTCCGCGAGCGTCCGTCCGAGATGAAGAAGGCGTCCATGGTGTAGCCCTCAGTTAGGGCCTCGGCCTCCTGGCTCAGGAAGCCGCTGCCCGTCATGCCCGACTGCGGGCTGTCCGGATGCTCCATGTCGTGGTCGCAGTACTCCTCCCCCCCACCACTGCCGCTCACCTGAGTGTAGATGGGCTCTGAGACAGCCGAGGCCAGCTTGAGCTCCATCTTCTTCTCGCTCTGGTACACAGCAGGTGTGATGTAGTCCTGGATGTAGCCTGGAATGTGGGGGAACAAAAAGAGTGGGGGGTGAGCCGATGGAGGTCTGTTCCGAACGCGCCGCAAAGCGATGCAGTTTTGCCTTAATCGAAGCCGCCGTTCATTTACGACTCTGGCCTGGACTGGTTCAGTAAGGTGTCCCTCTTCTCTGAAGTCAGTTGTGAGGATTACCCATAATCCTCCTGTTTGTGCGTGTGTCTGTCACGCTCACGCACACCTCAGTGCCCTGCGACAGGTGTCGGCCTTCGCAGTTTGATTAGCGGCCTCGTTTCAAAAATGCGAGAAAAACGGCGTGGGGGTCATGCGCGTCGTCTGCTCGAGTTGCGCGGGAGACGCGTGGGACGAAAATGGGTGAAGATGGGTGCCGTCTTAATTAAGAGAGATCCATCAGCCCCCCCCCCATTCTTTGGACTGATTTGTCCGACAGCCCCTGATTAGATTTTCGCAGGAAAATATGCGAGCAGTGGCTGGAACCTGTTACGCCCCCACACAGCAGAGGACCGTCTGCCCTGTCGATACACGTGCCGCCATCCGGGAATCCTGCGTGTTAAGCGGCATAGACATCAGAGCCTCAGACTCCATTACACTCATTTTGATACGTCTCTCTTCTCCTCAGACATTGTGTAAAAAAAAACAAAAAAAAAAACATCAATGCAGAAAACAGATCAGGGATCCCAAGGAGGAGTTTCTGGGCAGGGCCCCCCCCCCCCCATGAGTAGTGATAATGATTACACAGCACTTAAGGGAGCCGGTCGAAGCCTTTTTACATCACGGCTCCCGGATGAAGACGCGTCAGATTTCCAGAAGGTCTCCAAAACGTGGTGGTCAGAGGCCTTCTTAGAATATTGTGGAGCAATTAATGGGTGGGGTGGGGGTGGGCGAGGGGGGCTTGAGGCTCACTAAATAGCAGACATAGAATTTGCGTGAGAGTTGTTAGTGCGCAAAGCCCAACAGACACACAACACCGGTAATACCTGCTGTGTCGGACAGGTAAACGTGCAGGTAACACAAAGGTCAGCTGAACCACTTTTTGCAATTAGCTGAAAGTCTGTTCATTCAAAATTGCGACATTTCACTTTGGTGGGGGGCGTCCAGGACTCCGGCACCATAATGTGCCAACATGTGCATTCGACAGCGATCTCACGTCGGTGTCCTGACACGTAAAACTCCAAGCCCTTTCCTTGTACCCTGAATCAGGACAATCTCTTCTCGGCCTCCTGAATGTCACAGGGTGTTGAGATGCTGCAAGCCACAATTGTCCAGGTTTCCACGCATCAGCAAATGTTTGCCGTCGCTATTTATGGCCAATAACTGTCAGTCATGTTGTGTAATACTAAAAAAAAAAAAATCTCTACTTAGTATGAAACTGTGACATATCTGACCTGTTGCTATGGCTAGTGTTAGTTAGATGTTCCTGTCCAAGACAAACCTATATTGAGAATAGCCTTACTGGAAAAATGTATGTATAAATCTCTGTTGTTATGCCACTAGCATACAGAGGAAGATATATAGCATTTAAAACTGCATCTTATTTTCTTGTTCACTGCTCACTGCAAACACCAAGTACTTGATAAAGAATTGTCACCTGAAGTCTCAGTCATGTCTAAAATTTCCTGTGCTGATATGGTAATTTAAAATGGTGACTTTTATGAACTGCAGAACAAAATGCGGGGAAAATGCAGGCATGTGGGTGCTGTGTGTCATGGGGAGTCTCTTGCGATTAAATTTGCGAGCGTCCATGAATTGTTTTTCCTTTTTTTTTTTTTTTTTTGTCCGAGTCTGATTTTTCCCACCTTCTAACCAGGGTGCTAGAACGGCGTAGAGAGTCGTCAGCTAACTTGAGGATAAAATTACAGGGAGTGTCAGAGTCTGTCAAAAACAGCAAGTGCTCTCATCTGAAAAAAAAATATTAAGCCCCCCTAAGGAAATCACCGACATGATAGATTCACACTGGGCTGGATGAAAATATTCCCGTGTTTAAGCGTTACATTTTATCCGCGCTGTCATCGTTAAAAAATATGAAAGAAAAATCTGCAAGGAATGTACAATTTGAAAATTCTCTCCTGTAAGGGGCAGTTAAGCTTTGAGAAACAGGCCCTACTGACTGCCAACTTATTTTAATTTTACATCTCTGAGTTCATTGACTGAAAAATGGAATCTGCTCTCACAGTGGAAGCAGAAATATTATTGGCCAAAATTCTAAAATGATACTTGATTATTTTATTGTGCTTCTGTCTACATGATGAATTAAAATCAATAAGCTTTTTACCGAAACCTAACTCTTACTAAAGACTGGAACAGGAAGGAGTTTTATTTACTCTTTAAAATTTCAGTTAATTGTTTGTTTATACATTTTTTAGCTACTTGATTGCGTATTGAGTGCTCCATGCTCGCAGTAAATACAGTTCCTGGCAGGATTTCATTCGTCTGTTAATTCTTTAAAGGATTAAGCCACGGTGCAGCAGCTGAATTTCTATGAAAAAGTGAAAGAGCAGCTTGATGGGAACATTTCAGCGGTGAGGACACTAGGAGAATCCACTGTGCCGCTCGACACCCCCCATTTGATTCCTGGTTGTGTCGCGTCTTGCATTGGCTCAGGAGGTCTTTGCTGAATCTGCTGAGAAATAAATCTGGCCACAGATTCGCTCCGCGGAACATTCCGGCGGAGCCGCGGACGGTGTGACAGCAGAAACGGAGCCCTTTCGGGGGCCCTGCTCACGGCAAGAGGCGGTAATTAAGTATCGACGGCTTTTTAATGAAATTCAAAGTTTTGCACCGATCGATAGGCCATGGGCCGTGAAATAGTGCTACTGTTTTCATGGACCATGGGGAAAGC
>JAABNY020000108.1:20331712-20341805 GCA_015164015.2 Brevimyrus niger
CGGGCGCGCGGAGCACGCCGCGGCGCCACCGCCCCGACCCGCCCGGCGGCCGCCTGCCGGGGACGAGCAGGTCAGGGTCTATTGCCAGAGATGGCCTCCTCCCCCCCCCCCCCCCCCTGCAGACCCTACCGACTTTAATGCATTAATTCTACCCATCCATTCAGCCCACTGAGGACACCTAAAGGACTCCGAAATGCCTTCTTCTGACGTGCATTATCCCTACATTACCTGACGAACAGGTATTTTAAACAAAATATTTATTCTTGCCAAGTTTCAGTTGGCGAATATAAATTAAGTCCGCTTAAAAGGTCAGCGGGTGGGTATAATGAATCAGGTCATTTCACGCGGTGAAACGTTTTTGTGTGGAAGCAAGATCTCATACCAGGAAACATGGGTAATGCGTAACTGGGACCACAGAGACGTGGCAGGGGTGACAATGACGCTTAAGGTTGGGGGGGGGGGCACACTGGATGAACAGAGTGGTCTTCTGAAATGGCAGTGCCGGACATAACGTCTTGTCCACGGAGAGGAGAAATTCAATCTATGGCAAGTGGTGGGGGGGAGGAACATCAGAGTAAATGAAACATCGGCAGGCGTGTCGCGCCCCCCCCCCCCAGGAGACACAAGCAGTGCCGCGACGATGGACCATTTTGGAAAGCCTCTGCCCGCTGGTTTTTGATGTATGACACATCTATCTATCCATCTATCTATTCCGTTCCTCCATTTACGTAGCATTTTTAGATTTACATACGAGACGAAAGCTATGTGTTCTGGTAGCTCGAGCTGATCACATCTGGATCTGAAGCGTGGCGATTAGCAAAGCCTTCTGCCGGAAGGCCAGCAGTGCGTAAGCGAAACGGGATTCCGGGCCGTTCTTCATGGTCGGGCTCCGGTCCACAAGCCGAGAGAGACGAGAGTCTGATGGTGGATGGATGACGCTCTACCTCGGCCTCGGAGCCCAGGCCCTCCCCAGGACTCGTACCCCTATTAGCGGCGGCGAGCTAGCAGCCCCTCTCCATTCGCCGCACCGTTGACTTCCAAAAGTGTTTCTTTTTCAGCGTGATGTTCCTCAGCATCTGAGCGAAATGAAATATGAACACGGCTAACTTGCCGCTACCCGAGTGTTTTTCCGTCGTCACGCTGTGCCGGCGGACCCTGCGGTGTTCTAAATAGGCCCGAGGTGCACCCCCCCCCCCCCCGTCGAGTTCCGTCAACTTCGAGGAACAGCAGTCAACGCCGGTGAAGAACTAATGATGAACCTTTTGCGTTTATCTTGCGGTGGAATTTATTCGTTTCCCACGCCTTCCCACAGCAACGGACTAAATAAAGGGAAAAGGAAAAACTTGTGGATTTCAGAAGGTTGGCCAGAATTGAAATTGCCTCCTCATTAGAGCCTCTTTCTCCTCCTAGCCCCCCCCCCTCCCCGCTGTGCGTGATTGCAGAGGCCGCGCCGACCCTCTCCCCTGCGATTCCTCTCACCGAAACGAGGGATACTTCAGTATAAGAGCACTTGGGTTGCCGTATTGCTAGGGACAGAGTATATTCAACCATTTTCGTCCTTCTTGCGGATGTTCCATTTATTCACTCGTTCTGATCTGAAATTGTACGACATTTCACACTCATGATCCGCCCAACCCGGTTTGTAAATGAACAGCGCTTTGCCTGCTCTCCTTGAGGGAGTGCGACTCCCTCACTTTGGCCGGGTTCCGTGGGCCTAGCGGAGCGGCGGGGTCATGTACAGAACGGCTGGCAGGTCCAGCTCGATGACCTTAAAATGATCACGGGTCGTCACTCTCTCCCAGACGGGCTTTGCTCCGTGACCGTGCTCTGAACCCCATGTTGACCGCGCTCTGAACCTGACCTTCCTTGCCTGGAAGCCACAGCGGAAACATCTCCTGGGGTAGACCCAGCGGAGAACGTCCAAGGAGCAACATCTGGAAGGATCTAAAAAAAAAACAGGCCTAGAGCCAAAACCCAGATCGCCAATGAGTCGGATTTCTGTTGAACAGCAGTAAGATGGTGGATTCATGCAGGAAGCTATGGGATGTACGACCAGGAAGCCTCAAGGGGCAAGAAGTTCCCCCATGAAGACCATCCATAATCAGGGCTACATGCAGGGGCGGGGCCACAGATCCACTACACATAAGTGAAAGCTGATTGGCTCCTGAAGTGCCCCCTCACCATCACTCACCCATTCAAAACAAAGTGACTAATGATAAGGTTCATCATTTACCTCCTTCCTGGCTACTGCACTGGCACAACTAGGCTCGGAACCTCAGATCATACTTGAGGGAGGCAGTCTTTCGAACAAACGGCACCCCAATCAGCAGCGAATTGGAATGACAGGTGCGTGGCTAAGCCTCCGCCCTTGTTTTCCTCCACAAATCTGGAAGGCAAACATCTCCAAACGCATCCGACTCCCCCAGTGCCCCCCCCCGTCACACCAGCGTTCTTACGGCAAGGCGCTGATCCCTCTTCTCTCAAAACAAGGGCCATGAGCGACTGCCTCTGTGGGCCGCCGGCTGTCCGGGGCGTCCGGGCCCAGGGTCACACGCTCGGCCGATCCCACCGGTCGGTAAATCACACACCGACCAGGCTAAATGAACAGGATGCCGGGATGCGGCCAAGGCACGTGGAACTGGTTCTGTTACAGTGACAATGTTCATTCATTGTTCACCCCTCTGGTTTATCGGTGAACATCGATACGTATAGGGGCGGGACCTCAGGGGCACTGACTCCAGCTGAATGCTCTTGGACCCCTGTCACTCACCAATTCAAAACATATCATTGGCTAATGATTAACTTGGCCCCTCTATATGAAAAAACAATGGGCATCCAGCATCTATCGCTAATCATGGCCTCTCTTATGCCCCCCACCTTAAAAAAACCCATAATTGCGCTTTTCCCTGAAGACATTGTGGCTTTATTCTGTCTGCCACCTGTACAGGACGATTGCAACAATTTCTTATAAATATAAAGGTCAATTATATACTGTTTCAGCACCTCTCCACCTGTGATATTTATTTTTAATATCTCATAACAGTTTCTGTCCCATGGCAACGATTATGATAAAAGACTGTAAACTGGAAACCATTGAAACAATGTGGAACCATCCAGAATCTCCGACGACCGTACCAAATAGCGATATCTATACCGCGTCATACTGTTCAAGAAGCAAAAGTAAGTTGAAAAGACACTGGCGAGATAAGTGATGTTTAAAAAGTGCAAAAAAGGAAATCGGGCAAATGCTCTAATGAGCTTAAACAAGGAGACATTCCTAAATTATTATTTAATCATAGTGCTCCTCTTAATCTGGCTTCCTGAGCAGAGTCATTAGAGTATAGTTGTTAAAGGATTATCTTTCCGTGCACATGAGATCACCTCGAGGCCAGATCACGGGCCCTGCTCTCGACTGTGCGACAGAACAGCTCAGTGGGAGCGATGGGCCGCATGCCACAGACATCGTGGCCCCTATATGACACAGCGAAAGAACATTCTAGAAGAGGAAGGGTCTTACTGGGGAGAACATGTAAAAAAAAAAAAAAAACTAAAAAAAAAGAGAGAGAGAACAAAAACTCCTAACAGTTTAATTACAAATAAGTAATGTATTTTAAAATCATCTCACATCCAATGCTATTATCTCCATTGTTTTCATTGCATCAATATGGCACACTGAGAGAAAACCACTTTGTAAATAGTTTACATAAATTTGAGGTGTACATGAATATTGTGTTCATGAAGAAGTTCATATTAATTGTTCTTGGCAGAAGGGCTTTTTTTTTTTTTTTTTTCCAGGGCTCCAGAGCCTGGATGCTTTTCCAGGGAGTCTGCCGCTTAGGATTAAGGCTGACAATATGGCGGACAGACTGTGAGGAAGGCCGAGTGGCCATGCTGCACCGTTCTGGACGGGACGCCTGGCGCAGAGAACACCGGGCCCTTCCCTGCTCCTGAGGGTGACTCTCCGCAGGCCTTTAATGAAGACCCCCATCCACAACTTCGGGGGGGGGGGGGGAAGGGGGGGGGGTGTCTGCGAGTTAATGCCGGACACTGTGGTCAGGGCCTCTTTTGTTACCCCCGGGCGAGCGTACCATACGCGGGGCGAGTGGGCGAGACGGCAGAAAGAAGCGAATATGTTCTTTTCAGCTGAGGAGGGGGGGGGAGGGGGGGGGGTGAGATAATTTATGCTAATAACATGTTCCAGGCCCGGTCTGCCCAAAAACGATAGCTGAGCCTCTTTTTCTTTAAACCTTTCTTTTTTTTTTTTATTCTCTCAAAAAAAAAAAAAGAGAGGGGGGAAAAAAAAATCTGTCTCTCAACACCTTGCGTGGAGACAGCTGCATGAAAATGGACGGACATGCCTGCCTTTCGCTAGCTAGCTCAGCGATGGCGGCAGCAGCCAGTGGGGGAACGTGCCAGCGGAGGAAGGAGCCCGGCGACAGTGGGGAAGAGCACACGCGCGCACGTGTGTGTGTGTGTGTGTGTGTGTGTGTGTGTGTTCGGGGGGGGGGGCGGGGTGTCGAGGTGCACATTCACAGACACGTTCCTAGCACAGACAATATGCTTGCAGATTTTACCCAGATGGAAAACAAAGGTAAGTTTCAGAATCTTTGTTTTTTTGTGTTTTTTGTGTGTTTTTTTTTTTTTCTTTTTTAAGTGTATGTCACATTGCTCTGGTAATAAGGAAGCATTTATTCAGTTGGCACTTTTATCCAAAGTAACATACAATAAAGAAGGCAGGGGCAGTCCGTCCCTGAAGCAATTGGGGGTTAAAGGCCTCATCCAAGGGCCAGATGGTGAAAACGCCACCCTACTCACTTAGCCTTCTATTCAGTATAGTCCGTCTATTAAACTCGCCTGGTCAGGTCCATCCATCCATGCATCCCGATCAGGGTAGCAGCAGCTTTCAGTATGTACAGTAATAAACGGATACATCAGACGGCCCACAAAGTTCCATGACCCAGGACAAAGAAAGCACTTCAGCTGTATTTATGACTCACTTTCCAGGAATCTATTTTGAAGCAGCCTGTAAAGTGGCAGCATAATGCCAACACATAAAACATAGGCGTTTTGTTTGTTTTATGAACAAATTCAGCATGCCGTTTGGAATAGAAAGCGCACCCCACGTGACTAACCAGAGTAAACTCAGTGGCTTTTAACGTAAAGACACGACAAACTCCTGCCCCCTCCCAGTCACACAAATCTTTCTGAGTCCTCTCTCCCTTGGTTGACTGTAAATCAACAGAGCCAAAAAAACATGGGGGGCGGGCAGTAAATGTAAATCAGTTCAGTGAGTGTGAGTGACTCTGTTCTGTTGCAGTGGGGTAGCTTCAACCAGCCCCCAGGCCATAATAATCACCCAATAAATATGGCACGCTCCTGGACTACGCTGTCGGACGTGCCCTGCGTGTGCTGGCCATAAAGCATGCCAGCAGCCCCTCTCCATGGCGGGGGAGGGAGCTGCTAAACTCGCACTAAACACGGAGACAGCCATGCGAGGACCACGGGGACCAGACCGAAAACGAGGACAAAAAATCATTCAAAACGAGCAAAGGACCTACCTCCAGACGAATCGGGTCTGCTGCTCTTGAGGGAGAGTCTGTGGCGGCCGTAAACATTGCCTAATAAGGCACATCCAATTAGCCTAATATATGTTCAAAGATGCATATCGCTTGCAACCTCTGCCCAAAGGGAAATGTGAAGGAAATTGACATAACCTACATTTCCATTTTAATGTGATAGGCACGCAGCGAGCTCTGCAGACCCCCCCCCCAACCAGAGCACTCCCCTTAAATATGCTAATTAGATGCTAATCGTCACGGTCGTAACACCTTGCTAAAGGTACATCTGAATGGCTTATTGTAATAATCTTATTGTGATTAATTGGGTTAATTGAATTAATCACGTCCCACGTCAGAAACTTCAAAAAGGGGTAAGCGTTTTGGACAGCGCGTTGTCACAACTGATCTACGTCAATATTAAAAGGAAGTTGAAGTTTTCTGCGTTAATTGAAAAAAAAAGGGGGGGGGGTAGGGGATAAGTGTATTGGTCGGCCGCGTGCCGCGCTTGACGAGCACGCGGACAGTTTAGCGGTTCCGCGCTCTCTGCGTGCATCCACCTCGGGCTGGGGGGTTTGATGCCGGCTCTGCTGGCGTCCGGGGGTGGTGGTTTTCGGAGCGGCGAGAAAGCGCTGTTAATTGAACAAAAGGGAACCACGAAGGTGAAACTGCAAGTGGGAGCGGAGAGGAGCGCATGTGCGGGGGGACGTTTGTTTTCGTGTCCGGTGTGCGCGCCGGTGCAGGGATCAATTTTCTTGGGATTACGCCGCTTTATGGAAATGATTGCGTTTTTTTAATGCTCGGAACAAGTTTTCAATTTCCCCCGGTCTTTGTGAATCCCGCATTCCGCAAATGAGCGAAACATAACTGCGCCACTTCGCTTTGCCAAGCTCACCTTGGGACCTGTCGTCATTTGCATATATATTGAGAGCATACGTTTTTAGTTTATTATAATAGAGCGGCGGTGGTGGGGGGGACTGGCACCCATTCTGTCACCTGTTTTGTGCGCCTTGTCCGCTAACGTCCCTGCGAGACAAAGGCAGACAGATAATTATAGCGGCGGGACTAACATCCTAATAGGTCCAGCGCCTGCCAGGCTTCGACTCCGCGCCTCTGCTAAACCGGGCAGATAACGAGTTCGGGAAAAGGATCGGAGCTGGTGCTGCCGCGCGGGGGGTGGGCTTTGAGGAAGGAGAAAAAAGATGGGGAAGGAGGACCGGCGTTATTCGGACCTCTGCAGCATTTTCTACCCTTAAGCTCCGTGATGAGGGTCAACGTTAACAAAAAAGGAAGTGTGTGTGTGTGAGAGAGAGAAAGAATAAATAAATATGTGTGAACGGGGCAGAGAGAATTTCTGAAGAATTTATGGCAAGCTAGGGGGTGTGGGGATGACATTTCTGTTATGTGACTGGTGCAAAAATGGAAGAATACAAATATTAGAGATCAAAGAAGAAAGGTCATTTAAAGGAAAGAGGTCCCTAGGAGCATAGCTAGCTGGAGGGATGACGACGTTGGGGATGTTCTCTCAGTAGTGCTGTAGACAGAGCACCATCCCTCATCTAAATCAACCGGGGTATTTCTAATAGGTGTGAACGTGTCTGATCTGGACAGTGTCCAGTTCTGTGCCTTATGTATGAATTAGCGACTCCTGAAAATGTCCTGACCTGATTCTTCGGACAGGTGGCCGGAGTGCTTGTGTGAAGATGGCATCAGATCTTTATCGCTTCCCGTTCAACATGCATTCGACATGCGGACTGTGGGCAGCGAACGCTGGCTTTCTGTCCCAGACCTACACACGCCCTGTATGTATTACGTTGGTAGAATAATTCCCTTCGTATGTAGGTGGTCATAAGGGTTAGAATCAAACCAATTTACAGACGCTGCAAGAAGGAGAACAATAATCTGATAAGCAGTTGTATTTGGCTTAAGGAAAATGCCATAGTAACGATAAATAAGAGGAACAAATATTAAAGAGAAATGAGAATAGTGAAGAATAATGCGTAATCTTATCACATCAGTGCTATAATGGGCTGACCCAGATTCAGAAGTATCTTAACTAGTGTGAGATTAATTCCAAGGTTTAATTTATACACTTTTAATTTCTACGCTTTATATGGCTATGAAAGGCGGCAGTGCAGTGGCGAGGCTGCTGTTGGATTGTCACGAATGTCTTCTTAAACCGCACTTTCCCATGTGATGTGACATAGCTCCACCCTTCCTATGGGGGGTGGGAGCGTCAGAGCAGCCGATGTCCCGCTGACGGGAGTCCTGCACCCCCCCCCCCCCCCCCTCCAATGGAGCCATGGGGCACCATTGCCTTTTTCCACATGAAGTTCATTCTCCACTCAAGGCTCTGCTTTTCCTTCACAGGCTGAGACACCCCCCAGGCACTGGGACCAGTAACCTTTACGCTGAATATGGGTGGCCATCCCCCCCCCCCCCCTTCCGTGTCCTGCCTGTCCTTGCAGCGCCCCCTCACGGTCAGCACCAAGCAGCCATATAAATGATACCCTCGGCCCTCTGTAGCTCATATTGAGGTGAGCCCTAGGCTGAGCCCTAGAAATTCCCATCAAAGGTCACAGGGTGTGCTGGGGATTTCGGCGCCCATCATCCAAGACATAACGATGCTTATATTTGGCTTTTCCACGCCTGACAGCACACATACGTCTGCCCGACATACCCAAGTCACATCTAAACGATCCAATTCTCAAGTCGTTTGCTAATTAGCAAGACTTCTACGCAAGATCGTCTTGGTTCTGCAGCGATTACACCCGGTTCATAATCTTTCCACAATGCTTTTAAAGTTGCTTAATAAATGTGACCTCACATTTATTGCCAGTGAGCAAACGACTTGGGTATTACATCATTTAAACATAACTTGGTTAAATCAGGCAGATGGCGGCCAGACATATGTGCGCTGTGACACGGACATCAGAATTTTTTTTTTTTTACACATATCCCATGTTTCAGCACTTTAAAACACACACACACAGACACACATACACACCGTTATATGGTCTAGGGCAGACGTGTCAAACTCCAGTCCTCTGTCCGGGGGGCCAGAGCCCTGTGTAGCTTAGTTTTTTCCCTGTTCCCCCACAAATGACTCAGCTCAAGAGTTGTGTGGTAATTAGCACAAGGAGGTGAATCAGGTGTGTTAAATGACGGGAAACCCAAGCATGTGTAGGGCTCCGGCCCCCCAGGACTGGAGTCTGCCACCCCTGGTCTAGAGTGAAGCTTGCGGCCCAAGCACAGGCTGAGCCATTTGTTTGCGTTCCAGGGCTCCAAGAACCAAGATTCAACGCAGCGACCTTCTGACCACAGGTGCAGATGCCTAACCCGCTGGACCACACAACGCACCTGGAAGGGGATCGCTTCCGAAACGGAGAGAAAGAAATGTCGAGTCAGACTTACTGGGGCTGGAACGGGTCAGAACCGAAGCAGGATTTGTGACGTCCATGTGTCTGCGGAGACTGAGGAGCCAGACGTGCACAGAGGCGCAGTAGCTGCCAGGCAGACTGGCGAGCGTCACGCACGTCAAGCATAACTTTCAGCACGGTTCTGCTGTAAAGCGGCCTCCCCGTCTGCGACTGCGTCGGCCTCGTCTGCAGACGGCGCTGCGTTGCCAGTATCCGTCTGCGCCCGGTAATTATTCTCCTACATCGGACTGTGCAACATGTGCTGTGATTTGTAGTGTACCAGGTCTCGTGTCATAATCATACATTTATTTATGTCCTTATCCATATGCCCCCCCCCCCCCAAAAAAAACAAAAAAAATACGAACAAAGAGGACGAGTCGCCGTCTGTGCCTAGTGCTTGTCTTGAAACACATTGAAAAGCTTCATTGTCAACTGGAAGTACATTGAATTGCTCCCTGCATACATATAACAAGAAGAAAATAACGTATAACAGAATAATGAGGAAAATTATATGAAATGCAATTTAATTGTTTAACGGATGCCTTTTTTTCCCTCCCAAAGTGACATCCATTTGAGAAAGCAGGGTCACACAGTCCCTGCAGCAGTTGGGGATTGAAGGCCTTACTCACAAGCTTGATGGTGAAACCACCCTGAGATTTGAACCAGCAGCCTTCTGATGACAGGACAGCGTTCTAACCCACTGAGCCACACACCATTGCCAGATAGCTGTATACACTACATATCAGAATCCGAACCTTTATTATTCACCAATTGAATATGCAGTGACATGCAAGTAGGTGGTGATGAGGCTTAAAGTGGCAGTGATTAATAAATATATCTCAGAGGTGATTTATCAGTACATGTTTAAGCTGGTGAGGCTTTACAGTTTTCATGAATTATATTAGAAATGTGGAATTATATATTGCCAGCTTGTAGTGTAGCCTGCTAACTCTCTGTAACAATCCTCAGGAGTGTAGGAGGGACTGCATTAGATAACATGGTGTGTATTCTTCATGGCTGACTTTACTGCATGTTGCTGAATGCTTTCTGTGGGGAGTGGGGGGGGATATTAATATTATTGTTATTAAATGGTGCGGTGAGGGGTGTGTCGGACAGCAA
>JAABNY020000108.1:20425112-20440030 GCA_015164015.2 Brevimyrus niger
CTCCCCTCTTTCCCACCCCCCCCCCATCAGCACCTTACTGAGTTCCACATGCTGGGGTGGGCAGACTGTGGCTACATGCTAACCAATCAACTCAGTGCAGCCAGGTTCGATAGCAGATATAGGCTCCCATGGCTACCACGGCGCACATGCACACTTTGGCCACAAGGGGCGTCCAGGAGCCCTGGGAGTGGTCGGGCTTCTCCGGCGCCGTCGCGTTCCTTGGGGTATCGGCCGCCGGCTCGTCAGGCAGGTTGGGGCGGGGGGGCACCGGGGGCGGGATGCCGTCATCAGATGCACGCCTCCGCCGCACGGCCGGCTCCGGGGGGGAGCTGCGGGAGCGACGAGACACACCCAGTCATCGTTATCCAAAACAAAGGCCCGACTGACAGCGGCCACAATCCCACATTCCCACGCCGCGGCACAGAGCCGGAGAAAGGAGTCTATTAATCGGAAATTGTTTTGGACGGTAAACGTTGGGACGGTAAAAACGGCACGACGCGTGATGTCCTCTTAAAACCCAAACTGCCCTCCCCAGGAAGAACGGGACTCAGTGAGGCAGATATGAGCAAAAACAGCGTCCTCTGCAGAGGACAAAAAAAAAAACATGGGGACAGCCGGAAAATTAACAGCGAGAAAAAAACAAATGCATCAATAATATTTAAAAATATTACATATAAAATGAACAAGACTTTTTGCTCAGTTGGAGAGCATGCGTGTCTGTGCCCTGAGACAGACTGGCATCCCAGCCACGCTCCACCCTATGCTGCCTGGGATAGGATCCGAGGATCAAACCCCCCCAAGACCCCGACCTGGATGACTAGGTTTAGGCTATCCATGAACAGAGGTTTTGATTTATGTGGAATCATTCATCACATTGGTCACGGTTACGGTTACATTTCATCCCAGCAGCATCCCTAGCTGCTTGCATCAGCCAATCACAGCGGGCAATCGTGCGAGGCGGCTGT
Source organism: Brevimyrus niger (assembly GCA_015164015.2). Lineage (NCBI taxonomy): Eukaryota > Metazoa > Chordata > Actinopteri > Osteoglossiformes > Mormyridae > Brevimyrus > Brevimyrus niger. The sequence goes on from JAABNY020000108.1 coordinate 20,426,078, forward strand.
GACGTTGACAGTGACCAATTGCATCCGGAGTCCCAAGATATCAATGACCTGCAGGCTCTTGTGCATTATACACCACATAGAAACCAGATGCTCTGCTGGGGGAACTGCAGTAAATGCTTTTATTCAAGTCTGATTTAAATACTTCTGAAGGCACCCACAACTGGAATGCTACCCGGATAATGCGATAGCATTCGAAACGGCATTGGTCGCTTTATGCAACGACCTCCAGTAGGGGGCGCCAGTGAGCACGGCAAATACAAGTGGGTTGGATCAGAGCCAATCCTTAACTGGCTAACAGCTTTGCCCTTCATCTAATTCATACAGCACTAGCCGCCTTCAGCCTGAGCAGACAGACGAGATCCAGCATGATGGCAAGTGACGCTCACCTGCGTGTCCGGGTGTCACAGGCCTGCTGCTGCACACAGGCGTCGCCTATGAGGTCCGCCGGGAAGATGGAGGGATTGGTGCCGTTCCGGGCGCGTACGGGCGATCTGGGGAGGCCGGGTGTTCGTACCGGGGGGTCGTCCTCGTTTGACAGGGACCTCCACGACTCCTTCAAGGCGTCGGACGGGGACAGCAGGGTTAGGGACACGGGCGGCAGACCAGGGAAGTGCAAATTCATAAAGGAGATGCAGAAGTACAGCAGGAGCACAGAGTAATATGAAAATGGAAACCAGGACAGAGGTTCCCTTATTGTGGAGGGGAGAACAGATATGCTACAAATTTATCGACTACAGCACGGAAACGTCAGCACTACACTAACAGCAGCAATATTAATAATAATAATAATAAACAAACCCCAAAAAGGCTCAAATTTGGTAACGAAAAAAACAGCAAGGGAGTGGAAATAGTTACACAAAGCGATGAGTGATACGGAAAAGCAGAACACATTCATTACACATCATTGCAAATGTCATCGAAGTTTGGACCCCATCAATCTGATCGCGAACCAGCGGTGGGTAATCAGGGGGCACAGAGTGCTGCATTTTAAAAAGACTTCCTGGACTTTACAGCTCAGTTCAGGTCAGCAAAGAAATACGAGAAAGTAGCCCTCTTTGCTGGGCCACTCGAATCACACATCTGCGTGGCCCCCTGCTGGCCAACAGACATAACACAGGGCGGGTGAGGGGCCCCAAAGTGACTTTGGGTGGAACTCAGGGAACAGTAAACCCACCCTCCCCACCACTAGCAGAGACTAATTGTTCAAGGCGGGCGACATAAAAGGGTATTTTTATCCCCCACAGAGGAAAACCAAGCATCATCATTCTGAAACGTTTCTGTGAAGGCCTGCGTACTTGATCAGAAAGTTGCATAGTCTCGATGAGTCACTTTGTTTTGTTTTGTTTTTATTTGAAGAGAAGCTTAATTTCTGCAGTTTTTGGGCAAGTCAAAAAACGAACAACCAATAGAATGTAATTTTATATACGCGATCAGTTTTTTAATAAGAAGAAAAAGTCAATTGGGTTGCAGCATTTGCCAGTCATATTTGAGAACAAACATTATAAACTGTTTGCAGCTGTCACTGATGTTTGCTAGTTTTTTTCTTAATTTTTAAGGAAATGGAAGTTTTATAACATACATCTCGGATTATATTAAACTGTGGCTATTGATATTTTTAATTCTGCTTGATTTACAGACCATGCCATGAATCAATGATTAAGTAAATAAGTTCAGTTAAAATGTAAACAATACTTTCCTTGTCACACAAATCAAAATAAAATATGTATTACAGTCAGACCTCGGACGTTCGCGCGGTTCCAGAGCCCGTCGCGAATGAGGAGGATTCGCGGATGTTTGGTAGAGTCACTAAAAATGGTAACATGTGCTTATTTCTACAGTTTGAACCCTAAATATGACCCCAGTCATGCTCCCAAAACACTTTAATTTCATTTAAGTTAGCTTAATACGTTACCTTTAAAAACAAACAAATGTTTGATGTAAAAATAAAGGACAGTATCGCCTAACGGATATTTGTCACACTGGCACATTTACAGTGCAGTGTACTAATGTTACCCCTTCATAGAACACGCCATTGGCAGCCGTTTGCTTTAGCTTCCACAGTAAGGTAAAATGAGTAAACGAACGAGTCTGTAAACTTATTGACAGAAGTCATATATGTAACCAAGGTACAATCTAATAAATACATGAAGGAAACATGTACTTTCAGTGTTCATAGAAAATGCATCTTGAGAAGGACAGACTGGACACATTTGCTATGAATGGAACCATTAGCACCTTTCAAGAAATTAATTTTTGTGCGCTGAATTTACGTTAATGTGTAACGTGAAAATAGTAAATATTTTCTAATATCTATGTAGCTATTAGGGTTCCAAAGGGAATAGACTTTGTGAATGGGATTTGCATCTTGTAAAGCAGTACAGTATGTACATAAACAGGAATGTTTCCAAAAGAAAGTCACGTTTGAGGGATTTAACTGATTTATATTGTACGTCTTGAACTTTCCCAGAAAACACAGTGGAATCTTCATCAACTAAAATTCTCTTACCAATTTCAAACTTAAAAGCATGAAATCTTATGAATTACTATGAAAATTAAACACACACTTTTGTAGGGTTTTGTGAGGATTTCGCAGATGCAAATAAGTTCCGCTCCCATGCAATTTTCGCGGACCTATTAATTGGCGAATCGTGAGGCGCAAATGCAAGAGGGCCGACTCTATAGTATTTTTTTTATACCGAATTCAAATATCTAATTAGAACTTTCCTACCAGGCAAGGATTTTGAGTGACACACAAACTTAATGGTACATGTACATTAAAGGGTATGTGCAAGGTGTAAGTGACTCATCGAAAAGGTAAAAGTAAATAATTTCCTGCTGCACTTTGACCTCAGGAACAACGGTAACAAAAAATATTAATAACAAAATGACATTATTATGATTGAGTGCCTTTCAAAACCCAAAAACATTTGACATATTTAGCAAACCCTTTTAACCAAAGCAATACAAGCTACATTATTTTTATATATAGACACAAACAATACAAAATATTTTTTCCTAATTTAAAACTTATACAGTGCTTTCTTAATGTTTACGACGAAGATATTTTCCTTGATTTGCCCCTTTGCTCCACAGCTTAAAATTACGAATCAGACAATTCAGAAGTGATCAATGTACACATTGAAGACTTTATTTTTAAGCTATTTGTATACATGTGTCACCATGTAGAAATTATTCTTATATACAGTCCCCCCCATTTCAGGGCACCGTAATGTTTGGGACATTTGGATTCACAAGCGTTTGCGATTTACCCTGGTGTGTTTCAAAGCGTCACTGGAGCATGGACACGATCCCCATGCGCGCTTCTACCATTTGGAGTCCGTAGCCGTTCGTTAAAGAAGCGAAACGCTGCAGAGATTAACTTGTGTCAGTGATGGCCGGAGAAAAACGGGGGGACAAAAATGAACTGCCCGGGATCCGAAGCATAGCAGCTCTCCTGTTAAACACGGCGGAGTGGGTGTTACGGGTTTGGCTGCCCCAGGTGCTGGGACACTCATCTCCACTGATGACGTAACCGTTGGCGGGGGGCACACAATGAATTCTGAGCCGTGTAGAAACATCACATCCCCTCAGATCCCACGAAAAGCCTAATGATACCAAACATCCTGCTAAGGCAACGCAGGAGTTTTTTTCAAAATGAGGGAAAAAAAAAAAACAGAGCTCTCTTAAACGACCAAGCCAGTCACCCGATTTAAAGGCAACTGAGCGTGGCTTCCTGCTTAAGAGGAAACTTAAAAGGGCGAAGTCCCCGCAATGAGCAGGAGCTGAAGGCTGCTGCATGAGAGGCTTGGCTGAGCATCACTGGACGAGATACTCGGCATCTGGAGATGAACAGCGGACATCAAGCGGTCGTGGCAACAGGGATATGCAACAAAGTACCAAACATGATTGGTTTATTTACACACCTTTGCTACGTCCCAAACGTTATAGTATCGTTATTGGGGAGGGGGGGGGGGGGGGTTGTGTGGAAGAAGTGTTGTCATTTCAACATGGTGAAACCAAAATGTATGCAAATAACTTTATATTAAAGTATGGAATGTGCACTTTATCACGTCTGAATTGTTTGATTTGAAATTTTAAACTGGAGGAAAGGAGCAAATCAATGGAAATACACGTCTTTCCCCCCCCATGTATTAGGGGGCCCCGCTGTGTATCCGTAATTGTGCTTGAAGTCACGCCCGAAATTGCTGTCATTTTACAGTTCAAGCGCCTATCAATGTCCAGTATGTTTCACCTTTTCCCCTTTTACCTCCTTGCTCAAATGGCAGACAGAGTTGCTTCTCGTCTCCCAAGAAAACAAGAACAACTCTTGTCACAGTGTGTCACCAGTTTAACAATTCCTTCGCGCATAAGAACACGGCATTTGGCATTAACGTTTTTGATCCGCCGAATTCACATGCGAACATTTGGATGGGCCTTAACGCCAAGCGACACAACCCGGGGCACCACCTGCCGGGGACATCAGAGACCCCACCCGCACGGCCCCGGAGAAGGTTCCGGCACGCACCTGCACAGAGGTGCCGCCCGTGATCCAGCGGGAGCCCTCGATGACGGCGAGGTAGGAGAAACGCAGCTGGTCGGCCGTCTGGATGAGGCCCATGCGGTACCTGCGCATCTCCAGCAGCACTTCGCGGATGCGCACAGACGAGGGGTTGTCGCGCATGGACATCTGCAGAGGAGCAGCCAATCAGACGGCGCAGAGCCGGTCGGAGGCGGCGCAGAAAGACGGACAGTGCGGCGAGCAGAATCCCGCGAGGGAGGGCGTCCCTTCGGCTGTCAAGTCTGTTAACCAGGGCTGGCCCAACCTTTTCATTTATCCTTCCCATCCTGACAGGCTGATCGCACAGGGGGCCCCCTGATGGCCGCTGGGCCCCAGGCAGCCACTTAATTCTCTTATGCCTGCTGTTAAAACTTAGCTTGGCATTCGGCTGATGAAAGTGATAAAACTGAGGGGCCACTGAACGCACATCGCTCCTGCTAAATTCCTTTCGCTCCCACACCTTTGAATAACCTTGTGTTTATTTCATAAATACATAGCTCTAACGGGCCTGCTCAAGACTATTTCGGTTGTCTTGCGAGTGCCTTTGTGGTTTTGTGCTCTCTAATCCTGTTGTTATTGTTATTCGTATCTGAATGGATGGTGAGAATGAAGCATCCCGAGCATGTAAGGGGACACTATGACATCACTATGACATCACTGCTGTCGGAATGAGCACGGTCTCAGACCTGTCACTGTGGCACAGAAACAGCGGTAGTCTTGTCACGATCGACAAGGACCACAGTTAAGGTGCCGACTGGGCAGGGCTGAATTTAATTCTCTCAAAAATGCTTATACTTCAGGGAAAACTTGATTGAAATTAACCGTACGTGTGGCTAGAATTTCATGCTGCTGAAATCAAGCATTTTAAACCAAAACCACAAACATACAGATGGGGGCCTCAAACTAGATTCTTCGAGTGAAAGTGCAGATTGACCAGCCTGCAGCCTCACCAGCAGAAGGCAGGTGTCTACGAGGCAGAAGGTTCCGGAGCGCCCGATGCCAGCGCTGCAGTGGACCACCACGGGCCCACATTCGGGGTCCAGGCAGCCAGATTCCCGAACCTTCAGCAGGAAGTTCAGGAAGGAGGCTGGGGATTCCGGTACTCCGAAGTCTGGCCAGGTGGTGTAGTGGAAATGGAGGATGTTTCTGGTCTCCTGAGTCTGGAAAGAGGAGGAGGACGACTGAGCAGAGATACTCGGGGGGGTGGGGTGGGGGAGGGAGACGGGCATCCCCAGCACATACGCCTGTGTATACAGACCCAGGAGCAATTCCAGAGACAGTAATTCATATAGAGGGACCAACTTTATCATTAACTAATGATGTGTTTTGGAATTATGAGTGACAGGTGAGGGTATCGTGGGGGGGGGGGCAGTCAGTTTTCAGACCCCACCCCTTGTATATGGCGTGGACGAGATGGACTTGGGTCATTTTAATAAATGGTTGAGCTGAGACAGACACACACACCGACCGACACACACACCGACCGACACACACACCGACCGACAGACACACCGACCGACCGACCGACAGACAGACACACCGACCGACCGACCGACAGACAGACAGACACACACACCGACCGTCCGACCGACAGACAGACAGACAGACACACCGACCGACCGACACACCGACCGACCGACCGACAGACACACCGACCGACCGACAGACACACCGACCGACAGACAGACACACCGACCGACCGACAGACACACCGACCGACCGACAGACACACCGACCGACAGACCGACCCCGCCATGGCTCTCACCAGCAGATTCCTCAGCTCTAGCTCCCTGACGGTGTAATAGTGCTTGACGTCCTCAGAGATGAAGGTGAGCTTGAAGCTGGTGTCATGGAACAGGGCCTCCTTCTCCTCCGGCGAGGGCCAGTACTGGGCACATTTCACCTGCAACCACACGGGTTGGCATCACTGCGAGTTCCCAGCATGTTAGATACACGCCCAGCCCAGGGGGCATCTCACAGGCCGCGGTAAAAACCCGACTGCGGCTCCACCAGGGACTCGACATCTTTGAAGCAGTACTGTGATAGATGATCCTCTCACCTTCTGAGAAATGAGTAAAAAACTTCAACTAGGAGAACAGGGGGCAGCGTGTGGCTCAGTGCTGCCTGCGATCAGAGGGCTGCCGGTTCAAATCCCATCCTCAGCAGTACAGGGTCCTTGGGCAGGACCCGCAACCCTCTGAAATGCTGCAGGATAAATGGCTGATCCTCAGCTCAGACCCCAAGCTCCACTTTCACTTGTTCATATGGGTCACAAAGAAAACCAAGATGGCACATGCAGAACTACAATTCTAAATGTTCCAGTACTCGTGGGAATACCAAATGAGAGCACCATGATTTTAACGGCAGGGGTCAGTGGGAGATCATTGCCAGAGGTGGACATTTCAGGTCCAGAAAGTAAAAAAATCAAAACCAGGATTTTGTTTCAACCAACCAGTTGACTATAAACAGTAAGAATCACATTATACTCAACTGGTTGGTTGAAACAAAATCCTGGTTTGGATTTTTTACTTTCTGGACCTGAAATGTCCGCCTCTGATCATTGCACATGGCAGTCAAGTGTGCAAAGGAGGCTGTCGACTCTCCTGAGAGCAGAGTACTTACGGTAAAGCATCCTACAGCAAAGGCTGCAGCTGATATGATTTGATTTCACAGATAAACGTGGCAGAAAACATCGAGGGCCATCGAATAAACCTCACAAAAGCCACAGGGGACGGGCCCAGGATGTGTGAATCGCTGCAAAGCTTGCTCGAGCGCTGGCGTTTTATCCAAGCAGGTAACTTAAGGTCCTATTATCAACGGGGCTTTGGCGCTCAAAGAGGATTGGGCTTATCACCCGGCCAATCACTGCTTGGTTTGAACCACTTCTGATTGGCCGTTTTGTCAGTGCCAATGAGGCAGAGCCAGGAACTGACATCGCGCGACAATCCCGCCCACTTTAGGTGTCGAGGCCTTCCGGGTGACATACCGAGCCTTTCTCGATGACGCGGTTGAGCATCACCACTCCAGTGCTGCCCTGCTCCCACACCATCTCCCAGAAGTGGCCACAGGTGTTTGGCAGAGGGCCCTGTGGAGAAACACACACACACACACACACACACACACACACACACACACACACAGAAAGGGCGGTGTGAGAACACAGACCACAGCACGCGGAGCGCGGCGACATGAGGGACTAGGCAGAAGCCTAGGCCTCACTCAAGCCCGGTAAACAAATCCAAGAGTTTACAAATAACACAAATTAGCAGGATTATATAACTGTTGTAGAGTTGATAATTGACCGTATGACTGCCGCTAAACTTTTAGAAATATATACGTTACGCTGAAGCCTGCTAAAGAGGTTATATCACACCAATGCACGCCGAGTTCTACTGTACATTAGGACTTCAGCAGCACCGGGTGGCCAAACGCGCATCAGAAGAGGACAGAGAGGAAACTAGATTTATATTTTTCCGCAAACTTAACATTTATTTTTAAAAAAGCATGTATGTAAAAATGAAAAAAAAGAAAAGAAAAAGAGATTCCAGAAGACTCCAGCTAACTCAACATCATTTAAAGGTCCAGTGCTCAATTCACCGCTGAGAGTACTGTATTCTCCGAGTTCTGGCAGTCAAAGCAGAGTATTTCAGAGGTTACATGACATTAAATACAATCTTCATTGCTTGTTCTATCAACCCACTAACCTACCATAAACCAACATATTGTTCAGTTTATTATCCCACTTGCAACACAATATCAAAATACTCATCAGCAGTGCAATACATTAGCGAGATCAAAAGACACCACAAAACGGCGAAGCCCGCTCCCCCGTCCCAAACCATCGGATCTATCGGGACTCTACCACTAGACTACAAGGATGCCAATTCCGAGACTACAAATCCCAAAAATTCCAACAGTCTCAGAGGTCCAGAAAACGGTTGACTATCTGGCTGCCAGTATCCCACCACAATCAGGACCAGAGGATCTATCTGGTTCTTGATGGAGTGTCACCTGTCAAGCGCCTTCAAAGCAAAGACACCAAACACGGCCAGCACAGTTTGGGTCACATTCAGGTTAAGTCTGACGCATTGTTGTTTAGTATAATGGACATTTCAAGCTCTTCTGTTAGTACAGTGAATCCTTGATTTATATTATTGATTTATGGAACTCTGCCTTCACAGCATGACTGATAAAGTACAATCTAATCCTGAGATCATACTACTGAAAACTGAATTTGTGTTCTGTTATTTTTTTATTAATTCCATATGGGCAAAATATAGTAAAGATTTGAGTCCAAAAAGGTTACAGCTGATTGAAAAACTGGAATCCCACATACAGATGTATTCAGTAATCTGAATTTAACAGGGTTTCAATACCGGACCTCTGCTGTCCAATTAGTCTGTTAAACTGGAGAAAGATTGTGACACTGCACACAGTTTTATATTCTCGCACAGATGCACCCTCTTGTTCTTGGCTGATATGCCACAGTACAGTACAAGTAGCTACCAATGCGCAAAATAAAATACAGACATGAGTAATCGAGTACGCAGTTTGCACACACCGATGGCATTCGCAAGTCAAACACACCGACGTTGATATTTAAGCCAATGAGAGAGCTTGCCACTTCCCTAAAGTGAGAGAGAAACGTAAAGGGGACAGATTCAGACATGCCCAGACAGCAATATGGGACGAGACGAGACGACGATCGGCCCGAATTCACTCCAGCAGCCTTGAATCAGAGGAGGCAGCATTTCCAGTCATGTTTACCGAGGGCTAAACAAAGCTGTTTACAGCGGCTTGCTAAACTCCTTACAGACAAATTTGTCTGGTGGTGTGGAGGACACGGTGAGAGCCCGGTTCCTGTCGTGATATCGAGCGCCGCAGGGGACACCGTCTCTGTAACTCACGGCGTACTCCTTCCCCCAACATCCTGTTGCGATGTAAACCTTCGTGTGTTTTTTTTTTTTTTTTTCACTTAAATATGGCACAACACCCACATTTTAACCAAGCAGGGAATGGACAATAAGGGCAAGATGTAGGACACGTTTTTCCAACATGTACACTGATAACGCACGACAAACGCACCCCACGGGCAGAGGTGAAATTATGATGAACTTCTTCCGAAAACCAGCAGTGAACTTGGCAAAATCAGCAAATAGGTCAAATGCTTTAGGACCGACTCAGGTGACACAAGGGCAAATGAGGCCTGACTCAGAGCTTTTCTTTTTTTTTTTAAGAGGGCGGAGTCACAGCTGCCTGCAGCCAGATGCAGGCAGTCACACGAGAAAGGCTACATTTTTCCTGACACTTCACCACTTTGCTTCCCACTATAACAACTGTCCCACAATCTCTGCCCTTCCAACCTTCCATCTAAAGTCTTAATGCCTTAACGCATGTGCCATGAAAAGATTCACATATGTAAACCTGGCCGTTACCACGGTGCATTACAACCTGGGACTGTACGCGACGGACAGCGTAGATGGATAAAATGCCAACTGACCTTGCAGCTCAAACCTTCCTTTGCCACAGAACGCCTCGTTTGCCAGCAGAAACTGGTTTACTCAACAGGCTGAACGTTTATGCTGTTCCGCACCATTCAAGCCGAATAAATCTCTGAGCCATCCCATAAAATCAAATACGCACTTTGAGCAACTGAAACCCCAATCCAACGAGGTCAGAAATAGTCATTTTTCCATCTGTCATAAGTGCCAGGGGCGGAACCACAATGCAGCAGCTGCCCCGCCCACCCCCAGCTTCACTCAGAGCCCTGCCCTCAGCCACACCAACCTGAGTTAGGATGTAGCTTCTTTCAGCTTCTTCCACAGTAATCAGACTGGCATTGATGTAGTCATTTGTACCCAGCTGAAGATGGATCCTGCTGTGGTCGACTGCAAAACAGAAAGGTTGTAGGTTGGTGAGGGATGGAGGGGCGGAGAAGGTAGATGGAGTAAGGGGGGGGGGGGCAAAACAACTGCGACAGGTCTGCATCGAGACCGGCGGCTCCTGAGTGAAGCAGGCACTTCCAACAAAATGATCAGCACCTACGAAACCAATGCTTAACCCCTATGACCCGAAAGGTAGGCCTGGACCCGCAGGCCCGCCTGTCATCAGTTCAGGCCTCGAGATTATGCCAGCCTGCAAGGTGGCCTGGCCGCAAAGGAGCGTGTCTGTATGGTGACACCCTTCGCGGTCACATGACCACTCGGCGCCAGAGGGACACAGTGAAGCGTTGAGCCTTTCAGAAGAGGAAACCACAACCACACTGTTCTTTCAAGTTACTGGGGTGGGGGGGTTGCTTAAAGGGGTTATCTACTCAAATACTTGTTAAATAAAATCCTTCAAAGAGAAAAACGTTTTGTCCATATACCCCACTCTTTCATATGCTTAAGGACCCGAACGTAAATTCACGATGCATTTCATTTGCGTAGGCTGAATCGATCGATCGAGACGCGCTGCAGCCTTGCATGGAGATAAGAGCACGCCACGCTACACCGAACCTTCCGGCATTAGCAGAACTGCTCTCCTTTCGAGTTTCCCCAAATGTAGCCCCAGAAGCATTTACAGAATCACAGCAACACCAGCAGCGTTAAAAGACGAAAACGAGTAGCATTTTAGGATGTTTACTTAGCGATACTCTTCGAATAAACTTAAGTTCTATAACTCCTCATGGAAACTAGAGGATCTAGATGCACACTTTTGTCTGCCTTGGCGAGGAAGGCTGATTGGCACAGTCCATACAAATCCAGCCAGACAGTCCCGCCCACTCCAATCACGCCTCCTGGCAGCCTGACTTGCCTTTATGGCTCCAGCCCACATAACGCACCCAGGCACCATACTTACAAGGGCTCACGTCCCTGTACCGGTTCCGAGATTTATTTTCAGAAAGTTTGGCAACTTTGCATGGCAGCTCACTTGATTGCAGGCGAATTTCCTGCAGGAAAAAAAAAAAACATCATCTTAGGATTAAAGAGTTAAACTGAGGGTTTCACTGTGTATAAAACCAATCGTAGCTGCCAAAGAAAAAGACTCAATGAACAGGTTACAGTTAAATGCAGCCCTAACCTTGAATAGGTACAGGTTGAAACAAAGAAAATGAGAAAGAAAAAGAAAAATCACATTTTAATGACGCACATTCAACTGCAAACTACATGTTAGTGTATAATTGCCTGTGGTTTGACTACTAGACCCAACTGCATTCAGTACTGAAGCCTGAAGATTTCTCAGTATTACAGGCAAACTGAACAGGATCACAGCCACCTCTGAGCATGGTGAGGATGTTTATTTATACGCTCAGCGGAAACTTCTTGTTTTCTGACAAGTGGCTTCACACACAGACTGTAAAGAAAACGTGATCAGCTAGGAGGGCAAAAAATAGGCAACTTCACCGTTTTACACATCCATGCAATATATTAAAAAAAAAAAAACGAAACAGATCTTAGTCTTAACAGCAAGTCTGACGGTCATGCTACCTGTCCTCTGTATTTTCACGAGGTTTACTTCCACTTATATGCATTGGACTACATTTAAATAGCCATCAGAAAGAACGGGCCACCTTTCAGGCACACGTAGTGAAGCATTCCGTGGAGGGGGGCTGAAAACAAGCAGCGGCGAGAGCCCTGATACGCCGATTTGAAATCCCCAGCGGCCAATCGGAGAAGCTTTCCCTGAAACAGCATATAGTTCTTAGTCGCACCTGATTCAGTTCAGAGCAAAAGGCGACGCTGGGACCTGCAGCCACACGGCGACTTCAGCAGCAGCTGGCCATCAAACGCGCATCACAGACTCGCCGGCGCCCCCTGCATTTCACCCGAGTATACAAATGCATCCTCAGGTCCAACATACCCCTGTGGTTAAGGTGGCTTGGTTTATAAACAACACGTTCTCGATTCAAGAACTTGCAGAGCTGCTTTTACCTGAGATAGAGCTGATTCTGAACTCAACCTAGTACATTTGCAGAAAGCTAAATTAAAATTAAGGATAAATGATTCATTTAAATACCTTGAAGGGAAAAAAAAAAAAGTCAGCTGAACAGACATATTAAACAAATCAACAAAGTAGACATATTCAGCCTTTCAAGAGGTGTCCGAGATCTGAACTGTTCCTGATGAGCCCCAATAAACACATCTTATATATATATACATAAAAATAAACCCATCAACAACAGCTGGGCACAATGCTTATACACAATCAACCTTGTTACATGCCCAGTATGCCTGGTTCTTATTGCAGAATTTTACACTACATGGTTAAACCAAAAAGGCAGAGTAAACACCTTTGTGTTAAGCCTACAATGCTGGATTAAAATGTAGGATCAGAATTATTTTGCAGTTGCATTTTCACAGGGAAAACACAACTGCTGCTGTAACACTTACTGGGACAGTTTTCCCCTCTTTCTTTCTTTCTTTCTTTCTTTCTCTTTCTTTCTCTTTTTTTCCATTCTTTTTTAAAAATGCAAGTTTCAAATGTTAAGTTCCAGTTCGGTTGGCAGCATCATGGGGAGACATCTACTGTCTGTACTTCCTCTCAGACACACCCCCTACCCCAGATCAAGGTACCCGGCATCCAACTTAAACTATCCAAACTCCTGAGATCAACTATTTTGCTACCGTCCAATTTCACCGAACATCATAAAGCGCCACAAAGACACATCACTAGAAAATTTCAAAAGATTCAGTTGTAGCTACAATGATTAAAGGATATTACACGCCGATTCTCAACCTTGGCAAAGGCACTGTACACTACCACGTGACTCGTTTACAGAAATCTTAGCCCCCAATTAGGCCTCCCCCGTTATCAGTCACCCCCTGGCTCGCGAGGCCATTCGCAAAGACGAGTCGCAGCCACGCATCACACTTTTTTCCACAGCCGTCAAAGGGGCTCGCCTCCTCATCCGTATTCATTACCGTCTGACAAATGTTTTGTGCTGACCCCGTAGTGTGATTAATTACTTCCTATAACGAGAAAAGCTGACTACTTTAGGAGTTTATGCAAAGTACTACTGCCGCACATTTCGCGCAACTTTTTTCCGAGAAACGAAATAGGCGCATCTCTGTCATGTGGTTTGCAAACAGATCGCCGCTTTACGCTGTTTAGAGGGGATCGTATTATACACTTGCTTTTAAAAGCATGTGTACGTTCATTAGAAAACACACACATACACGCACGCACAACCAAGTTTGTGAGCAGCTGAAGCGAGAGATCTGCGCCCCGGCAGCCTTCCTGTTTTCTTACTTCGCTCTACATGGCCAATATCGCAGCACAATCGGGGGGTTTCCGACTGCCACTGCGCATGCTGCCATCACTAAAAACCGCACACAAAGCCCATTATTCGCCGGCTGCCTGAATAAAGCAGCCGCCCAGTCAAGACGGGAAATTTTTATTTTCTTTTTAATATA
>JAABNY020000108.1:20458240-20469662 GCA_015164015.2 Brevimyrus niger
TTTCATTCTGTTACTTATGTTTTGCTTGCGGTTTTCAAAATTTTGATTAATACTTTTGGCACTAAATTAACTCCATAAATGTGCGGCTGTAAAAAATGAATTCACGTGTCGTCACTCTTATTGCTCTCGATGTAGTGTGTGTGCAGATAAAGGTTAAGTGTATCCATTTACATAATGCCCATTAGTTACTGTATCTCTTACTTGTTTTTGTGAGACTGGCCGTTTCTTAGTGCGATAGTAATGTGTCTGTACCTCAACGGTAATGGTGATATGCTATATCAAAAGTGTGGGGATAGTTTGCAAACCCTACAGACTATTTACGAGGTAATAAAACTGTTATTTATATATATGTAAATCCGTGTGCATGTGCATCTGCACGGCTTCTATCGAATTGAAAATCTCACTCCAGCTACCTGATCAAAGTTGGTAGACCTGTGTGGGAGCTGCAGTAAATTTATATTACATTTTGGGGAACAAATGACCCCCACAATGTCATATAAACCAGTTTTTCAGGTCCCCACAAAGATCTGTGAATGCAGTCAAAAAAGTAAAAATCTCGCCTCGTATTTTTTTGGTTACTCGTGGTTAAGGTTAGGGCTGGGTACGGTCATGTTATGATTAGTTTTCCCACATAAGTGAATGGATAGTCCCCATAAAGATATAATTATAAACGTGTCCGTGTTTTTATTTTATTGGTATTGTTTGTAACGCACTGCATAAAACCCTTCCATAAAATGTTATCAGTATCAATCGAAATTTAGTCTTTACGTCCTCGACAAATAGTTATTGTTAGTGTTGATCTAGTCTTATGTTAAAAGTATGTGCTGGCAGGTCAGTGCATTGACGGGAGAAAACTGCAAACACTATCCCAAAATATATCTGATTCAACTAATCATTGCTCTATGTCCAGAAATTTCAGATTCTAGTATCTTTCTTCCTACACTTCAGTATGTACACACGTCCCGATCCAAAATATTGGTCGGTTGTACATTTTAAGTTCCTCGGGAGATTTGTGGCAAAATGTCACGACCTCTGTGGATCTCACCAGCTGAGGCTACATGTATCCTTAGGTTTTCCGGTCTTATCAAAATAAAACATTCTGACTCATCATATCTGACCTGAGGTAACTCATGACTTTTACCTGCCGGTAGGCCGTCCTATTACAACTGAGTGGTATTACAGTAAGTAATTGGTACTGCTGACAGATATAGATGGGATGCAGTTTTAGCACTGTGGTTACAAGCTGGTGCGGATTTAAAAACAGGACATGTGCAGGTCTCTGGTATGGACTTCTGTGTAGATTCATCCCCTATGAGGTCAATATCAGATATGAGTCATAGGAGGAATATCCCTGTTTTGGCATTATGGTAAGCTATACCTGTAAATAAATTGTTGTATTGGCACATATTTACAATCTCTTCAGGTACATTATATGGACCAAAGACACACCTTCATGGAATGGGCTTCCATGGCCGAGCAGCTGAATGCAAACCTCACATCAAGCACAATACCAAGCGTCAGATGGAGTGGTGTAAAGCACGCTGGCACTGGACTTGAGAGCAGGGGAAAGGTGTTCTGTGGAGTAACGAATCAGGCTTCCGTCTGGCAGTGTGATAGATGAGTCTTGGTTTAGTGGATATCGGGAGAACATTACCTACCTGACTGCATTGTGCCAACAAGTTTGGCAAAAGAAGAATAATAGTACAGGTTTGTTTTTCAGAAATTCCATAAAGGCGTAGTTGGGTGGGTTTGGTGTGGAAGTACTTGACTGGCCTGCCCAGAGCCCTGATCTCAACTCCACTGAATACCTTTGGGATGAACTAGTACAGCGATTGAGAGCCAGGCCTCCAGGTCCAACATCAGTGCCTGACCTAATGAATGCTCCTCTGGATGAATAGGCAAAAAAAACCTTCAGACGTACTCCGAAAGCCACCGTAAGGTGGTCGGTGCCTGTCGTGACCCAGACACCGGTGGTGAGGGATGCTGTGAAGCTGAAGAGGGAGTCCTATCAGGCCTTTTTAGCCTGTGGGACTCCAGAGGCAGCTGACAAGTACCGGCAGGTCAAGTGGGATGCAGATTTGGCGGTCGCTGAGGCAAAAACTTGGGTTTGAGAGGAGTTTGGTGAGGTCCCACCGACATGCCTTCCAATGTGGAAGCAGAGTATAGGGACTTGAGCGTGGACTCCCCTATCTCTGGGGCGGAGGTGGCTGAGGTGGTTAATAATTTCCTCGGTGGCTGGGCCCCTGGGGTGGATGAGATCTGCCCAGAGTTCCTTAAGGCTCTGGATGCTGTGGGGCTGTGCTGGTTGATACGCATCTGTAGCATCGTGTGGACATCGGGGGCAGTGCCTCTGGACTGCCAGACCGGAGTGGTGGTCTACCAGGTAGGGGGACCGGAGGGTGTTTTCCAACTATTGGGTGTTTTCCAACTATAGGGGGATCACACTCATCAGCCTCCCTGGTAAGGTCTATTCCGGGGTTCTGGAGTGGGGGGTCCGCCAGATTGTTGAACCTCAGATTCAGGAGGAGCAGTGTGGTTTTTGCCCTGGCCGTGGAACAGTGGACCGGCTCTATACTCTCACCAGGGTTTTGGAGGGTTCATGGGAGTTTGCCCAACCAGTCTACATGTGTTTTGTGGACTTGGTGAGTACCGTGGGTGGTGCTTCAGGAGTATGGGGTGCCGGGCTTCCTTTTAAGGGCTGTTTGGTCCCTGTACGACCAGTGCCAGAGCTTGGTCCACATGGGCGGCAATAATTCGGACTCCATCCAGGCTGCCCTTTGGCACCGATTCTGTTCATAGTTTTTATGGACAGAATTTCTAGGAGCAGCCAAGGCGTTGAGGGTGTCCGGTTTGGTGACCTCATGATTAGGTCTCTGCTTTTTGCAGATCATGTGGTTTTGTTGGCTTCATTGGACCGTGACCTTCGGCTCTCACTGGGACAGTTCACAGATGACTGTGAAGCGGCTGGGATAAGAATCAGCACCTCCATATCCAAGACCATGGTCCTCAGCTTGAAAAGGGTAGAATGCTCTCTCTGGGTCAGAGATGGGGTCCTCTCCCAAGTGGAGGAGTTTAAGTATCTTGGGGTCTTGTTCACGAGTGAGGGAACGATGGAGTGGGAGATCGACAGACGGATTAGGCGCTGCCTTGGTCGGTCATGGTGAAAAAAGCCAAAGGGCCAAGCTCTCGATTTACCAGTCGATCTATGTTCCTACCATCACCTATGGTCACGAGCTATGGGTAGTGACCGAAAGTACGAGATCACGACTGCAAGCGGCCAAAATGAGTTTCCTCCGCAGGGTGGCTGACCTCTCCCTTAGAGATAGGGTGAGGAGCTCGGTCATTCGGGAGGGACTCGGAGTAGAGCCGCTGCTCCTCTGCATCGAGAGGAGCCAGATGAGGTGGCTCGGGCATCTGCTTACGATGCCTCCTGGTGAGGTGCTCCAGACATGCCCCACTGGGAGGAGGCCCCGGGGAAGACCCAGGACGCGCTGGAGGGACTATGTCTCTCGGCTGGCCTGGGAACGCCTCGGGATTCCCCCAGAGGAGCTAGATGAAGTGAAGGAAGAGGGAAGCCTGTGTTTCCCGGATTAGACTGCTGCCCCCGTGACCCGATCTCAGATAAGTGGGAGATAATGGATAGATGAATGGAAAAAAAAAGCTTTTTCTCACATACCTTCAAAATAACCTATTAGCACGAAGGGGGCATCTGACATTTTTTTTACCTCTCATCCTCCTCACTGTTCGTGGGGGAAAAATAAACTTGGTTCCTCTTCCAGGCAGGTTTGTAATAGTTGCAGTTGTCTACTTTTTTTTTTTTATTATTGCCCTAACAGTAGAAATAGACATTTTAAGGCAAGTAGCTATTTTTAATATCCATTCCCTGACTTATGAAGGTCAACACACTTCTCCTTCTTTTGGTTTGTATGATGGATGACTAAAGGGAATTTGGCCTCTCCGTCACCTCATGTCTCATGTTCGTATCCCTGTTAACCAGAAAGTCATGGATTAGAGCTCGAAGGTTCCTATTCACTCCAATCAACTCAAAGATGTACAACTTGCAGGGGGAAAAATGCTTTAGTTACATTGTGTTCACTATAATTTCCTGGGTTGCCAACAATCGTGGCACGTGTTGTTAACAATAATTATTTCTTGACAAAGGATTTTTCCTTGAAATAAATTTCATGAGGTTGACATTTCTCAATTTTTCAGTGCGACATGAAGCTGCTTCACCAAAAGGTGAATTTTTTTCTAACCCTTTTTACAAATCCTTACAAGGGGCGCCAATAACTGTGGTGGGAACTGTACATGATGCAGGATATATGTATTTTCATTTCGGAACCACACACGCACGCCTGTAACAGAAGTTCACGAGTGTCTATTTTGCGTACAGTGGTCGGAATAAGACATGTGCTTTATTGTTCTAGCCGGACAACCAGCAAGCAAGCAACTGTCATCTCACCACTAGTGCTGGAGATTCACGTTGTCAGATATTTTAACCCTGCACAAGAAGTGGGCTGTCAGAGTCCTGTCAATTAGAGGGACGTTTGGATTAATGCAGCAGGGTTCTGCTGTCAGCATCCTGTGGTGCAGAATCCCTTCTCCGGGGGAGAAAGTCTTGCTGATCACCATGTTCCTGTCAACCTGTCATAAGGTCTGAGAAGCACATTTTAAAAAGAGCTTTTAGTAGCCGACGTTTCGGTAGCTGTGGTTAATCTTGCATGACCTGAAATTAGTTTCATTTCCAAATAACAAACAACGTAAATATTTGAACAAATGGAAATTGTACAGGCTGTATGCGCTGTTTTACATTCTGCTGTGGACCTGATGCCTGTTACACTTGGTGTTTCTGTAATGCCACAGATTTGCAGATTTGTAACCAATTTAAAATCTTAATTATTTGATTATATAGATCAGTTTTTTTCCCAACCCAGTCCTCGGGGAACCCTGGACAGTCCACAATATTGCGGCTTCTCAGCTCCCAGTGCACCTGCACCAATTATTCTGTGTTCCCGATTGGCTGGGAGCTGGGAGGGAGCAACAATGTGGTCCGTCCGGGGTTCCCTGAGGACTGGGTTGGGAAATACTGATATAGATCGAAAATCCTTATGAGTGGTGAGGACCAGCAGGTGGCGCCCTTTCTACAGTGGTGAGGTTACTGAATCCAGGTTACAAGAACCTGAAAAAGGAGCCCATGTGGTTCTCACCCAAGTGCACACATACAAGTACTTGCCATAAAATAATCACTTTTATTTTATATATTGTATAATTTATATATATATATATTAAAAGATGTCTGTGTGCACGCACACACAGGTTCAATAGATTATTAGAATCTTCATGCATTTCAGACATAAATGGCTCCATTTCAATATCCAATGACATGTTGGTATGATAGGAAATTTACACCAGTCTTTAATGCAGCCAGTAAGAGCCGTCTCACTCTTGGCAGGAAACCGCGCACTGGGCTTTCGGTTTCCATAGCAATACCGTCTACTTTTTGGCAGCACTGGCTTTCAGCTAATTTTTCAGATTGGGTCGCGGTTTCCCGACAACGAAGAAAGGTGTTGTGACTGATTTCCTTGATGGGGAAGGTATTTATTGACTTTGCTTTCAAAGCTGCAGGATGTACCACACATGTCTGGGAGGTAACTCTCCATTCCCAGCTCTTTGCTCTTTATCAAGTCACTCTCTCAATACATTAAAAGCAGCTCACATAAAATCCACAGGTCAAAGGACAAAATAAAACCAAGGGGAGAAATAATAAGCTTTTGTCACACAGGTGTGGCATTAAACTGGGATCTCTGTCTCTTATTTAAAGGCAAGCTGAAGTCACAAGGTAATTAGTAAAGTTAACAGTAAATAGTAGTATTTAAGGTATATGGAAGCATTTAACTAAAACAGCTCTGACTGTATTTAATCAATTTAAATACAAAAAAAAGAAATTTATTGCACATTTAAGGATTACAACATAAAATGGTACATTGCAGTCTGTTAGGTACAATTACAATTTATTAGGTTTTCTGTTTTTTCGAAAATGAACGAACCAATTTGACTGCTACAAAATCATTATTGTTCCGAGATCATAATTGCCTTTAATGTCCATTTGTAATAGTAAAAAAATGGTCACAGAGGAATGGGACAAACCAGACTGCATAGGTTATAGCGGGAAAAACGGCATACCCCTACGCTGTGAAGCAAACTGAGACATGTCCTTGGCATTAGCCCCCCCCGCAAAAAAAAAACAGCTGTCTGAATAAATCTTTTAACACCAATGACCAATACTGGAAATGTCAATCAACAGCTCAGACCTAAAAGAAGATTCCATGATACCAAAATGTTACTGAGCTAATTGTGTCTCCCTAACAGCTATTGATTGCATGATCTGTTCAGGGCAGATTATTTAAATATTGATGACAGAATGAGTACACATATACATAAATTCCGAAATAAATCCATTCATTTTCTAACCTTATCCTGATCAGGGTCAAGGGGGGGGGGTACCAGCTACATCCATTTACATTTGTCTTTTGTAATAACAATAGAAGCACAACTGAACTATACAGACCCTCAAACAGACAAGCTTAACAGAAAATACATGAATGGACTGAATTGGTGATGATGGACCTCTATGGTAAAACTTCACAATTATGAAAGATGCCTTCAAAAACCTTGGGTGACTTTCTAGAGTGCAGTTACCCTTTGTAGACTAGCGAACACAATTTGAACATAATGACAAACCTCATTTCTGTGTTGGCAAAAGGAGGTTTTATGTCCAAAGACAAAGTATTTTGAGACTTTACTCGCATCTAGTACCAAAACTGTCAAGCGTCCTAAACCAAGAGACCACGAAATGGTTGGTGTCAAGTCAGGAAAAGGTCAGATCTGCATCATTATCCATTTCGTACCTTTAGACAACTTACGGTGCCCTGCAGATGTTACTCTTATTCGCTAAAATAGGGCAAAACACACACACACACACACACACACACACACATTGTTAGACAGTGCTGAAGAGATATATGTATATATTTCTTTAGAAAAATGCAAGATTCATTAGTCATTGTTGTATTTACACACAACCATAAACCAATGACTTCATAGCTAGTGGTTTATAATAAACCAAACGTTCCAATTCTACAGTAAGGAAAAACTGTGCACCATGTTTTCATGCCAGCTAACACAGTCTTGCATGTAGAGAAGCTCTTGCATTTAGCCAATCACCAACAACAACATTCCAAAGACATTTCTGTCATTTAAATATTGGGGGGAAGACCCTACAAATTAACCCGATTTATTACACTATATGACACTGTAGTTGTTCCCAATAATATGGACCCTCTACCTAATGATTTCACAAAAATACAGGAATTTACTTTCTCCATTAAATTGGTGCAAAAACAGGTTCAATGAGTGAGGATTTCAGGGAACCCTTTTGGATGTCAGAGTGAATCAACATACAGTCAGAAATGGGTACCTCTTCTCCTGAAACCATTTACATAAATGCAGATGTATTCATATTGATCAATGGCAGAAAAATCCCAATCATATTACATAAAGTTAAAAATATTTCATGTTTACCCTGCTGGGCTACAACAAAAATCATTTCCGCATTTATTGAATCACCTCCCAAGGCAAATTAAGGCAGACGTTTTAGGCATAGTCAAGCAAAATCTAAATTAAATCATTTCACACCGGAACCGATATAAAATGCAACAAATCCGAATAAATCTTGAGAAAGTCCTGCAATTATCCACAGTTATAGCTCGGTCACTGATACGATTTTGCAGGACCACGTCCATGGGTCATACTGAAGTCCTTCTCTGTGGTTAAATGACTACGCCAGGGATCAGGCTGAATAATTCACGCCAAAGATAACTTTTTAGTCCAATGTTTTCCAGTCTGTTCCTTTGGGACCTGCAGACTGTCCACTTTATTGCCCAAGCTGGGAGGGAGCAAAAATGTGGGACTGTCTGTGTCCCCGAGAACCAGATTGGGAAATACTATTCTATTATATTATATTGTATGAAACCTTTTGATCCTAACATTGGTCAGATTACATCCAGTACATCCATCCAGATTAATCAAGTAGAAAACACTTCTTGAGAGCCACACATGAAAACATTGCACCCGCTGACTTCCTGAACTGGGAATCCCAATATTAATGCACCATTTGCAGTGTCTATCAGCAGTGTAGTGATGCAGTCTGGATCATATAGGATTGCAGGCATCTACAATCAAACAAAGGCAAATCTACACAAAATGCCATTTCGGATATCTATTAATGGTCATGGCTGGATCCAGAGACTTGGCTGATCCAGTGAGAAACGCAGAAGTGGATGACTGACTGAAGGAATATCGGAAATGTTTTTTCCAAGCAAGAACAAAAAAGCCAAAAGTATTCAGTGCAGCTGAAAACTCAATGGATGGTGTAACGGGACCTAGAATTCTATCAGGAATACAGAAGAATGATGCCTGTAGATGGCACACGTTTAGGACACATTTTTATGTTGAACATTCAGTCAACAGTGACAAGCGAAAGAATTTCCATCAAAAAGGTGTGTGTGTGTGTGGGGGGGGAGGAACGGGACAGCATTTTACTTGCATAAACATAAGATGAGAGGGGGATTAGCAGGTCACTTTGTGGACAGTCACTGTACCTCTACTGCGGCCCAAGTGCAAGTAAACCACCCTGAACCCACAGGGGCGGCACAAAGCGGAACGAGCGTCTGAAATCAGTGGGGGCGCAGGATTCGCAGACAATACGGAACCACTGCTTGGGGCTCGCCGATGGACGGACATGATTTTGTAGGAAACTGTGAGATAAAAAATACACTTTCTTTCACAGCAGACAGTACAAAAACAGACAAAAAAAAGTTTCATTGGCACAAAAAAAACAAA
Source organism: Brevimyrus niger (assembly GCA_015164015.2). Taxonomy (NCBI): domain Eukaryota; kingdom Metazoa; phylum Chordata; class Actinopteri; order Osteoglossiformes; family Mormyridae; genus Brevimyrus; species Brevimyrus niger. The sequence goes on from JAABNY020000108.1 coordinate 20,467,142, forward strand.
AAAAAACAAACTGCAGCAGGATCCCAGTAATAATAAAAGACTGGGTTGATCAGTAGTTTTACAGGGTTGTTTTCCCAGAAGTCCTACAGGCTGATCAAAGCAGCTCATGTTGACTGTTTCAGTACGTTTCAGTACCCTTGTGGGTTCTTCTTTGAGGAAGCTCTAACAAAATAGTAGTACCTTCCCCGCCACTCCATCTCCGCCTGCCTCATTCTTGTCGTGGAGCCCCCTAGTGACTAGCTGCTGCTATCTTCACCTTCAGTCCTCCCACGGACTGCTACCGTTGCCACTGGTCGCTGGTCCGAACGAATGCCGAATTCCAGTCAATCCAGTAGTGGAGGGAAAGAAAAGACAAAATATTGACCCCTGTGTTTCTTATGGCAGAGATCATTAATGCCTTGTCGAGCTGGGAGAGACTGGGGGGTTCTTTTTCACTCCGCAAAAAAATAATGTGCATCTGAAAGAGTGATACCTAGGATGGAGTTAGTGGTCACCAGAGGCTGGGTGACCCCAGGTCTAAAAAACACAGGGCTCATCATAAGCTTGACAGGGCCAACAGATCTGACGCGGACTGAGGGCAGAGGGGCAAAGCTGGGTTTGAGGACGGATGGGGTCACAGGTCAATGAGGAGCTGTCGCTTAGGACAGAAGTAGATATTAAAGTCAAAACATTTGGAGTTTCTATCGCCTGACCCCAAAACAACACACAAATAATATTGTTTATAAAAACATAGCCAATTCTGAGGCTTCAGTATACAGCAGTGAAGTGACCCCCCCCCCCCCAGCAGGGGGCGGTGGCTTCCAACGCAGACGTCATGACAGAGGCAGTTTCGGGATGTAGGTGGTGTAAGATAAGAGAGCCGAACGGGATTGGCAGGGGTCTCGTGGGGGGCGGGGCACACCTAAACACCCACTCTCATCTGCCATTGAGTCTACATGGGACCCGCCTCCCTAGAGGTTCTCCCCTGGCTGGTACTGGGGCTCAGTGGAAGTGAAGTAGTCCTCTAGGAAACCCTGCAGGTACTCGAAGGTGGGCCGCTCCTCGGCCTCTTTGCGCCAGCAGCTCAGCATCAGGTCATGCAGAGACTCGGGGCATTCGGCTGGGCAAGGCATCCGATAGCCACGCTCCACCTGCTCCAGGACTTCCCTGTTCACCATCCCTAAGAGTCGGGGAAGAAACCCATCAGCAAGGAGGACTGAGTGTACGGCACGTTTGACAAGGAACTTCCTTCGACTGTTATTACAGTAGAAAAGCTTTGAGGCAAGAGCTGGAATTCTGTCCAGTGCCAGGCTGCTTCAGTAAAACCTCGGCAGGTTCAATGAGATCCAGGGAATTTAAGTGTCTCTTAATAATGACTCATCTTACAGCAGAAAGACGATCTGTCGGGATGCATTTGCCCGTTTCACTACAGAACACACAAAGGAAATAAACTACAGTCCTCCGTATCAGCCCACCTGGGTATGGTACCCTTCCTTTGGTGGCTAGCTCAGTCAGTAGGACGCCGAAGGACCAGACATCAGACTTGATGGTGAAGCGGCCGTACAGTGCAGCTTCAGGAGCCGTCCACTTGATGGGGAACTTGGCTCCTAGTGGGGAGACGTGAAGAAGGTGCCAAAGTGTTCTTTCTAGAAACTTTTGTGTGCCCGGTTTGAGTACAGTGAAATACCTTTGAATTATGGCCATTACTTCTCACGACACTTCCATTACATGCAACACTTCTATATTATACGTATCATATGCATAGCAGGTTAAGTAAAAAGAATGAAAACGCAATGGCCCAGAGGAGACTTGAGATTTTAATTCATGTTAACACTAGTGCCGTGTCGATAAAATCGATGCTCTGATTCTTAATCGATTCTCATAATAAATCCTATAGATCGATTTGCACGTCCAAAAGATCGATTTTACCCTTTAACATTTTTTGCCCTTTTTACAGCTAAAACAGGAACGAGGATTTGAGGCTTAGGTGTTAAAGGGTTAATATCTTTAATCACGCGTGTCGTGAATTCAATGACGCGACAGTAGATGACGTTAAAGTTCACCGGGGAAAACCATTTACAACATGGCGTCGGACACTAGCGATGCTTTGCAAACCCCCATAACTTTAAAAGCTGCGGTCTGGCAGCATTTCAGGTTCAGAACGGACAAACAGACAGATGCGCTTGACAAAAGCAAAGCAATTTGCTTTCCCTCTGGAGTCTAGAGGTAAGCGAACACACTTTCAAAGACTGGGGCGTGGTCACACATTTCATTCAATATCGTAAACTTGATTCATGGTAAATCAATTATTTCTTATATATTTGTTTTGGCATTAAACTCATCTTTATCTTAGTGTACTTTATTGTAAATATGTCATTTATGTTTGTAATTTGACATCAAAGTATAGACACTGCAAAATGCAGTTTGAAACAATTGCAGACACATTATAAAAGTATATAGTAAGTAATGCTGGCAGTTTGTTTTGATCCCAGATATCTGATCAGCAAAGTCTTGGCTACATGAAGATGACTAAATGGTGTAG
>JAABNY020000108.1:20494153-20519973 GCA_015164015.2 Brevimyrus niger
TATATATATAAAGAAAAAAAGTGAGAAGATTAGTACCATTAGTACCATGGCTTACATATTGTTGAGATGCTTTTTGTAATACCCAAAAGTTAGTAATCTGCATAAACTTCATGTTTCTTAAATTTGATTAGCAGAGCACACCATGTAATACTGTTTTGGTATACTACGGTTTGGTATACTACGGTGCCATATGCACTGAACTCGTGGTGAAGAAGAGCAGCAGCAACATCTCCGATCTTAAACAACGTAAAAAGACGTCGGCAGTGGGGTGGTACTTTTCGCAGTTCGAAGAATGACATTTATTAAACATAAGGATACGGCAAATTAATACTAATGATGACTTTTGGGCATCATACAAAGCATCATTAATAATTTAGACTCGCTTGAACTGTTTAAATTGTGGGCGTAAATGATTTTATATATATATAAAAAATGGGCACACACACATACACACACACACACACACACACACACACACACACACACACACACACCATTTGGTTACCAAGATGTAACCAGTGAAACACCCAAAGTTAAATAAGGGGATTACAGGATTAACCTTATTCTAATACACCTGGCCTACCACAGGGGTAGGTTAAGATCAAACTGACATATGAAAGGTTCCCAGCTTCATTCTGTATTACATACCTCGTGTTTACTCCTCTTTGTTGTATAGCTTGTCGTGTATTTATTCTCCGTCTGCCTTATGCCCTTATTGTTAGTTGTCTATTGTTGTCTATGGTCATGGCGTCTCCAACAATGACGTGCCGACAATCTTCTATCGGCGCATGGCCCCTAAATAGCCCGACTGCGATTTCGGTTATGCCGTGGCCACGTTTCTCACGCCTCCACGCTGGTCTGGCCATCTGAACACCCGTCCCAAGCTCCCCCGGGTTCCTGCAGCCGCAGCTGGGTTCCTGTTTCGGCACTTGAAACTTTCAGGAACCAAGCGGTCCGGCCCACGCCAACTCGGATCGCGTCACGCCTACGGCGGCGCGTGAGAGGGGAACAAAGGCGGCCCCGCGGCCGTCAGAAACCGCGGCTTTGAAAAAGCGTAAAATCCCTTCGCTTCCAAAAATGACCCCGCAGATCACCCACCGGAAACGTTAGGGATTTTACTGACAAAAGTAGCCCATCACTGAGAGAAGTGAAAAGTTCAGGTCCACAAAAAAAAAAAAAAAGAAAAAAAAAAAGGTCTTGTCTTTTGTTTTTGATATCAATATGGTTCCGGATATATGCATTGCTATTAACCAGGGATGAGTGAGGAAAGTCCATATATGGGAAACAGCGGCCTAAACGACAGACATGGGGAGGCGAGATGTGCGGAGTGCGCAGGACAGGACCAAGGAGGGTGTGAGTGCAGCCTGGCATGGTCTGCAGTTATGTGATGCACATTAGTGGAAGAGGAAGTGAATGAGTGAATGAATGAGGGATTCAGGGGATGAATGAGCAGCCTTGGCTTCTGACTTTAACCCCACCCCACATCTTCTTGCAGCTCAAGGCAGCGTTTCCCATCCCAGTCCTCGGGGAACCCCAGACAGCTCACATTTTTGCTTCCTCTCAGCTCCCAGTCCACCTGTACCAGGTATATGGTGTTCCTGATTGGTTGGAAGCTGGGAGAAAGCAAAAACATGGACTGTCTGGGGTTCCCCGAGGACCGGGTTGGGAAACACTGGCTTAAAGAGTTATACCCCACAGGCACCGGTCATTTACACACCTCTCATCTCCCCTTAACCAAGGAGTCTTTGGCAAACAAAAGGAACACTTTGAGCGCATTTAAAAGTGGTTGTTACATACAGTACCATGCAAATCAAGCAGGAACATTCTACAAGGATGCGATCAAGGGGCCGGGCACTGTGGCGGAGGCTTACAGGCGCCCATCCTAACCGCACGAGGGAGACGTCGCAGGCGGCCAAAAGGGGGTCTTTGTTTCACCCATGGAGGGAGCGAAGCGGCAGACGCAAAGCTGAAGAGTCCGAAAAAGCCTCTCGGGAAGAAAGCAGCCTTTCAGGAGATAACCCTGTGGCACAGATTCGGGGAGGGGGCAGGGGGCAGGGGAGGAACCAACGGGACTGAGAAGGGGGCACTGTTCTGGCAGGAACCGGGGGTGACCCTCGGGGGGCACAGTCACCTCACTGTTCCCCCAGACCTCCTGACACCCAAGTCGGGCACCCCAGGGTATAGATGCCACGTGGTACCCACCGGCGCGCCGAGCGCCGAGTGAGGCACATACAGCCCCCTGCTGGGGAGGAAAAGATACTTTTTGTAAGTAATAATAATAATAATAAAAAGGTGGCGGCGCCATTTTCTGAAGATGGTGCCCTTGAAAGTCGCTGGGAACTAATTAAGAAGCAAACTGGGCCAGTGTGACAGGGAAGAGGGAGAAGGTGCCAGAGGATCGGGGCTGGGGGAGGGATGAGGCCCAGGAAGGCTGGACCAAAACTGGACCTGAGGGAGACCAGGGAGCTGAGCCAAATCAAATCGATTCACTTGTTCATGGAGCTAATTGGCAGGAATCTGCAGTTTCTGGTGGAAGGATGCAGGGGGGGGGCAACAGCGTCAGCCTTCTGCACGGCGTTCGTGCGAAGGGTCTCTCACGCTGAAATTCCCAGAGACTGAAATTCCCAAAGAGTAAAAGATCGCGGGAAACAAGAACGCCTTTGAGGCCAGGGTCTGGCGTGCAGCACAGCACTGGGTGGGGGGCGGGGTGGGGACACAGCGGCCTGTGTGGGGGGAACAAAGGGCAGCGAGTGACGCCGATGCTGGGGGCCGGGGGGAGCTTTCCGAATGATCTCATCAGAACACCCCCCCCACCCCACACACACACACACACACACACACACACACACACACACACACACACAGAATCAGCCAGAGCTTCTGCATGAAGCCGGCTCTTCACAGAGGGTTGCCCGCCAGGCCTCACGCAGATATTTCTGAGGCAGATGTTTCCGGAAAACGCTCAGCGACGGACACAATGCGGGACACTATGCCACGCTAAGAGGTCTCCTCAATGGGCCCTTGTTCTGACATGCAGAGGAACAGCTGGTCCGTACCATGTGATCGCAATAATAATGAGGGGGTTACAGTTAATATACCGAGAGCTGCCAAATATATTGAAAACACGGCAGGATGCATCCATCCATCCATCCATCCATCCATCAATTGCTTTTCCAGGTTAGGGTCTTGTGGGTGGGCCTGGAGCCCATCCCAGGCATCATGACACAGGAGAATATGCAAACTCACAAACCCAACCTTGAGAGCCTAAGAGACCATAAAACCACAATAAAATACGATTTCAGAAACTCTATGAGCTTTGGAAGTATGCAGATAAATCTGATGTCAACCACGCACTTAACTTGGTCAATCAGTATCTAATTACTTTATCCAACTTCAATCGGTCCATAAAACAGAGCGACTTTTGATGGAGCAGTCTGCCAGGATTTATATACACAGATAGACAATGACGATTCTGTTCGTTTCATAGGAAAGGGGCCTTTCTGAGATTTCAGTCCTTATAGATCAGAGCCCTGAACCTATTCCATGCAGTACAGGAACAGATATGGAGACACTGGTTGAGGAACAACCCTGGACAAGATGACAGGTCATTGCAGGGAAGGTAACACAATGACACTCAACCAGTCAACCGGACTGCATGTCTCTGGACTGAGAAAAGAATCCTGATTACCTGGACGAAACCTCCGGATGGTTCTGACCCAATATGAACTAAAATGCAAACAAACCTCTATCTTGGTTTCTACGGCACGATCAACAGCGGTCAACTTTGCTAAGCACATCGTAGGCCGACGTCTTAAACCATATTCTTGACCTGGAGGGGGGCGACCTGCACTTCTTTACGGGTGTGTGAAATGGACAGGGGATCCCAGAGCACCCACGGTCCGCTTGTTGTTGCCATGCTGTCAATGCTTGAAATGTTGCTGCATTACACACCCAGGAGAATGTCGGCTTAGACATGGCGTTCCAAATCGCTTGGGTATTACAGTGAAGAGCTCAGAAGGAACTGGGGTGTGAAAAGCAAGGACTGGGGCTGTCATACCTGCATTTATAGTATATACATGCCCCCCCCCCCACCTTGCTACAATCCTAGAATGGTGCTTGACACTAACGCTTTGCCCCTCAATATCTGTCATGTCCCTGGTGCTTCCAGGCAACTCCATATATCTCTGCCGATCAAAACATGACGCCTGATGGTTGATGGTGACAGTTAAGGTAAATGATCAACTTCTGACCCAAGAAACACCTGCTTTTTATAACTGCTTGAACTGGGAGTCTCAGTGAATGAATTAGTAGTACACAGACGCTTTAAAAAAAAAAACAAAAAAAACAATAACAATAATTTACGCCAATTATCTGTCTAATGTGTCTAGACTCATCTGGTCCCAAACAATGAAAAGCTCATTAGGCAGAAATAACATTGCAGATAAAGAAATAACATCGACGGGGTACTAAAAATAAGAGCACATCTTTCAGCCGAGACCAGGAAAAACCGGAGTTTGATAAGAACCTGGAATGCAGCAAGACAACATAAAAACCGTCAAGGGAAGGTGACCGATCAGCCCAATGGACAAGCTGACCTGGGAGATCAGAAGGTACAACAAGAGAGGTCTGGCAGGGACTGGATGGACAGACGCACGTGTACATGCACGTACTTTACATTGCGAGTTCCAAATGTCCCCACAATGTGATAAAAACCTGATATTTTGACACTGTGGGGATCATTTTTGTGGTCACCAAAAGGGGAAATCCAATTTTCTAAAAAATCTGTGACTGTGATCAAAAAATTAAAAATGCCAAAAGACTTTTATACCGTTTGATCGTTTATGGTTAAGGTTAGGACTGGGTCGAGGTTAAGGTCATCATTGCTGGGATTAGAGTTTTACCCATAGAATCAAATGGAAGATCCATGAGTGCAGGTCTGTGTGATTCTGCATTTTCCCACACACATAAACCCACTCCTCTTAGATACAACCTTTCCTGCTTCCGTAACCCATGACAAAAATACATGCCATTAGGAAATCACAGTTAAAAAAATATATATATATACAAAAAATACACAAATAACCTGTGCACAGTAGGGCAGGTCTTCTCATCACAAATGCGCATGGGGGTCTGTCCCATTTAAAAACCTACATGGCTTGTTCAGAAACCCAGAGAACCCAAGGATGGTTAATAACACAAATCTGGAGATGACACCCTTGGGAAATCGGCCAATCGGGTGTTTTTGCGGAACACAGGCCTTGCCGTGAGCAGGAACGCAACCTCGTCAGATTCAGCAGGCTCTGGCAAGTGGCCAAGGCGACAGCGGACGGCCACATATTTTTGTTGGGTACAGCACCCATAACTGCAAAGGCCATCTGTGCCGAGGGGGACGCCATCATGCTGGCTGAGAACGTCCGCTGGGGGGGGGGGGGGGGGGGGACGGGATGGAGGGCGGCTCGCCGGATACGCAAACGGTAAATGAGTAACCAAAACACACGACCTCTCCGGTGTGTGACTAATCAAGGGCAGACCGACATCTTCTCACAGGCATGAAAGTAGAAAAGAGAGAGAGAGAGGAGCATCGACTACACACGGCCGTGCGAGACTCAGACTTTTAGCTTTCTGAGTCACATATGATAGACTTATGCCACTGAATCAGAGGGTTAGGGTTAGGGGAAGCAGGACAATAAGAAGGACGCTACCCAGGTACGGGATTAGTCCCCGTCTTGTTTCCGTCTAATGAAAAGCTTTTCAAGTTGTAAACATGCTCGAGTACAAATGAAAGATGGTAGCTAATAAGATGTCAGAAGACTTCAGGCCCTAGATGGTCGAACCCTTCTGTCATACCCTTAGGAAAAACACTCATCCCGGATATCTTCTGATGCACATCCAGCTATATAAACAAGTAAAGCTTTCATTTGTAAGCCGTCAAGCACACTGATATGTGATGATCAATATCTTTATCACTTATAAATCCATCTGTTTAAAGGCAGCAAGTGCTGTAGCGATTAATAATTTGGGAGCTAAATGGCTGAGAGGGAAGTCCTATCTAATCAAATCAGCATCATGTTAAAGGTCAACATCAACATTAAATGTAATTACAGCTTGTAGTATGTAATAAACTTCACACAGGGATTTGTATGAGTTTAACCAAATGAACACTGATGCTTCAACTCTACTGGGCTGCTTAACCCACATGTAGTGTTAGGCAGAACTACGACCAACCCCAAAACTACTCAGAATGAACAATGTACTTAAAATAAAACATCTCTTACCAAACGAACACGACAAAATGAATACGTCCAGTACAATAACATTTGTAGAATAAAGCCAAAATATCTCAATGGTCAAATCACATTCGTGTAATGAGCGCCCATATGATCAACGGCAACACAAAATGCTGTCAGCTTGATGTCAGCAACAGCACTACGCGCGCCGCAGTTTCATTTAGGGATTCATAGCTTGGAGGCAGTTCTCAGAATTAATTCATACCGCAAGAAACGATTTCGGTTTCAGAACCTCTGCACTATTTTTAAAGTACACGGGAAAGGGACCGTCCCAGTAATGGAAAAAGAGGGTACTTAGCCCTAAACTGCATTTATAATATTCGCAAGAAACAGTGGCTTTCGGAGTTTTTCGGAAAAAAAATTTACCACAGAGTTGCAATAATCCATGTTAGAGTTCAAACACGGGCAAATAGACGTGTTAATTCACCATGCACGTCTCGCCTCCTACTCATTAATACGTGGTGAGCCCAGACATAAGTAACTGTAAGCCAAGTCAGCACCCCATCAGCCCCCCCCCCCAATAAAAAAAATGAAATGAAAACAGCTTTTAGGGCACAGTAACAATAAGGTGCCGCAAACGGACGCACAACAATGGCTGTGGTGAGAAAAACGAGTGCGCACAAATACAGTTAATTTCAACTTCTCCCGTAAGAGATATTTTAGCCTTAGATCAGATTCGATAAGAGATAAGCAGTGCTACGGGAAAAAATTAAAATGATTTTTTTTTTTTAAATCACGAAATCGTATATTGCACAAGCCAGAAACGGGACCGCTCCATTTTTAATGTAAGACATCGACTACTTGGCAGGAGCCTCAAGCGTGGTGCAGATTATCTGGAGGGTCGTGATTCTGCCTAAACTGGGACTGAAATGTATGAGAATAAATTAAATGAACGAAAAATAGGCTTAACTCCCTAGTTTTTATTCAAAAGCTACGGACCCCCCTTGATTGCCAAATGGTAATCTCTTTTGTAATGTATTATTGCTTGAATTGCATTGTTTTTTTTACCCCAGTACAACAACAACAACAACCCAAATTATTCATCCCGACCGGGTTGATCCCGTTCAAATCAGACAAAAAAACACAAGTTACCCACCTTCCTCCTTTGGCGTCAAACAAATGTCTTGTTTGACTCCGGCGTGTCTGATTCCAAGCAGATCTTTAACTCAGGCCGCCATTGATTATGGTCTAAATGATTTCCAATTTCTCAAGGGATCGCCTCTGATCGCAGGAGGTAACACGCCTATCGCGGTGGTCAACTTGTCAAAATCACTGTTTTCGTTTCAAAAAATGAAGAGAGAGCGAATGCCGGCGGCGTTACAATGTAAGCAGCGCCGTGCAGAAGGCAGCCGTACTGCGGAGCGAAGCGCGTCGTCTTAATAGAACCAAGGAAAGCGCCGCGGCATTGTTGATATCGACGAAAACACACAGAAAAGCAGAGCACTCCTTTGCATACCGCCGTCTGCGCAAAGCCATTGAACAGGCATATGGGGGAAAATGCCGTCCCGAACCGAAAATGAGGGATTGAGAGCCGCCTATGGACTCGTATTTTCATTGGTCTTTCATTTAAGGTGGGACGCTGCTGAATAGTGGCGAGTCTGGCCCTTTAAGGCCGCACGGTCTGCGCCTGAAACGGGAGCCCGGTGATACAGCACAAGCCCGTCCCGGACACAAATGCACTTTATTACGTATTTGTAGATATCGAGCAGTCAAGGGAATAATTTCAAATAATAAACACACAACATCAAAAATCCCAAGAATGAAGTTAAATATAGAAAACCCGAAAATTACAACTTAATCTTTGTTTATTTATTCGCTTAATTACTTAAATAGTCATATCAAATTAAGTCGTCTCTTATAGTACCTTAATCCATTTTTTGACACACAGATGTTTTCTTCCCGTACAGATTATTATATTTCACTGATTTTCATAACTGAATGTGGGAAAAAAGAACCACACAAAAAATATTTTCCATATCTTGGTGGTGATGGTGTTATCATATCGAGTTTGGTGAATTACAAACGCAATAGGAATTCAGTATTACCATCCCGCCAGTTCGTGAGGGCCATTTAAATGCAATGGAGAGTCCAACATACCAGCTATCCCACGTGGCTCCACGAGGGCTCTGACGTCTTCAGTCAAGCAGTTTTAATCTGTAAAAAAATGTAGCAAATACTTTGGTAGGAGAAAATGAAGCATGAAGATTTGGGCATGGATGGCAGAGACACACCCCTACTGATAATTTGGAAGTACAGGTGTGTACAGGTGTGTTTAGTGGGGTGGAGGGATTGGGGCTGATTTGGATCTTACCAATGTTCAAACTAAACCTACGCCCTTGGAGGAAATACACCTGGGTGATTGTATGTATGTCTGACTGACGCCCTGACCAGCGTGTCCCTTGCCTCCAGGGATCGGCTGAAGGCTCACCCTGATCCAGTACAGTGGTGGTTCTAAACCCGACCCTCTGGGAACCTGAGACAGCCTACATTTTTGCTCCCTCCCAGACAGTGTACACTTTTGCTCCCTCCCAGCTCCCACACTGAATACCTGGTATGGGCGTGCTGGGAAGGAGCAACAATATGGATGGTCTGGGGTCTCTGAGGACTAAGGTACTATTTAAGCAATTACAGAAGATGTATGGGTAGATACCATACTCACAAGTTCTGCAGCGTAAACAGAAAGCCAGCTGAACAAGCAGACTGTACGTCTATGTGCAGCTAACAGGTTCATGCTTGTGCATTACACATCTCCATATCGCTAAACTACATTTATTTCCAGATGCCTATGTCCAACGCAGCTTGCAGCAAGTTAGTCAATAAATCACCAAGCAAACAGCTGCCATATAGTCGTCCTAATTAGATGGAACATAAGAAATCTACAAATTTACAAACCATTCAGCTCATCAAGCTGGTTTGGGGAGAAATTAACTAATAGCTCAGAGATGTTAAAATCTCATCTAGCTTTGATTTAGAGGAACACAGCGTAACTGGGCTGAGTCTCCTAGTCTACTGTTCCAAACGCACAGGGGCAGCCGCTGCTAAATGGTGAATCCTGTCACACTCTGGTAGGAAAAGGACCAACCAAGCATCTCAGGACATCTCCGCCTCCGTGTTTTCCCCTCCACAGACAGAGATAAGGAACGGACTGACATTCATTATCTATCTAGCCTACAGGCCTCATTGAAAATACGAACTGATAAGGCTGAAGGGAAAGGTGCTTCTTTGTTTGACATTCCGCTCGAACGGTAATGAAAAACAGGAACTAAGCACCACAGAAAAATCCAGATGAAACGGAGCTCCATGGCTTTCTGGGAAAGTTAATCTGTGTGGAATGCTACGACTTAACACAAGAAAAAAAAAAAAGGGGGAAGGAATGAGCCTTGGTGTACAATCCATCCATCCATTTTCTGTAACTGCTTATGCTATTCAGGGTTGCGGGGGGCTCCAGGGCCTGTCTTGGAGGGTACGGGCAGAAGACTTGGTGTACAAAGTTTTTTTAATGTTACATTTATTATCAGTTTCACGTTTGTCTATTTCATGCATGGCGTCAATATGCACGATAAAGCGGAATGCAATAAAACAGGATGTCCAGGCATACAAGAGTGATAAGGTGATCGGTTCGTTGGAGGTGATTTCTTTCTGCTAAAAAGCCGTTTCAGCACATTCTCCGAGCTCCACACTGCTTCCAGGGAGGACAGTCTTACTCTTGTTACCCAAAGAGAACTCTTTCCCTCCAGGAAACTCCGAGACACAGAGGTGTCATCCCAGATCTGTGAGGATCTTTCACCCCTGGAAGGCTTCCACAGTAATGACATCCTTAAACATGAACCACACTGCAGGGTACATTGCTTCTGCAAGGTATTCCCAGGTCCTCGGGGGTCTCTGAAGCCTTTATGACCTGTAACCTATACTGGTTTATCACTTCTTAATTTTTTTTGTGGGAGTGTTATAGCACAGCACACCGTTGGGGGTCCCCCAGCTACTTGCAAGTCATGTTCCAAGTCTAACATTAGTGTCAAAACACTGCCGCTGAAATAGAAACCTAGACATTTTCTCATAAATGTATAATAAACTTGCCAACACCACCAGATTCGATCGCCCTAATCCTGTCTCAGGGTTTGAAACATCTGAGTGTGGTGCAACCATGCATTCCCCGTCACCAAAGTCTGCTATGTAAACCGTTACATGTCCTTAATGTATTTTATGATTTATGTACCTTAGGTTTTACTAGAATCGTAGCTTTATTCTGGCGGTGGGGCAGAATATCAGCAGACTGATCTTATTTGTTAGCAGAAAATGCTATTATAGGACAAAATACTGTATGCAGGTAAACCGTGCGCTTAAAGAGACCGCAGCGGAGAAAACTCTCCAGGACGCTAATACTATATTAGGACATGTTTTCAACCATCTAGTTTTAAATAACGATTCACCGCTTAACCGTTAAAATGAAGCATTTTGCATTTTATTTAAAAACACTCATGAATGTGTTCCTTGTAACGTTACGGTTAACCCCAAGCAACGCCACTGAACTCTGAACAAAGGAAAACTATATCTACACACGTCGGTATACATAATCAGATGAGACAATACCTTAATTAAAAATGTAATTAGGCATGTTACTAATTACCGCATTATTGATAAACGGCTCACGGCTAAGACAACCTTTGCATACAGTCAAAAGTCACAAATATACTACATGAAGAGATTTACAGTATTTGCAGCAGATAACGACCATCAACCATTTCTCTAATACCATGCATGCATACCAATCCTATCTCAAGATATGAAATCACACGGATATCGGATCACGGGCTTCCGGTATTTTGTCCGTCCCTTTAGATTAAAAATATTGATGCTCGTTACAATACCGCCCCCTGCCGTGGGCTCATTTATCTGCAACACGAACTGTCAATTTTGCAGGGACGATGCATGTAGGCTATAAAAATATTTTTAGCAATTTGTTTAGTATGTAATGCTGATTATATTTAAATAAACCCAATAACAGAGATACGTAAATGAATGTGAAAGTTAAATTGAAGTGAAATTAAACTGAGCCGCTCTAAAATTATTATTATTTTTTATTTCAGGCTTGTTTTAGAGGGGCGGCATGGTGGTTAGCGCTGTTACCTCACACCTCTGTGATCCGGGTTCGAGTGTCTGCCTGAGTTACGTGTGTGGAGTTGTTGTGTGTGTTCTCCCCATTGTCGTTGTGGGGTTAACTTCAGGTTCTCTGGTTTGTGAATGGTGTGTGACCCTCTCATCCTGGCTTGTTCCCATCTCATGGCCATAGGCTCTGGATGGATGGATGGATGGATGGATGGATGGATGGATGGATGGATGTTTACTGTAGCAGCGTGTCAGTCCTCAGCTGACTTATTTTATGCTTATTTTCCCTACCGGTTGTTCATGAATTGGACATTTGTCATGAGCACCATGAGTCCCAACAAGAGTGTTTTCACCCCCCCCCCTGTACATCAGAGTGTAGGAAATATTACTCATGCCACCTATGAGTAACATGTGACAGAATTAAGCCATACAACCCAAAGGCATTTACAAAGCATCAGACACGTGTAACAAGTTGTGAAATATTATTTGAAAGATGCCTTAATGAAGTACAATATGCAGTATCTCCTTGTCCAGCAAAATGTAGGGGAGACCGATGGCAATTATTGTTTTTCTTTGCGTAAAATGTATGAAAAAATGATACGACAGGATTATCTTCAACCTTTCAAAGTTGTACTAGTTTTTTAAACATCACTGGGGATCAAGGGACTCTAAGTTGTGCAAGAAGATTACTGTATCCTGTATCCTGTATAAAAGTAACCCCATTCAACAGTACAAAGTTATAGTATTATTGCTCTTTACTGAGTTTATAAATTGCTGTTGTGTAAATTGTTCTTAGACCAATGGATGGCAAGTCTATGACCAAGGTGAGTTAAGTCACGCAGGATTGTGTGGGTCCTGTTTCTGCCACAGTTCACTTGTATTTGGATGCAAATAATATACTTAATAAATTCCAGTCTGGCCTCCATCAAGGACAGAGCACAAATACTACTTTTAGCCATAAATTATATAACTGATACTGACAATGCAACTGTACTAGTGCTGCTTGATGATTTTAGTACTGCTTTAGACACTGTTGACCATTCTATTTTGTTACATAGACTTCAATCTGAAGTTGGTCTGTGTGAAATTGTGGTTCAGTGGTTTACCTCCTATTTAACTAAGCAATATCACTGTACTCAAATGTCTGACAATGGTAGTCCTTCACCAGTGTCACTAGTCAAATTTGGAGTACCACAGGGTCCAGTGCTTGGACCGATATTCTCTCTATACCTAATAACAACTAGTCCAGGGATATCCAATCCCTTAGAGCTTCGTTACAGCCCTAATTTAGCACACCTGATACAGATAATCAGGCCCTTCAGTATCACCTCAGTATTAGAGTCAGCTATGTTGAAGTTAAGCTGGTTCTCATGCTGAGATATAACTGAAGGGTCTGATTATCCGTATCAGGTGTGTTAAATTAGGACTGTAGCTAAGCTTTGTAGGGTGGTAGCTCTCCAGGAGCGGGATTCGGCAGCCCTGAATTCATCTATGTCACGTCAGCTAACTGCTTTAACGAAGTAAAGGTCTGGATGAATACAGACATTCTGTCACTCATAGTGGACAAAACTGTTTGGGGTTTCTGCTTGGAGGAAAGAGCAGAGATTGGACTGCTATAGTTTCAATGCTCAACTTCGATGACCTATACTTCTACCGAAATAGCTCAGTGCATAATTTTAGCCTCACGTTAGATGCAAGCCTCTCATTCATAGCATGTCGATGCAGCGCCATAGTCATGGACCCTACAGCTGTGACGCATTTCCAAGCAAAGGGGTTTCCTCACTGTTCAAGACACTTGAGAGACTAATCCATGCTTTTGTATACAGCAGGTTAGGCTATTGTAATTAAACGCCATGCAGTGTATTCAAAAAGCAGCAGACAGATTTGTTACTAGCAGCAGAAAGTACGAGCTTATAACCAACTTTTTCCCACTACTTGCATACAAGGCACTCGAAGGTCAAGCACCTGCCCGCGTAACTGAACTGTCTGATCCTAGTCATTAGATTGCAGAATGTAGGTCCCCTTCTTATCCTGCATATAGAAAAAATTGTTACAGCCATAAAACGTAGCATCCTCGAAACTAATACTGCACACTCTTGCTAAGTAACTCGAGGCAATTCTGCTGTGAAAGGCGCTATTTAGGAATGAACTGAATAGAATCGGAGTTCACGCACCCTGCAAACATTCTCACATCTTCGTACTATTGGTGTTCTGCGTCTCTCTCCGTTCCGGCGGTTCTCCGGTCTGGAACCCTCCGCGTACTCTTCCCGTCTCTCTCGAGGCATCTTGCGCCGTCTCCTGTATTCTGAGAGAGTGCCGGAGAGAGCGCTGCCTGAGCCTTGCCGCTCGCTTGATCATACTCCCTCTTCATGTGCTCCTCTCTTCGCTGCGTTCGCACGTCACCTTCTCTCTCTGGCACCTTGACATCACATTGCTCTTACTCGGTACTGTCAGAGCTGTCAATACCGTTTTACACTCCAGTCAGTTCATATGCTGACATTTTACATTCCGTTCTTCCGTGTGTCTCTCTGCGTGTTTATACACTATTTATATAATTTTAGGACTGCAGTTCAGCTGCATATTGTATTTGTTGCACTTTGTCTGTAAAGTCACGTCCGACTGTCCTTCTGTCTGCACCATTTGTACCAAGTAAAATTCCTTGTGCGTGTTTGTGCTTGGGGAGTAAACTATGATTGGGATGCACTGTTCTGTAAATTTGCCCTATTTTTTTGTGTTTACTTTTTGCTTAATAATTGACTTTGAATTCTGATTTGCCCTTTTCTGACCCCGGATGCTAGAATCCTGTGGTTCTGTCTTGACCTTTTATTACTGATGTAACTGATGAGTTGTACATGTTGAATATAAATTGCCTATCATCAAGTAGGCTTACTCTAAGCATCCCTGACAATATGCATTAATTTAAGATGAGTGTTTAATGTAACAGGCGCGATACATTTGACAGGTCATTTTCCTGATGAACAAAATCACTAAATGATTTAGAAAGATTTTATGTTAATTACATTGTACTCTCATAAATGCTAAACACTACAAAATTGAATTAGAACACGACACACTGGAAAATAAGTACTGCATACAATTTAATCAGGTTTATCGTGATAATTAGCCATCACTGTCACTCTGGCAGGTGTTTCACTTTTTTGCATTTTGTATTGTCACTTTATTTGCACCACACAAGTGCCTGTTTCTTAAGAGGAAAGCCGTTGTCACATCTACATTCTCTGGATATCTGTAGATGGAAACCACCATGCATCTTCTTGCGGTGAAGCGATACGTCTTTCAGGGTTTGTCATGCATAGCGATGTAGAGTGAATTCCACTGTTTTGGCAACCAGTGAACCTTTCAGGTAAGTTATAAAAAAAAAAGAAGCGAAACGACGCCCCCTTAAATGTGATTCAGGGTAAAATTATCATCAGTGTATTTGCGTGAGTGAAAGAATTTTTAGAAAATACAGATTTACAATTACTAACTAAATGGTTACACGTAGCGTTTATGTGCTTAAAAACACGGCATGTAGAACAGCCTTAAAAATGCGCAAAGTACGAAAATCCCCCGGGAGCTTCTTCGTGCTTTAGTGCTGTCAGATCCATGACTTACCCGTTTCATGCTGAGGCTGCAATAACACTAATGTTGCGGTGAGGTCGTTAACATACAGGAGTGCATTACGACTCCGCTCATAATGAAGTAATTGTTCTCTGGATAATTCGCATTAAATAATAATACTTTGACCAATAGTGCTATAAAGGCAAATTCCCCCTATTTTAATCCAAGATTCGCAATGATCATGCTCACTCGAAAATATCTATATTGTCAAATATAAATACCGCTAAATCTTTTCAGCCATGGACATGAACGTGTTGTTGCGCTGTTGGCAACAGATCTCTTGGTAACTGACCTTTGTGTGGTGGCATGTAGCTCAGTGGTTTTGGGCTCTATTCCCATTCTGGAAGGTTATGAGTTCAACTCCCATGGGTGTCAGAATAATCCCATCACTACAGAGCCCTTAATCCCAACTGGCACAGGAACACTGACTGGCCCAACTCTGATCCTCACTTATTCATCACTTTGAACGAAAGCACATGCCAAATAAACGTACATTCATAACACAAATGTTGTTTCTTTGATGCAAACACCAGGGAACGACGAGTCCAGGCAGGCTAGGAGGACATTTATTGAGACAGTACGGAACGAATAAAAAATAACTCCACATCTGAATGCGGCACAGTCATTGCAGCAATAAAGGAGTACATTTGCGTTAGTTACATCTAATAAAGTGTCATTTAATTTATAAATTAATTCCATATAGAGCCATTTCATACTTGTGTGCCAAAGTCATAATTGTATTGGACATGTAATGCTGCCTCTGGTGGTGATTTCCTGTATATGAGTATTTCTATGCACAAGTCTATATATTTTTATTGTGTTCCATGTGGAAGATACGGATGACAACGGAACGAGAACAAGGCAATCCATCTTGATGATGTCCTTGAGGCGGGAGAAATGGCCCCCACCAGTTAGTATTCAAGGGCAAACACATGGTTCACCCATAGCATTGGTAAAGTCATGTCCCTACGAACCATACTGAAATCTACACCACGGGGCATTTTCTAGGTTTTGAGAAAGATAGGAATGTCCTGTCAACACTGGTGATCTGTAAGGGTTTCTCCTAATTCCCTATTTCTCCTGATGGACTCCTGATTTCAGGCTTGGCAACTTTAATCACTGGAAAAATGTCCCCCCCCCACACACACACAGTTTGCCAAATTTTATTGCCCCCTCCCAAAAAGATCCCCCTATTCCCCACAGCGGAATGTGATCAGTTACGGAACGACGGAACGAGTCGACCAAGAGACCACAGTCAAAGGGAAGGAAGGTTCCGGCTCAGTCGTCAGTCTCCCGGGCCTCGGAGGAGGAGGAGCCGCTGGGGAAGAGGGCGTCGCTCTCCAGGGACAGGCTGCTGAGGTCCGTGATGCGGTTGCGCAGCAGGAAGTGCGTCCGTCTTTGGAGCAGCCGCTGCTGCTCCTGCTTGAGCTCCACGTAGGAGCGCGAGAAGGTGTGGAAGATGGAGGTGACGGGGAAAGCCATGAGCAGGATGCCGCTCAGGATGCTGCTGAGCGCCACCACCTGGCCGGGCACGCTGCGCGGCACCATGTCCCCGTAGCCCACCGTCGTCATGGTGATGACGGCCCACCAGTAGGTGGCGGGGATGCTGCTGAACTCGCGCGCTCCCACCGCCGCCTCGCTCTCCGTCAGGTAGAGCAGCGGCGAGAAGAGCGCGATGGCCACGCAGAGGAAGAGCAGCAGCAGGCCGAACTCGCGCGTGCAGCGGCGGGCCGTCAGCCCCAGCGTCTGCAGGCCCAGCGAGTGGCGGGCCAGCCGCATCACGTAGAGGATGCGCAGGGCCCGCAGGACCCGCAGCACCAGGCCCACCTTATCCAGGTAGCTGCTGCCCGAGCCCAGCCGCTTCTCGCCCTCGGAGCTGCCGCCCACGGCCAGCGTGATGTAGTAAGGCAGGATGGCCACCACGTCGATGAGGTTGAGGGGCCGCCGCAGGAAAGCCAGCTTGCTGCGGTCCTGGATGAAGCGCAGCGTGAACTCCAGCGAGAACCAGGCCACGCAGACGGTCTCCACGACGAAGATGTTGTAGCACATCTGTGAGCATTTGCCCTGAAGGGAAGCAGACAGCCGCCGTTACAAGCCAGCCGTCCATAACTCCCAGAATGAGAATGTATGCTGGGCCAGGCCATAAACCAGTGGCATTAAACTTCTTTTTACACAGCCCCCCTATGGTTGATATATTGGTCCTGATCCCCTCCCCCCCCCACACACACACAAAAAATGATATTCCATCATCGTATTTTATGTTTCTGCTCATTTTAAGTGTTTCTTTGCCATCAAATTTTCTCTTCTGCTAGTATGTCAGCATGGTGTGATATTTATCACAGTTACTAGTCGTAACAGTGCGGTGTATTTGATGGGTGGTGCCTGTCTATTTGACACATTTTAATTATTTTAATTTATCAGCGTCATATAGTGTGCTCCGGCAAATAGTGTGTTCACATTAAGGTTGCAATTTTGAAATAGATCTGCTCCCAGCTGAACCACCCCCCCCAAAAAAAGTTCTGTTTTTTTTTCCCCTGGCCTGTGCCCACCTCCACAATTCCTTCACACCCTGGGAGGGGGCGTAGTTTGAATACCTCAGGCATAACAAACTAAGCGGCTGCGTAGACCTCAGTACCATTACGACAAATGACTTCCAGGATAATCAAATTTTGCTTCAAGCCCTGAAGAGGGTGGGGCCGGACCTGGTGTGTTGTTTGGGCGTGCATGTGGACAAGTCATCTTACCCCCCTTTTTCGCTCTCATTGTAATTCCTGTTTTCTTTAATTCTCGCTAATCTAACTGAATTTAATCTCGTCTCAGTTAAATTACATACAATGGGAATCTCACGCACTACAGCTCTGGCTGTACTGGCTCTCTGCCACTAGGGGGAGCTGCAGCTACAGGAATGAGCAAAAACACAACCTGAACGCTTCACTGCGTGGTGCATTCTCTCCTCGCTCGGTGTACGGCTACTTCATGCTTGTCATATGTAACCTTGGACTACGAGTGTTCAACTAAACGGCCTTTTTGCCTTGTCACTCTGCCTTTACTCTTAAGTATTTGATAACAATTAAAGTATAAATCCGGAACATTTTGCTTGCTAATAATTATCTGTTTTCAGGCGTGGCTTTGCTACTTCAGTCGTGAAATAAAGTCTGTCTAAACATTCTTTAAAAATAAAGCCTATCGCAAATATTTTGAGGCGGTATTGCCGATTTTCATGTGGTAGCTATTGTTTAATTCATGATGCTGATTATGTCTTAATCGTATCATAGGAAGTCAGCTTGAGGATGCTTCTACAACCAATACCAACTGGCATATTTTGTCTCTATGTATTGTATTTGTGTCTTTTTCGTGAATTAATATTTACGATAACGTAATTGATAAACTAATCTAATAAAGCCAATCATCAGATGTACGGCTTGTTTATTTTTTGCAGAAAAGTGTTCCTGTTGATACAGTGTGCTGTAAAACACGGTGTCGGTAGAATTTCCTGATAAGGCACTTTGTCAGATATGTGTGCGAACTGGCGGCATGTGCAGTCAGATAGGCCTCCTATAGTTCTGCGTTGGTAGCAAATATGGATAGCTACAGCTACGTATATTGGTAGGTAGGTAGGTATGGAATTTCGATAAGGTAGGACAACCCGACAGATAATCTGTAACGGAGGGTCATGTCATCCGGGGGCTGCGGTATATGGCGATCCCTGGCCCAGTAAGTAATCCGATTTTCCAGTAAACTGCACTTGGGAAATCCAGAGGATCTCGACACTGTATCGCGTCGACGTGATCGTATTACCCTCGGATCAAGCGGAGGACGGTGCCCAGCATACTCTGGAGTAGCTAAGCACTTAACTGGATAGGGCATAAGCGCTACGGATTTGCGTAAGATTAAATACGATCAGCATGGATTGCCTAAAATCCACGTGCCCAACACCATTTCAGACCATACGCGTCTGCTGTTCCTCAATCTGAATGTAATTTTTACGGGGAGCGTTTGCAATCTAATTACGCCACAAACTGATGTCAGCCTCGATAATGAGCACCTTAATTCAATTTGTAATTTTCTTTCTCAATACACCAGCCGGCCATTCAGTGCCGCGCGTTTGAGCCTTTCTGGTCTCCGCGTGCCTGGAAGTATTCTCATTATTCCACGAATCAGCACCACGCCGCCCTTTTGTTACCTCATAAAGCAGAGTTTTAATTAAACCTACGTTCCACCTTGCCATCGTTATGATAGAAGGGTATTTCTTAGTCCAAATTAGTACTCACAGGGCGTTACTTTCCCGAAATACAGAACATGCTGCGTGAGGGATTTATAGAGGGAAAGTGTGAAAGTAAAGCTCTGTTTCCAAGTCTGTGCTGGTTCTCATTTATTCTCATCATTCAGTGGTGTGATTGAAGTCACTGACGGGATGAAAAATCCTACCCCAGGTTTTAAGTGTAAATGAGGCACTAATGAATATTTATTAAAACCGTGTTGCCCTCGAGGACGGACGGCCCCACAGGGAGATCCACGGAGAGGGATGCGGCCTCCCGCGGAGCGCTCACCTCCTCCTCCTCCTCCCTCATGGCCGGCATGGTGCTAATGGACAGGTTGACGGCGGTGATGGTGACGAAGAGGACGGACAGGCAGGCGAAGATCTTCCCGGGCAGGCCCGAGTGGGGCCTCTCCACCATGTCCCTGAGGTGAGCCATGCAGGCGCCGTGCCGCGACTCCTGGGCCGGCGGCTCCTGCGGGCCGCCCTCGGCCTCCCGGAGCTCCTCCTCCTCGGCCCGGTCCAGCTCCTCGCACTCCTCGATGCGCTGCAGGAGGCGCCGGCGGCAGCACCACTCCAGGCACTCCTCGGGGATGCCCCAGTAGAGGAGCTCCTCGCGGAAGGAGAGGGCGCAGGTCTCGCGCAGCGCCCGCAGCTTGCCGGCGCGCAGGAACGTCAGGATGTTGCGGAAGGCGCAGGGGTTGCGGTCGAAGAAGAACTCGTTGCGGGTGACGTCGTAGTCGTCGCACACGCGCATGATCTCGTCGAAGTTGCTGCAGGCCCGCAGCTGGCCCAGCCGCGTGAGCGGGAAGTCCTCAAGCGTGGTCCAGGGCAGCTGGTAACGGAGGCCGCCCACGTTGATGATGGCGTGGAGCTTGCGGGCGCTGGGCGGGGGCACCTCGCCTCCACCCTTGCCCAGCGGAAGGAGCTGGGCCCGCTGGTAGAAGGTGCCCTTGAGCGCCTGTCTCTCCTGGGGGAAGGCCGGGCCGCCGAGCGACGACTCGGAGGCACAGCTCAGAGCACTGTAGTCGTAGTCTGAGCCATCTCCCGCCAGCAGAGTCATGTTTGAGTCAAACCGCTGTCACATGCCTGAGCCACCCGCTCGCTGTCACGCTGCCACCTGCTGGAGGAAACGGGCAAATTCATTACATGCTCACACCTTCTCATGTCACTTGCTTATTTTCACTTAAAAACTGTTTTTATTCATAAAAATCAGTGTGGACTATACCGACATCACAGCAAGGTTTCACACATTGTCCCACGTGGATAATACGAAGAAGCTGGGGCAGTGCTAAAGATTTTGGGCCCGTTGAAAGCGTGTCATATTGGGCCGCAGTCCAGACCAATCCAGTTATTTTCCAGATTTTTGGAATCGTCCTGATTAGTCCCCCCACTAAAAAGGCCGTAACATTCTTGAAAAGTTTACATTATTTCAACTGCCAATTGCAGTGATTATATAAATACTACTATTGATATATTATTATTGTTGAATACACTGGTATCCAGGAATCTATAAGTGGAACTTTAGGGACCGGCCCTAAACTCCTAACACCGGGGATTTCAGCGTTTCGCAACGGTGCGGTTCCACATTTTAGAACCGGAGCCAGTGACGGGTTCGATGAGGGTGTTAGCGGGATGTGAAGGACGGCGCCATCGGCTCGTTTGCGGGGGGGGGATTGGGTCTCTCTCAATCCTTTCTATTTCGGACACGTTCCCTCTTGCTCATCTCACCCAGACCTCCGCACGCTCCATCTTTCACACCCTTTCATTCTCTCGCTTGATATGTAAATTCTCCGTCGCCTGGGGATTGCAGACACACGCACGCGCATGAAACGTCTACAATCCCCCTGCTGTTTAACCTGCCAGGAGTCACAAAGTCTCAGTGTAAAGCCAGAGATCGCAACCGATTCTGACGTTTTGCATATGATTAGCGATACTCGCCTTGATAGGAAGATGCGGCTTATTAGGATTCAGACATGTCTTGTCACTATTACAATGCACTGAAGTTTATTTTCCATAAGGTGAAATAATCTCCACTTCATAATCATGCTAAAATTAAAGGGGATTTTTCATTGGCATTCAGGGCTGATTTATACCTTCATATCATGATTATTATATATTTTTAAACTTCCTCTGACCTCCGGGAAAGGAAGCAATTTTTATTGAATGGATTCAATGAACACATGGAAACAATGTTTGGCTGGCAAATAATCTTATGTTATGTTTTTATATATCCAGACTGGTGCTGCGGGGAGGATCAGATGTATTCGCTCCAAAACACCATGGTAACTACAAGCCGTAGCGGCACCCAGACACACAGAACTGAACCGCTTTCAACGTTCCTGCCCGCCAGTTGTAATTAAATATTTGCGCCTCTGCTTCAGTTTAACTTCTAAGTCTGGGCTCAAATCAGTTAAATATGTTCACCGCTTAAGTTCACTCACGCGAGCTGCTGGGAAAAAAAAAGAGCTTCAAAGCCTTCCAACGTTCCTAGAGTCATCAAGGCAGGAGAAAACGATCCGCACTCTTAAAGACCAACGTCCGCTGATTATCAATCCTGAAAAATCAATGGTTGGAGATGATGAACTGCCTGAGGGTTATCTGTGGGTCTGTGTCTCCCACGTTCTGGCAAGGCGTGGATTTCAGCAGAGGTACGTGTGAATGTTCACAGATGGTGGAAAGGGGGACCAGGAGCCTGCAGAGACTCTACGCGCGAGGACGTTTCACTGAACTGATTTGGAAGACACCTTTCTCCAGAGCGACAACGATCCCTGGAGCAATTAGGATTGTGGAGGCCTTGCTCAAGATGGAAGAACCCTGCTGCGGCTGGGATTTGAACTAATGACCTTCAAATCACAGATGCAGCATCATAACCCACTGAACCACACACCACTTCCTGCACTTACAACCCAAAGGTTCTTCCCGAGCCTGAGGTTCCAGGAGCAGTGCTGTTGAATTCTACAGCCCTTCTGTGAGTAGAGTGACTCAGAGGAGGAGCAGAGTCAAGTACAGATCTTGAAGTACTCTGGCATATGTCATGACGCTACAGCACAGATGGGGGCGCTTTACGGCTGGCCTGTTGTCCCATTGCTCTCCTTCCGGAACAAGAGATCACAAACGACTACCTGTTGGCCATTTTAGTGCTAATCTGTGGAAGCCCGGTCTGAAAAATTCAGCTTGGCGTTTAGGAAAGTGCAACCTGGGCTGGGTATGAAGTTCGCTCAGTCCCCTGAGGTGAGAAATTTAGAAAAAGGATGAACACAAAAAAACAAACAGAAAATTAGCCCGCTGGCTAGTAATAATTTGCTTGTCGGACTATGTGGAAAACCACATTATATTGTGTGTTCATCTCACAGTACAGGTAGGCAGACCACTGTACGCAGACCATCGTACGCAGACCACCGCCTGGGTGACAATACGTGCGGGGTCTTCAGGGTCAGTCTCCTCAGACTCGTCCCAGTTGGGCAATCAATTGAACGGCCTGATCAATTGGTATCCGGTGACAGAGTCAGTGAAGATGTTACAAGTTAAATCTGAAAGAAATTGGCAAAAACAAGCTTTTTATGCGTTACGCTTTTTCCCCCTCAATTGTTTTTTTTGTTTTATTTTGCTCTTTATGTTTGAAAATTACATCGTGGCTTAGCGAAAAATTTTCGTCAGGTACATTTTTTACAGAAGTAGCCCGGCGGCCCAGTAGCAGAAATTCTCAAGTTCCACCCCTGCTCCGCGCGTCGGGTAATTAACGGCTCACGTTCTCACGCCGCCCATGAGTCATCCGTGCTGCAGAGCCGCTCTTGTCCTTGGTGCGAAGCCCAAATGGAGCGCCTTCATAATGATAATCGGTCCCTGTCCGTCCTCCCGGCCCAAGCCATGTCGGCCGCCGTCGGGCCGGCTCTTGCCGAGGATGCTAAATAGCGCAAAACAGACGACGGACGCCTGCGTGTCCCTAGCAGCAGAAGGTGTGTCCTCCCTCTCGCAGGGACGTGTTCGGGCTCCTCGCCTCCGTCTCCCGGCTCGGTGAGCAGATGGCCTTTGCACATGCACGCCGGGAACGCGCACTCTTGTGGGGTGCTGGGGAGGGCGCGCTGGCACGCTCCAGGCAGCCCCCGCCGTATCGAGGCAACGGAAAAAGCCCGCCGAAGTCCTCCCGACAGACCGCCCGATGGTCTGCTCCCCCCATTGAGCAGTTTGCGCTCGGGACGCCATCCTGGGGATTTTTTTTTTTGCCGCCAGATTGCCTGTGAGTCACGCATGCATGCAAACCCACCAAAGGTGCTTAGAGGCTCCGTTTTCTTATTAAGCTTCATGCTCTGCTGGGCTGAAGCGGCGCTAGAGGGCCAGCTAAGTACCTTCCGGTATGTGGCCCAGTGGGTTAGGCCAACGACTACAAGGTTGTCAGTGCAAATCTGGCCTGTTGCCGAATAATCACAAGTCCGTCGGACCCTTGAGCGAGGCTTTTAACCTCCTGATACGGTCCAGGGGCACCAGATAGATGACTGACTCTGTACTCGGACACCAAGCTCTGGTATCAACTGTGTTCATGTGCATGTGTGTCTCAAAGGAGAGCAAAATGTTCTTATGGGGATTTTCTTAGTCATAAATCTTTGGAGGCTCAGCATAGCTGCACTCATACCAAGCTTACTCTCTGGCAACATGTGTGTCATTTTGGACAAAAGAATCTGCTAATTGTGAAAATGTAAAATGTAAGGTGGGACAAAGAAGGATTCCAGTGTGCCTGCATGTGTGCAAATGGCCAACAAAGCATCATTGTTGAGGAGCATCAATTCTAGATTAAACAATGGAACTACAATTAGAATTTGGTGATCCGTGGTCATTGTTAACACACCAAAGCACAGCACACAGTGCGCAACAACGAAATGCGTCCCCCGCATTTAACTAAATTGCCCTCAGTGTGTGTTTGAGTGTGCGGTGTCGCATGCCTTGCGCTTCCTGGTGAAGGCTCACCCCGACCCTGTGCTGGGCCAGTGTGTAGCTCAGTGGGCTAACCCTCTGTGCCTGCGATCTGAGGGTTGGTTGCTTGAGCCTGGCTTTGGCACATCTGCGGGTCCTTGAGCGAGGCCCTTAACCCTCAGCTGTCTGGGTATTGCTATGGGAGACATAAAGAGAATTTTCCCCCCGGGGTCAATAAAATGTTCATTATTATTATTGATATGCAGTCAAGGAAGATGGATGGATACCATACAATGGGATAATTCTAGGATTTTTTTAAGGTGGGGGGGGGGCATAAGAAGGCACATAATTCAAACAGATAGCCAACATTATCATTAGCCAATGATTTGTTTTGAATTGATGATTGACAGGGGAGGGGGCACTCTGAAGGCCAATCAGCTTTCAGCTGGGGCTAGTGTTCCCTGTAGCCCCGCCCCTGTGTATGTCCCAAACCATACATCCTACATGACAGCCACAGTGTAAACAGAAAGCCAGCGGAACACGCAAACTGCACTTAAATATTAGTAGAAAGCTTGTGTGTCACACATTCCCACTTCCCTAATTCCCGGAATATCCAAATGCCCAGTTTCACAGTCGCTAAATAGCTGCTCCAGTCATATGCAATTATGAGAAGAACCAAGCGCAAAAAACTCTCCTAACATCTCGGGACATCTCCACCTCTGTGTTTTGCCCTCCACAGACAGAGATAAGGAACGGACTGACATTCATTATCTATCTAGCCTACAGGCCTCACTGAAAATACGGACTGATAAGGCTGAAGGGAAAGGTGCTTCTTTGTTCGACATTCCGCTCTGGTAGTAATGAGAAACGGGGACTAAACGCCCCAGAAATGAGTCGGAGGAATTCGGGAAGCACAAACAGGTCCTCTGTCCGCTGCATCCCCCGCGGTGGGAGACGGGTGTTATGAGGCTGCGCCATGTTTGCAGATTAAAAGCAATGGATTGAAAACAGGTACAGAAGAAGCTAATTTGAGTCTGTGTGCAAGTGTAACACCAACCAAAGACCCCCATCTGTTTTACGGCTGCGTTTCCCTCAGTGTCAGCAGGATAAAGGAAATTGCACATTTTCCGCAGCGAAGGTAACGGCTGTTTCGCAATACATAAGCTCGCTAGGATAACCCAAAATTAAAATAATTGTCCATAATCGAAAAGGTTTACAGTTTAAAGGGGTTTTAAAGTGTTTTGTGTTGCTTGTGTGCTACTGTGCGGAAATTTTTGAGAGATGCACAGGAGGTCTAGCTGGCGGTGTTATAAAATAATCCATTAACAACGTGCACTATCCAGATAAGAACAAAAAAACATCAGGATTTATGGCGCCGGTGGTAATTGTTTTTGCTACAGTTGGGCGGCCAGTTTTAATATAAATATCAAGCTGTACAATAAGACTGTGATGCTTTATTTGCTTATGGGATGATGTATAAACCCCTCCACCCCCACCCCTGGCGGCAGTGAGCCACCGTGCAATTAGACACGCGCGTGGGGGGGGGGGGGGGGGGGGGGGGTGAGGCCCCCCCCCCAAAAGGATGTCTAAAAGCCCCGCATCACAGCCCCGCCCCCGGAGGGGGCGAGGGACAGCCG
>JAABNY020000108.1:20554958-20573777 GCA_015164015.2 Brevimyrus niger
CCCCCTCCTGATATTCCGGATGGTTTGCCAGAACCTTTTTGAGGCCGACCGAAAGTCACTCTCCATGGCCTCACCGAACTCCTCCCACGACCAGGTTTTTGCCTCAGCATCCCGTCCGAGCTGCGTTCCGCCTGGCCTGCCGGGACCTGCCCGCTGCTTTCGGAGACCCCCAGACTAATAATTCCCGGTAGGCCTCCTTCTTCAGCTGTACGCCCCCCCTCACCTCTGGAATAAAATATATAATAAAAATAAAATTTCAAAATTTTACCAAAAGTTGTTTAAAGAGTAAAGACTATGTTTAAGAAAATAAACAGAATCAGCTGCATGTACTGAAGGAGGGGGATCATTCCATAACCTCGGAGCAGCAGACTAGAAGGTACAGTCACCGTGAGTCTTTAACTTGGTGTGTGGGACAACTAACAGCCTTTTCTCCTCAGATCTGGGCAGTAGAGCGGTTCCCTACTTGTTAAGGAGATCCGTTAATATTTTTGGGCTTGATTATTCAGGGCCCTATAGGTAATCAGTAGGATCTTAAACATTATCCTAAAATCAGCGGGAAACCGGTGCAAAACTGACAAGATAGGTGTTATGTGGATCTGTCTACAAGAGCACGTTAGGGGTCTAGCTGACACATTTTGAGCTGCTTGGAGATGGGAGACAGAAGCTTTAAAAGAAAGCATCACGGTCGTGCAAACGAGACGAGGTGAAGGCATGCATAAGCTTTTCAAGCTCAGCTCTGTATACATGTTTGTGTTCATATCTTTGTCAGAGACAATGACGACCTTAACCCCTACCCAGCCCTGACCCTAACCATAGGTAACAAAACAAAATACAAGACGTTTGACATTTTTTAGTTTTTTGATTGCAGTCGCAGATGTTTATTACATTGAATTTCCCTTTGTGGGGACCAAAAAAACCATCTGAGCTACCATTTGACTGGAAGAGCGTCTGGTGCAAAGGGGAAGTCCAGAGAGAGTTGATGAAGTTATACACTTCCGCGTAAAATTAATTCGCTTTTTGAATTTCTGCCCCTAAATCATAACCATTAGCTGTAAGTCCAGTAAAAGCCCCTTTGGGTGTCTGGCCATCAACTCTGTTACGATTATAATCCCAATATCTATGTTTCCATACCGCCAGGTATTCATGGGAATTATGATCTAAACTCGGTAATTAACAGTAAGCTGCCACACGTATTGCAGGTGTACTGGAATTGATTCTTAGCACAAACATTTTGTCATACCGGTGCTTCTAATCAAAATTGGAAGGAAATGTGCCTTGGCGACATCGGAGGATGAAAATAAATATTGTTGATGAACCAAATTAACATAAATCATGTTTATTTCGGCGTTCATGTAAAATTGTGCATTGTGCATTTTAAACCTGATGCAATCATGTGGGATTTTTGATTATCTTCTTATTTTCATTTAATTTTGGGAATGGTTATACAAACAATACCATGTACAAGAAAACCACTACATTTCTTTTATATATATATATATATACACACACACACACACACACACACACACACTCTGGAATTATCCAATAGGGTTATACTCTCTAGATTTTTATGAATTATTCCTGTTGCCTTGACGATACAGTATGTCTGATGTGACTGACCGACGTCCGGACCAATGACAGGATGTTCTGTCCGGTGAAGGAGCTAAATGCTCGTGGGAGGCCCAAGTTCTCGGTTTTTAGCACCCCGGCCTCCCCCACTGCGCCGGGCCGATGGATCGTTCCCAGAGGCCCGGTGACCCTGGTCGATAGCTTCAGCCCAGTCTTCTCATGAGGATGTCAGCATGTTTTATTCTGAGGAGGGGGGGGGTGGGGGGTGGGGGTTACGGGGGCAGCCACATCTTCTGCTGCCCCCAGGGGCACCTGATGTAAACATCTCATCAGTGGGCTGCCAGCCAACGTCTACGTGAGGCTTCGTGCCAAAAGCTCGCTGCCTTTCACTGTTGTACGTACCAGAGCCATGAGACACCAAGTGCATCCATTATCGTAGCATCTGTATCACCTGCCAAGCGAATCGCTTTTTGGGTAGCAAGTGCTTTACAGTTAACCAGCCCAAAATAGGTATCATTTTCAAGAATTCTCTTATGTAACAATGCAACAGAACAGAAGAGGTTTAAAAAAATCAATTGTTATTTTGATTAATAGGAATAAACAATTATACCAGTGGAAAAAAAGTGAGAAGTACAGTGGTAAGCTTAATTTCTCAGTACGGTTTAATGCTGTATAAACAGGTCAGTTGTGTTTGAATAAGGGCATGATCAGCGCAAAATGAGAAGCAGGCATGAGTGCTGCAGTACAACGGCACCCCAGCCCACTGAGTGTAAATGGTCAGTATAATGCAGTATGAGGCTCCTCTCTCCATCCCTCTCAGCACCACTTAACATCCATCTCTGTATCCCACTACCCCTACATTTCCATTGACCGCTCACCTGTAGTGGGGTTGGGATGGAGCTCAATCCCATCCCAGCGAGTGTGCGGTAGAGTGGCGAACACCCTGAGTGGAACGTCATCTCACACAGACACACACACGCACACACAGACACAGACACACACACGCACACACACACACACACACACACACACACAGACATACGGAGCAACCGCTTCATCTGAGCTGGGGTCTTTGCACTACAGTATATGGGGGAAACCCAGGTTGAACACGCAAATGCACACACACCCATTTTTAATGTGAAGTCTTGCAACTTGCAAATGATGACATGTTGCGTGACATAATTCAACAAAGAACACCAACAACATTAAAGAGACCCTAACAGAATCTGGGGGCCCAGCCTGGCCCCACAATGCACCATTTCCGGCAAGATCTATATATCTATGTCTATTAATATCTATATCAATATGTATGTATGTGTATATGTGTCTGTGTGTGTGTGTGTATGTATGCTGTTGACCATATTGTTGGTTACAATATTCCATTTACATGGGTAAATCCCTGGAAAGAAAGGTATACATTTACAGCCCACACACAATTAATATACAAACTATCTGTCATTATTAGTCATTTATTAGTCACTTAGGATGGTAAGGATCTGGTGATAAGGTCCCTACTGGGAAGGACACTGGTCACCCACATCCCGGAACCAATTTAGAGTCCCCATTTCATTGGGCCTCTGGATGGCGGAATGAAGTCCGACCAATAGCAGAAGCTCAAATGTAAATCGCAGGGCCGCGACAAAACCCCAAGCTGCCTTAAACCACGAAAGGGTGGCCAATAAGAATCCAGTGCTGGTGAGCGATTGGTTACAGGGGTTCATGCGTCCAGGGATACACAGAACAATCTGCATCTTTAAATAATGCTACTGTTGGCATGTTAGCTAAGAACACGTCACTGTCACCGCACGCTAAAATGGGATATTTGACGTTTTTAATTGTTTCGTTCTACCAGCTGTAGCTTCATGTCAGGCAGCTTTAACAAAAGATGCTTTGACAAAAGATCAGGGGGGAAAGTGCTTGAAATTATGCATGAGGAAAAAAAAAATAATAATAGAAGTGTGATTACAGTGTGGCTAATTGCTACGAGCCTTCACTCGCATACATCATTTGAATCTATTAGGATTTTCCAACTATTCTTTGCTCTTACTAAATATGAAACTATACCTTTAAATAAGACGGTAATTAAGTGCACCATGTCTAATTAGCAGACACAATGGGAATTGCCATAGCAGCCAGATTTAATTTGTTTGGGTTCATTATCAACAGGATGCTGGTGAGTGGTTTCTAAGGGCCTCTCTCTCCAATTCCCTTATGCCAGCTAAACAAACAGGCAAGGAAAATCCAAATGAATTCCCAGCAAACAGAGGCTCGGGATTAGCAATTCAAATGTGATCTCACCAGTCTTCCGCTGATTGGGCCATGCAATGGTTCAGGTGTCTCAATTTCCAGGCACCTAGAATTTCCAAACAATCGAGACACATAGTGTGATGATATAAAGGTGCCTGTAGGTGGCAGAGTTTTACTTGAACCACATACGTGCTGGAATGCCAGGTTTGGTGGCTATGAAATTGCGTGGTTCAGTGTGTCAGGATGTCCTTCATCGATAAGTTGGTGATTCAAATCCCCTGGTTGATACAGTGATTTCACCGTTGGGTCCCTGAGCTAACTAGCTTCCCCGCGACCTAGATGGATAAAGCGGTATAGATGATGGATGGATGGATGGATGGATGGATGGGTGGGTGGATGGAGCGAGCCTATTTCAGGAAACACAGGGCAGTTGTGGCAGGGAATAAGATGGAGAGGCTTGGCAGGCATACATACAAACGCTACGCACTATGGGTGATTTAGAGATGCAAATTAATGTAACTCAAGGCTTCTCAACTCATTTTTGTACCCTCCCAGCTTCGTGCAAATTTGAACCAATCAATCAAGAACACAGAATACCTAAACCAACGAACAACACCAAATACTCGAACTAACCAAAAAGACAGAATACGTGAACCAATCAAGATCACAGAATACGTGAACCATTCAACAAAACAGAATACCTGAACCAATTAAGAACACCACACACCTGCATCAAACCATCAAGAACACTGAATACCTGAAATTGTGGCCACCTTCACTATTCTGTGGTTCAGACTGAAGTTCTCACCACCTCCAGAAACATATCTGTTCATTTGTGTCAGTAACGAACATCGTTAGATACACTTCCAGACCAAGGTACAGATACAAGCCTCC
Source organism: Brevimyrus niger (assembly GCA_015164015.2). Classification (NCBI taxonomy): domain Eukaryota; kingdom Metazoa; phylum Chordata; class Actinopteri; order Osteoglossiformes; family Mormyridae; genus Brevimyrus; species Brevimyrus niger. The sequence continues at coordinate 20,559,669 of JAABNY020000108.1, forward strand.
AAGGTAAATGCTTTGCAGCACAAGAACTTCACGTGAGACTCAGTTAATAACGAGAAGTGAGACTAACCGTTTCCTCTCAGGAGGAACACGTCCGTCACACGAGGCTCTCGGGGGCCCAAATTAACCTGGAAATGAATCTGGAAGCCAGAGCTGTTACTTATAAGGTGAAAGGTGATTCACTTCACATTCAACTCAGACAGAGTCCCGGACATCAGCTCACTGGGCGATGATGCAGTGTGTTCCAGGTAGTAGGTGGAGAGAAAGAAAGGGCTTGAAAACGATTAAATCACACCACACCAGACATTGGTGAAAATAGGGAATAAAAATACATAAGAGTGATCAGAGTCAGCAGACCAGTAGCTATTTCCTGCGTAAAGGTTTGCAGCGAAACTATGGCACATTTTATAACCAAGAGAATATGTGTAAAACTGTGAACGTCTGTCAAATATAGATATAACTATGGGGCACGCGAAATAAAGCCCCTGTGTACTTTAGAGTAATTTTCAGTATCGCCAGCATATAAAATATAGCTTATTTATAATAAGCCTATAAAACGGTGAGGCATGTAAATACCCAACATTACAAATATATTTAATTTACTCCAGACACTTTTTTGCCTGCAGTTAGTGCTTAACTGACGCTCACCTGTCACCTTTGGATTCCCCTGCATGTTAGTGAAAATGGGGTCAACTGCATATCAAACAAACTTCAACCTATCATGTATCATAATTACACTAATTCATGGAATTATCTTAAGCGGAAATATTTTTATCTAAAATATTATCGGTTTCTATAGACACCGCTTTGATTCCGTGCAGTAATACGACAGGGTGGAGTTGAAGGAGGTGAAAGACAGGGCCTAGGGCCTGTTTTATGTCTGCTGATTAGAACACCATGCTACGTTAGGTTGTACTCTACTGTATATCACAGGGCTGTTCAAATCCGGATCTCGATCCCAAATCCAGGCCTTTTTTTTTCAGTTCTCCCAGGTAGTTATTTTAATAATTACTGATTCTGATTGGTCAGAGGCTTCACACCTGACTGACAGGTAAAGGAAGGCTGGAAAACCAGCAGGGCTCCGACCTTGAGAACAGTGATTTGAAAAGCCCCGCTGTGTCAGAACTAAAGACCCTCCACCAGGGATCAATGACAAAACTGTATAGCCACAGTGTGCTAATCTACAAAAAAAAACAAACAAAACATATACGGAATGTTCTGCAGTTTTCCCACACAGTCGTAAAACAAGCTAAAGGTGCCAAATTGCCCGTGTGTGTGAATGGTGTATGTGCCCTGTGATGGGTTCGCACCCCATCCAGGGCTGTTCTCTGCCTTGCACCCGTAGTTTCCAGGACAGGCTCCAGACCTACGTGACCAAGGGGTGTATAAGATGAATGGACGTACATTTTAAAAACATTTCTTCCAAAGGACAGTAATGCTTACATTCTCAGCTCAATTAATTACTCAAATAAACATTTCAGGGAGAAAAAAATATATAACTTACCATTAACTTGACATATGGCACATAACCAGTTATTAGTCAGTTTATGTCCCTGAAAAGAAACGCATGCCCTCACAGAAATTTTGCTCTATTTGTAGATGTAGTTTTATCATAATGATCCATTTCCTAGGAAAATTAATGAATTAGTCATGTTTCAAGGATTCGGCCGAAGCACCAATAAAACACAGTAACGTAATATCAATAAGTGAACTCCAGCAACATAACCATTGCTACTTGATGTATTATCTCTCCAGTCATGTAATTACGGTTACTTATAAGGCCAAGGTACGGAAATGTCTAAGGCCTGGACAGGTACGGAAATGTTGATTTTCTTTTTTCACAATCAGTCGAACATTTCGTTCATGTATTATTCACTGGAATTCTCATAGTGTCAAACACAAACTAATGGTGAATACCGTTACCACTAATGGTGAATACCACATCACAAAATGCCCAAATAAGAAATACTGCAGTTAAACAAGGACATACGTGTAAAAAAAAGACATGATTCAACCTATATTTGTTAACAAGCGCCGCCTCCTCTCTTTGTGGTTAGGGATGCATCTTTAATACTTAACCTAGTCATGAAAACTCCATGGAATCTCTAGCTGAACTGCACCACTTGTCACACTGAGGTCACACTGAGATAACAAGATTGAACCTCATGCCATCTGTTCAGCAAAGCTAATGTGAGTGAAAGACCTAATCATAAGGGCCATATGTGAGACACCAATTAGTTCTTATTTAGTAGCTAATTGGCAGCTAATGAACTGTACATCAGCACATGGTGCATACTAGCACATTCAAATGCATGCATGGAATATTTCTTCCTTGCAGACAGTTAGAGAGACAATATTATTGACATTATTCAGATAAGTTCAGCTTTACTGATAAATCCCAGCTGTGCCAATAGGCACGTACTTTGTATTACTATGGGTATTTTGCAGTTATTAATAAGTACATGACAGGGATTAAAGCAGCTGATGCAAATTAATTGGAACAACTATTCCATTTTAAATTGGCCCAGTTAAGCTTTCTGTGAGGCAAACATTATCAGAAAGCTTGAGACCTCATGTGTCTCTGGATAAAATGAAAAGAACATTAATATTAACCACATGATTGATGCCTGAAGCAACAGTACTTGAAATTTCAAAAGAAGTCAAATATTGAAAATTAATATACACATTATTAACAAAGGCTTTAACGTAAAAGACTTAGAAACAATATATCCGCGAAGCAATCATAGAAAAAATATATATATAATTATTCTGCCTTGAAGTGATTTTGTAATAGATGAAAATTTTAAACACTGAGGACATACATTGTTAAATGATTTTCCACCAAGAATCCACTGTGCACCAGTAATGGGCAATCAGCACCATGCAGGCCTACGCTAACAGTGGTTTCCTCACATTTGAACACAAGGAGCCAGCCATTGGATGCTGCTGGCGGCCGATAATTACCCCAATCACCGGACCGGACAGTCTTCCCCAGTGTTAGGATTGGTCCCTGTGTTGTCCCATTCTGTCTCTCATTTCCCTGTTTGGCCAGCAGGTGTCACCGTTCATCTCATTCTGCTCCCTGTGTTCCCCTATGTTTTTCCCCACTCACAGTCCCCATAGTTCTCCCCATCTCCTGGGCTACCATCTGGCTGAGAAGGCACAGTATATAGCTAATCAGCTATGCATCCCAGACCATTGTTGGACATTTGATTAGTTGAACCCCACTATTGGTTTACTCTAATTCTTCAAAATACTTGTGTTTATGTACTTCAGTTTGATCCTTGTCCTTAGTGCTATTGTTTAGCCTGTCTGTACCCAGTTTGTATCCAAGTCCTGTGTTCCTAGTATCTCTTAGTCCCTAGTATTTGAATAGTTGTTAATGATCCACATCCATCCCTTGTCTAGACCTTGTTACCTGTGTATATATATGTCTACCTATGCCCTGGTCCTCTGTCAGCTATTGAATGTCCTTGCATGATTGCATGTTAGCTGGTCAGTGTTGTAAACACTGTTCTGAGTGTGACTGATTACACTGTAGTCCAGGGATCTTCAACTGTGGACCTCGATTCCAAATCCAGGCCATGCTTTCAGTTCTCCCAAGTAGTTGTTTAATAATCACCCTGATTGGTCAGAGGCTTCACACCTGACTGACAGGTAAAGGAAGGCTGGAAAACCAGCGGTGCTCGAACCTCGAGGAATAACCCTGCTGTAGTCCATCACGTTTAGTTAAAGTGCCGGTTATTTCTTGTGTTACCTATACCTGCCTTTGTTTCGACCCCCTTGTGGTCAGTTTTGTAGTTCAGGGTGCTTAATCATGTTTGAAATGCAGTACCCTAAGTCTTGAAAGCTGGCTAGTGGACCATCATCCATGGCCATGTAAAGCCCATGCTGGGGAGAAGGTTGGACAGAAGGGAGATGAATGAGCCCTGAGAATGGGCTCCCTGGTCTGGTGCCTAGAGATCTTGGAAGCCGTCTGCCCTGCAGGGGGAAAGAGGTGCTTCCCCCTGAATTGGTGCCAACTACCATACCCTTGTCATCACAACCCTTTTGTATATTTTCTATTTTCCATAAGCACCCCCCCAAGAAGATGCCATCCAGGAACACTGCCTATTCCGCCCTTGCCAGGCACTGCCACTGCCCACCATAATATATAGATGACGTAGGACAATAAGAGAAGCAACATTCATTTCTCCATGCTTTTCCATTTGAAAAATGGACATTCAAGCGCGTTTATCAAGTACGTTAATTTGCAGATCTTCTGCGATCATGACAGCATAGCTTTTAAACCTCAACTCACACTTTTAAGGAGGTGTGAGAATGTTATTAAAACCGTAATTTATTCTGGTGTCCATTTCGAAAAAAAAAATTCACAAGCATCATGTGGGTTGCCTAAAAGCATGCCGACTTCCATTTTAGGCATGGGTGATCTTTTGGAAAGTTACCATTCACAAGGGCAGTAACCCTGAAAGTTCTGCTTTATGTAACTCTGATATAGTCCTGGCTGTGTGTCATACGGGACAGGAATACCAACAGTGCAATAGCCAGATAAAGATGAAAAAGGGGAAGTAGCGCGTGACACGAAGACGGTGACGCACTGCGCTCCACTCCCCGATGCGCACAGGAGGGTGTCTCGGCTCTCTCCGTTATTATCCCGGCGCTTAAAATTACAACTTCACATTCTGGCTTGCTTAAAGACAGATAGCTGTAGCCAAGCCAAAGCATGAGTCACTGTAAGGACGCAGTCGAGATTTGCGTCCCTACACGTCCCACTGCTACGGAACACGGAAAAGCGGAGAGCTGATCGCCAATGATGCGTGTTTTAACGCGGATGCTCACACCCTTGGTATAGCTTTATCACAGGAAAGCGATCTGCAGGTAGTTATAATTAGGCCACTGCCCCGCCAATGGATTTTGGTCCACGGGCTGCATCATTATTTCACTACTAGCAAAAATAACGACCAACTCAGGCACCGTCAGACCCCTAGGTTAGCGGAGCGCAGCATAGCGCTTACACCCGAGGGATCACGAACCCCTTTTGCCTCCGTTATAGAGGCATCGCCGTTGTACGGAACTCCACACAGTTCTACAATTCCTTAAGCTGTCATTACGGGCAAGAGCCAGGATACTGCAGCAGCTGTATGCCACTATAGAGTGTATATGTCGTAGCTTCCTGTTATAAATTGCAGAGGTTTATAGGATACACAGCTGTTCCATCATTGATTTCTAAAAAGTCGCACATGAAATTGTTTAATTTGTTTGCGGGAAATCAGAATGTAACGAACACATTTGGAAATGGGATCGGAGAGAGTACGTTGCATCTGTTGTTGTTCCCCTTAAGCAACGGTTGAGCGGAGATAAAGAGGAAAAAAAACAACTGCTGTTTTTCTGCGATAAACAACAGACACTCACATCCGGAAGAGACATAATTGCAGCTGCCACCGTGCGTCTAGGGCAGGATTTCTCCGTGTTTACAGAAACCGCTTTACTTTAACCTTTGATTTGTTTGTTATAAAGTCCTACTCTGCAGGTACACGAAATTACATTAAAAGTTGCACGGTTTCCTAAACTTATTCAAACCGCAAGCGTCCGCATCAGCTAAGCTTGGGCAGCCTGAATATCCATGCATTTTCTAAACCTGCTCCTCCTATATGACAGGTCATGGGGTCACGAGTCTAGACACGCAGGCAGTTTGGAACTTCCCATTAGCCTCAGCATGTGTTCGAACTGGTGGGAGCAACCAGAGTCCCTGGAGGAAATCCTAGGTCTGTTGATTTCTTTTTGTCACTGTATTTAAATTTTAATTTGAATTTGCCTTATTGTGCATTATCACCTTAAATAACATCCTGAAACTCTTCTTTTGTTAAATATCAATTGGGTTTGATGTTTTAGTATGTCTTGTTAGTTTTAAATTCTGTTTTTGTACGGCACTTGGAGTTAACTGTTTTTTTTTTTTTCAAGTGTGCTGTATGAATAGACTTGACAGAGGAAGAACATGCAAGTTGTGAGGGAAGAGTGATAACCGCTGTACCACCATGCTATCCTCTATCTAAATATATAAATGAATTTCAGCACAGTGTGAGGCTCACTCAACCTGATGTCCTGTAATTGGGAGCTTAATTACGCTTAAAGTTTTTTTTTATGTATAATTACTGTAAAAGGTCAAAGCCTGGTAGTAATGATAAATGATGATAAACTAATGACAATAAGCGAGTAAAAGACACATGAACTTTCCTGTTTCACACAGAGCAGAGATATAAATACGTTTCAGGAGATCGGCTGATTGGGACTGAGGATTTAGATGATTCAGGTAATTGCACAGCCCTGATAACCAGAGCAAAACCCTAATCACATGCCATGCAATTAAAGTCACCCCACATCTGACAAGCCTAATCAGCGACATGGAGCGCGGGAGACCCAAGCTCTGCCGAAAAACGGGAAGAAGGGGCAGGGGGGGACGTGGCATTATTTGGGCAGCAGGGTGGCAAAGTGGCATGGGCAGGGAGCCAGTCGGCGCAGCTGCCTGACCTTCGGATTTAGATACAATCCCACCTGCACAGGGGCAAACTACCCTTTACTATCTATAGGTTAAATCGTCTATTACGATTTCAGACTGATGACACCTGAGTCGTTTCTGACCATTTTCCCGCTCTAGGCCGGAGTCCAGATTGCGCCCCTTCACTACTCATCACCAACATACATATGGACAAAACAGGACCCAGCCGCCATGAAGCTTGACTGACAGTGTATGCAAGCACAGCAAAGCCACCATTCAGGTCCTTAAATTCAGGGAAGATTTCTAACCTTCTTCACTAGTGCACTTGAACTCCCTAAAATTCTTTTGCGCATCTATAAAATTCACCATAGATATCCATTTACTGCCTTTACAAAACATCACTACATTACAAAACGCAAATACGTGCTGAAAGCTTGTGTTTATTGAGGCGGAGAGTAAAAACACTAAATGCTTTAATTTTTGTAAATATTGTGGTGACTTGTGTTTTTTTTTGTGGTGCATTGGAAATAATCTCCCATTATTTGGGCACTGACTGTCAAGCTGTAGCTTTGTCTCATTTTTGTATGGGGTTTTTCATGTCAGGCGTTTGGAGGGACAGCTAATTATTATTTGTGGCGCAGGTATCAGACATGGTGACAGTCATGGCGTCAGCCAAGTAGTAATGAGTCACAGACTAAGTGGCGGGGAAAGCTTTTATTGACGTATGTCAGTTACTTTGACGACTACGCACACACTGCCAACTGTGTTGGCCCTGAGTACTTACCACACGGTGGTAAAAAAAAAAACAAATAACATTAAACGCCACACGACATTACTGCGCAATGCGATTACAAAGCCACACATGCTAAACACATAGCTATTTACATTATTTACACCTGAAATCAGTCCCACATGCCACCACCCTGCCTGATGGGTACCCCCAGCACTACACTGCCCCCCTTCCCACAGGACCAGGGGATGGTGGGTGTCCCAGTCGCCCTGGAGCTGGTGGACGAGGATCACCAGTTAAGCGGCTAGGGTACAATGGAAATGCTCCACCGGTCTGTCACTCTAAGAATGAATGGGGGGGTGGTGGTGCGAGTCTTCGTGATCCCCAGGCCCCGGCACACCTCGTTGAACATCTGTGTCTTGAAATTTCTCCTCCGGTTACTGTTCAGCTCCTCTGGGGCCCCAAAGTGGCAGAAAAACTCCTTCAGGGGCTTTGCTTCTGCGGCCGAGACTTTGTGAAGTAGCCCACGGCCATGAGTATGTACTGTAACAGAGCATATAGAGCGTTCGGGAGAGTGTGTGCATCACGGCGATGCTGAGCCAGTGGAAGTACTGTCCTGGAGTGAGTCCCTGCCGCATGAATTTCTCCAGCTGAGCCGCAGATGTCCCCAGACTTTCACGTCCACACCGCCACCGTCCAACCGTCAGTTGCTCTTCATACTGGTGCCAGCAAAACTGGTTTGGTTAATTGTTTTATGGTTCACTCCTGCGGTGTCGTTACCCGACTTAGTTTCAGTATTTAAGCCCCTGCCTCTGTTCAGCTCCCCGTCGGTTTATTGTTCGATGTTGCATGTGATGGTTGTTTTGTGATGTACCTGCATGAGTTACTCTTTGGTTTTCCCCTATTACTTTTGACACTTTCTCGTCCTTTTTGTTTTTTGCTAATAAACCTCCTTCTTGTCCAGTGAGCCGCAAAAGTGGGTCGTCCCCCTCCTTCCCAGCCTGCACCATGCTATGCCGTCACCCCAAATCTGCCCTGACCCTTGACCTTGGGTCCCCCAGTCCCCCTGTTTTCCAGGAGAGGTTCTGGAGAGCCTGTAGCATTTCCCCTTCCCAGCAACATCAGCAGAGAATGAACAGAGAAAGGTTAGTGGAACTTGTCTAGCACATCATATAAATCAATTTATCAAATCGCGTCTTTGGCGCTCTCTGGAGCTGGGGTGCTCTAGCAAGTGTGATGTGCTTCCATGCCTGAGGGAGAGACACGGAACATACACCAGCACAGAATTATTGCATCGGCATCTCATCTAAGAGTCAACACCACCCAATAAAAATCCACCGTCTTCTAGTTTGGAGGATTCACCTGAATAGTTAATAATGGTACAATGATTATGTGCATCTAGTGTCTCAACACTGTGGTAATATTCCGATGCTGAGACCTGAATGAATGACACCCTGCAATCATTATAAACGTATAATTGTGACCTAGAAGTTTCTTTATGCAGCTAATGACCACGTACTGACAGTGTCCATCATCAGGAGCCTCCAAATTATGTCCAAAGGAGGGAATCGAGGGTACGGGGGCAACAGCAAAATGAAGAAAACTGCAGGTTGTCACACACTACTGTCTAATGAGTGCACTAAATAATGATAAACACGATGATTTGTGCATGTTCATGAAATTCCGAGAACTACCAAAATGTTGCCTTAAAGACATTGATTTAGGGACACCGTGTTTAGGGTTCTGTGACATCATTCGGAACCCATGACAATGTGGGAAAGACCGGGCCCAGTCCGATTTTGGGGAGGGGGGCAGGGCAACGACAGCTCACTTGCAGCCCAACGGCAGATGCCTGTGTCATTGTGCAATAGACCGCCGTCGGATCCCAGCGTGCGGACAGAAACCGAGTCACTTGTAGCAGGAGGTCCAGATGACAGACAGGATCACAGGGACTCCCTGGGTCTGCAGATCCGTGCTTTTTCTATTCAGGCATGCGGCTCTGTTACAGCATTCAGTTATAAAATCCCGTGATACGATGTCATCATGCTGAAAGCTGCCTTACCGCTAATAGCATGTCACCCCGTGTCCAAAGAGCAGGTGCGTGGTTCCCCGCAGGACTAATTCTTTATAACGTGTCACACGGATATAAAGGTGGAATGAGCTGATAAGCCTTAGAAATCAGTTTTGTAGGACAGGAAAATTTACAAAACCTTTCGGGAAACACTTTCAGCAGTCAAACAGGAAGAGAATGGCTACTCAGAGCCTCCTGGTAAAAAATCTGTATCCACAGGATTCCTTTATTCAGCCCTAAGCCCCTGGGGGCGTCTTGCAGCCAATGTCAAGAGTAATAAAATACGTTGACAAATGGACAAGAATAATGGCATTAAGCTATGTTAAAGGTACACTAATATGATTTAAAAAATTCAGATTCATTTGTCATATTCGCAGCCACATTGATCTTCTGTATATGTGCAGGAAACATTTGTCAAGCACTCAGTGATTAATATAAAAATTATAGCCCAGACGTGGCACATTTGCAGATTATAGTTTTAACGCTGTTTAGTGTTGAAATGAGTATGAAGCAAAACAAACCCTCTCGTAGAAATTGCTAAATATCACATATCTTGTCAAATATAACTTTACTGTATTTCACAGTTTTCAACAAAACACGGTGAAAGCCTTGACCTTCCCAAAGGCTGCCAAAGCAACTGTTTCTGTCGGGCTTAGTTAATCCCCTATATAAAGGACATGGGGATTGAGTGAAAATGCTGATTAAAACCTAATAATATAATCCAGCATGACAGACGTTGGACAGCATGGGGACACTGTGGGCAACGCTGTTGGCGTTTCCTCACGTTCTTCCCACAGTCCAAAGACCTGCAGTTAGGCTAATTGGTCGCTAAATTGCCCTTGGAGTGTGAGCGTGTGAGCGTGTGCAATGCGGTACTGGGCAGCCCAGCCAGAGTGCAGCCCAGCCAGAGTGCTGGGATGGGCGGTTAGACGATAAATGCATGGATTATGCACACAGAGTAAAAGCTCCTGGACATCTGTAGCACATGAGCTCGCAAAACAGGTCCCAGAACAGTAAGAACAGGATATCAGGTGTGAAAACTCCTTGAAATAGCTGTGAGGACAAACGGGGAAAACCAACAGTGACTGTAAATGGTGCACAAGACCTCAGTACTGTGAAGAGGGCAGATTTTCATGAAGCCTTGAGGGGGGGGGGAAGGGGGGGGGGTGCTGTCTCTCGTTCCTTGGCCCCAAATCCCCGTCACACCTTTGAGCATGATTTGCAAATGCCACCAAAATGCACCACATTTTCACATTTTGGTCACTGAAAAGAATGAAATTTCAGGAAAGAATTTGCATTTTGCACAACCATAACCATATTATGATTAACGGTACAGTATGTGGGGTTGCTGGTTTGTACAGAAATATGCATACAGCAATACAGTCTTAGCTGAAAACGACAGCAGCTGGAGTGTGAGTGTGTGTACGGCCTTCATTTCTGTAGCTGAAAACGACAGCAGCTGGAGTGTGTGTACGGCCTTCATTTCGGTGTGTCTCCATGTTGGGTGAATGTGTGAATATTTGTCTATGTGTGCATGAGGGTGGGAACATATGCTTGTGTATGTGTGCGGCTGTTTGTCTATGCGCATGTGTCAGGTTGGGTCTTAGACTCCACCTGAAATAACATCTCAGGCCCTATCCCCCCCCCCCTCCACACACACACACTCCCTGCTGGTGGTGGATGAGGCCCCCGGCTGAGGCTCCCCACACACACTACTAGCCATTTACATGGAGAAACCTTATGAACAGCAGCGCGCTGACACACACAGGTGTGCAGACAGGTGTGCAGACAGGTGTGCAGACAGGTGTGCAGACAGGTGTGCAGACAGCAGCGATTTCCTGTTATACAGAGTAACAAAAAATACGAATGGGACATTACAATGTCTGGGAATGTGCAGTGATTGATTTACTGATTTTTATGAATATTTTTATTTATTCTATATTTATTGTGACTTGGTATGATCTGATCGTAAGATGTCCTTGAGTGTCTTGAAAGGTGCCTATAAATAAAATGTATTACTATTATTATTATTATTATTATTATTGTTAGAGGGTACGGTACTGTCTAGTAGAGGATCTGGGAGCAATCTACAAAAGCAGACCTCCTTAAGTAACTCCAGCAGCATACAAATTCCTACAAATTTGCAATAAGATTCACATCATTAGGCGTCCTTAAGCTGCATGACCTCTTAAGGGCATTTGCACTCAAGCAGGTGAACACGACTAGTTATTGAAGCTATTCCGTACTCGTTTTCATCATAAGGTTTCCTTCCTTCTTACCAAACGGTAATTCCGTAGAATGTATCCCGGGAAACATGGTCCATGCTCAATAGGGCACATCTGAAGTGTTTCCTCAGTCTGTTGTATCATTTTGGGAAAAATTCCATCCTTCTTTTAGGTCCTTTAGGTTTCCCTCAGTGAGCACAGTGTACTGCTGGAAGGTGATGGAGCCTTTTCATGAGAGGAGACTTTTATGCTGGAAACTCCACATCAAGGAGCCTTGGCAGAAGGCCACAGATCTCCGTCTCTTTAGGCACAGATCCATTGTGTCTCCAGGCAACGGCAGCTAGCTGGGTGATCAGCTGACCGTCTGCACTGCTGAGGCCTGGCTGCTCCTTCTGCCAGCAGTTGCACCTGGATGAAGCCCTGGTATCATTGCCACTATACCTCACAGCTAGAACACAGACTAAGACTGAAATAGCTACATTTATCTCAGATTTTCTACAGACTAGTGTTTCCTAATCCGGTCCTCGGGGTCCCGCCGACAGCCCATGTTTTTGCTCCCTTCCAGCTGTCGCTAGCCGGGAGCAAAAATGTGGACTGGCTGTGGGTTCCCTAGGACCGGATAGGGAAACACTGCTGTAGATATTTTGTAATCGATAATAAAAGTATCATATGTGATGTATTGAACATACAGAAGCGAGTGTTATTTTAAACTTTGTGAACTGCATATAGCTAATGATTTGGCTCTGAGGGTGGAGCAATGGTTTAGGAACTCCAATTTAATCTGTATGGCTTAAACCCCAAGATGGGCGGAGCAGCTGCCCATTACATGTGGAATGAGAATTTCAAAATAAGAGTCTCTACCTTGTAACCACATGCCCTGACTCCTGATCGGCTTTAAGGTGAATCAGTGGTGAAAGCTCCCTTCATGACGGTGTTCCTGCGAGCTGACCGCCTTGCCCTCGGCTTGCATTGTCATCGTTTGAGTCCTGCCGTTTACTTCGTCACTCCAGCTCCTGAAGCTTCTGGCATTGGCATCAATAACACATTGTCAGCCTTTCTGCAGTCAATCGCTGAATTATGGAAATGTGCAGCCATTTAGGAATATGAATGTGCCTATTATCTGAGCAGACGACAACACCTTGACTAATGTAACTGGGAGGTTTCAGATCCCAACTGGAAAATGCGGTTAAAGCCAGGGGACTGTATCATTCTGTCTCAGACAGAGCAATTCTTTTTTGGACCACACCAACAGACTGACATTACAGACAGACAGGTTAGTGCACATATTGAAATATACTATATATCCCATTACAGGTGGTTTGCTGGTCATTCGGGTCACTTAAGAGAGAGAGGGGTTAGGAGTGTCTGCTGATTACAACACGTTACCGCACCTACGACATGACGGACCACCTCAGGGATGAGATTATGAGTGCAGATTGAAACCAGTTCTGATTCTTGTGTTGTAGAGCTGTGGAGTCACTCAATTAGTGAGACAGAGTTACTCAGGCAAGGCTCTCAATGTGCAAGGAGTTTATTAATGTAACGAGGGTCAATTCCATGGATTTAGGCTCCTACATGTAACTAAACATGGTGAAATCAAGAAGATGAAGGGAAGAACCACCCAGCCAACTGTCTTCAGGTTAGCTCACTGGGTTGTGGTATAATTCTCCCTTTGGATGGGATTAGCTAAGGCCCATTAATGTACTAGATGACCATCAGGAATGGCACCCCGCTTTATAAATACGAATGGGTCAACTAAGCGTGACAATGAGATACTGATTCTTAGGCATGATCACAGTTGCACAGTCAAGCATTTCAAGAATCCGGGACCCCCGGTGTTGTTTCTGTAGAAGTCACCAACGCCCCCCCTCCCCCACATTCAGTGCATCAGAATGGTACCATGGAGATACCATGGGTTAGCATTCCCCAAGCCAGACAGAAACAGCAGTGCTTCAGTTACAGCAGAGAGCATTCCGGGTAGCAGGGTTGATGATGTTCATAGAGCAGACTGTTCAAGCTACATTATAAATATCAGAGCTGAACCTGATGGCCTGCCCCCTCCTGGCCGCTCTGTGTCTGCGCGCCTAAGCCCCACCGATGTTGAAGGGCTTTTTTTCCCCCCCCCGCTACTTCCTTCTTTGAAGGTTTTCTTTTAAGTTCAGGCGGCTGAAGCTTGCGGCAGCCCCCTCTGCCAAAAGAAAATTGAGATTCATCAGCGGCCGCTCAGTTTCATTAATGGTTCTGTGAGGCTGAGGCTAATTCGGCTAGCTGCGGGTCTCGTCGAGCCACCATACATCCTCGCTTGCTATTTCTCAACATGGGAGACGTCCCGGCGCCTCCCACACACGCTCCTTCATCAGTATTCCGTTTGCCAGGGTCCGTGCGTCCGCCGTGGTTGTTATTCACGACCACGGCTCTGATTCGTCTTAAGAAAGAGCAGGCATCCTGGGAGGCATTGCTGCCCTGCAGATCTCTGCCATGGTTAATTAAAGCACGGGGGGGGGGGGGGGGGAATATAAAAGGGGGACCCTTGGTTTTTTGTCAAGGTTGGTTTTTCGGGGCATGTTTTATTTCATTGAAGAAAAGAGTT
>JAABNY020000108.1:20666776-20682319 GCA_015164015.2 Brevimyrus niger
TTATTTTGACTCATCAGCAGTAACGTTACTCATCATCAGCAGTAATGTTACTCATCATCAGCAGTAATGTTACTCATCATCAGCAGTAATGTTACTCATGTAATCCAGGGCACGATTCATATGGATTTCAGATCAAACATCATATCGGTGAAGCCGATGGGAGTCTGTTCTGCCAATAAGTAGACCAGCAGGGGCTGTGCTAAGATAAAGTGTGGGACGCAGCCCCGGAGGTCAGGAACAGCCAGTCGGCTGAAGACGGTCTCCTTTCATCTGGCGATTCCCTTGATAAGGAGGGCAAACGCTGAGCTGTTAGCTGATATATGGGGCCAGAAGACTTACCAGGGGGACCCAGTAAGTGTAAAGGGCCCCCAGGCGCAGCTCGGGTACAAACTGGGAGCATGCCAAGAGCAGGAAGTACAGGTTGAAGAAATACTTAAACTGATTGAAGAGCACCTGCGGACAGAAAACGGGGAGAATTTAGTAACATTCAAAAGCAGTTTGACGTTAGCGGTCTTTTTATAAAGTATTATTATTGTTATTAGTATTGTTATTAGTATTATTTATTAGTATTATTTATTTTTACACTTCTGATTCTAGGTGTAATACTTTGTCTCATCCCTTTGCTGCTGTATTAATACCCTGTGTGTTGTATTTTTGCACTGGACTATATGGATGGTTTGTTCCGTTTTGTTTACTTGTGTTATACTCTGTGTTGCCGGATGGTTATTGCTCTATGTTAGCTTTTGTAATTTACCTTATTTTACATTAATGTGACCAATTACACCAAAACAAACTACTTTGTACTCAAGTAAAGCTGATTCTGATTCAGATAACTGTTTCAGACTCACACCCGGCTCTTTTTCCCAGCAAAAAATAAGAAACATTGATACCTAACATTGAACATCAGGAAATAATGAAACATCGTAACTAGTTCATATCTGCAATTACATGAGAAAAGCATGCAAATGGAAACGGGGCTAACAGCTGCCCCTTAAATTTAGACACGGACTTTGATTTAAGCATCCATCGGTTGGCTTGTTGCTCATGCTGATTTGGAACAGTCCGGAAAGCCAAACAGCCTCACATGCACTAAAAGGGCCCATAAATCTTGAACATTCTGGAAGTTTCTGCACTACATGCATGACACATACTTAAGCCTGTCTAGAGCTGTCCCTCATTCAGTTTCCCTTTGATGGCCCCCTAACTTATGACAGAAATCTATACTGTCCCACAGCAAGCTTACACCCCCGTGTCAAAAAGCAAACACGCAGGTTTTCACAGTAGCCCCACATGCCCCCGTTCAGATTCATTAACGCCGCAGTGCCAAATTCTCAAAATACTCGGACCACTTGATCTGGACATTAAGACCCCAAGCAAAACTATTTGAAAGGAAATATTTAAGACATTTATTTTCCATTTAGAAGAATCTGAAATTGGCATGCAAATGCAATCAGCTTTGTCACTCAATATTATTCAGTTCCCATAAAGGAGATGGCGTCTCCGGAAACCGGTAGCCATGGGAACGAGCCAAAACCGGTAGCCATGGGAACGAGCCAAAACCGGTAGCACATCCTTTGTCTTCTTATTAATGCTACAATCTCTGACTAGGGCACCACCTTCTGAGGAGATGCCAATTTAGAAGCCCTCCCCCCCTCCGGCAAGCTACTTTGCCAGGCGGCAGCAACAAGGGTACCATCAGCAGTATTGGGGAAGTTGCTGACAAAAGGAATCCATTGGAGACGGAGATGGAGAGTTCCAACTCCAACCTCTGTTTGTAATACATTAATTTTGTGAGTAACTTCGCCAACACTGTCCAACAGGGACAGTGAAACGTGTCTAGGATGGGCTTCCGCAGGCATTGATGTTACATCTAATGTAAAACCAGTTTACTTTACAATACCTATAACACTGGAGGATGCGAGATAGAGCGGCCGAGCTGAGCCAGAGCGCAGAGGCACTCACCCCCGGCAGGAAGGTGAAGAGGTTGTACTTCTGGTTGTTGATGACGTTGCGGGGGTAGCGCTGCTCCCTCTTCTCGGGGCAGCCCAGCCACACGGTGCGGGGCTGGAAGTCCCCCATGCCACAGCATCTCGACCAGGGGCAGCATCTGCAAGGCAGCCAGGCGAGCTGAAGGCCTCTCCGGTCCCACTCCCCCCCTCCCGTGACAGACAGCTGCCCCTTCCTCAGCACAATCAGGGCAGAGTGCAAAACAATGAGGGCCTGGTTTCCTCCCCAGCCGGGTGACATGGTACAGGCCTCGTATCTCGCGACGTCACCGCCGTCCGCCTTAGTCAAACACGTCCGTGCAGCTTTGGCTCCTTGGAGTTAACAGGGTATTTGATGTCTGCCCATGGATGCCATACTGATCAATTTCATCTTTAAAATTTTTATTTTCATTTTGTTTTTTGTTTTTTTTAAGTTAAGTTGAAGCCTTGTCATTCCACACAAAAAAAATAGATATCTGTAATGATTAACTGTAACAATCTAATGTGATCGAGTAAGCAGCAAAGTTACAGTGAATATCAGGTACACGAAACAATCATGAGATAATAAAAGTTAAACAAAGAACAGGTAGCCATAAAACAGTCCATACAAAGGAGATTTTATATATATATATATATATAAAAAACAGGTAAATGGTTTGATATCTTATGTTGCCACTGAAAAAGCAAACCATTTGGCAATTTAGACTTGGTCTCCAATTAATGAACAAACCTCTCTTAATTAATCTTAATTAACCTTCTCTGGCTTCTCATAAATATAAGCTCAAATTCAAACAAACAGCAAGACTATTTTCCAAAAGCACACTTCTGGTTTATTGTGACACAGAAGTATGGAATTCAATCTCAATTCCCCAATAAATGCTTATTAATCAGCTCAGCTGGAAATACGAAACCACAGCTTTCCCACAAGGACCATGTGAATTCCAGTGTATTCGCACTGTACCTGGGCAAATGGCAAATAAAGTTTCATTTTAATTAAATTCTCAAAGACCATGGCCACTGTCTCCTTACCTATGTGATGATAGTTCACGTCTCATAAACATGCCTTTATGCATTACTGCCCATCCATCCATCCATCCATCCATCCTCCATACCCACTTGTCCTATGCAGGGTTATTGCAGTCGGGAGCCTGTACCAGAAACTACGGCCACAAAGCAGCGAATAACAGAGACAGAGCACCAATCTATCGCAAGGCACACTCACACACATTCACACACTGACATACACATTCACACACTGACATACACATTCACACACTGACATACACATTCACACACATTCACACCTACGGCAACTCCAATTCACCTTAGCATGGTTTTATACAGCTGGGGGAAACCGGAGAACCTTGAGGAAACCCCATGACATCACAGGAAGAACCAGGCAAACTGAACACACCAAAGGGGGGGGGGGACACTCAAACCTTGGGATCATCCTTCTGAATCTACGGTTAGACGCAGTTATAGCTCAGCGGCCAGTTCGCGGCGTATGCAGACCCTCCTGCTAAATCCCAGCAGCACGCGGAGGCGAGACCCTCGGCGAGGGTTGGGGTTGAAGGACGCGGGCTTGAAGCGGAGGCTCCTCCACCTTAGTAAACACACTAGAGCACCTATACAAATTAGCCTCGCAAACCAACAAGGGTTTCATCACCGGCAATCCTATAGGTAAGGGGAAGACGCCGTGTTCGTTTTAGCAGAAGCTGACTTGACGGTGGTGAAAAAAGAATCCGGGAGCAGCGCTCATGTCCAAATGAACACACAAGAGCTGGGTACCTCACAGGCCTGCTAAATCACAAATTATAAGGCGGTAATGATTTATACAAGTGCATGAAAGATATTATACTGACTAAAAGCCTGCTTTAACATGACACAATTATTCAGTTTGTTTACCCCAAGGTCATCCCTAAAAGAAGCATGACCAGACTAATAAGTGACGACTTAAGGTCAATGGCGCCGAGATCACGCATGCTAAACTCAACAAATTTTCGACGCACGGTCTAATAATCCAGCACGTCTGTATTGTAATGTGATACACGAACATGCGACAGTACGGACTTACAGATTTGGTAAGTCCTGAACCCCCGGTTTGGCCGTGTTACTTATCAATTACACCTACGAGGTTATAAATACATGGTCTGTTAGGTCATAGTAAAGGGCTGAGAGTTATAATTAAGAACAGAAACAGTCAATGTAACGGATTCACTAACTAAAAAGGACCTGATGAGCCTATAAATACGCACAGCTGGGAACAGAGCGATACACAACTCTGTCAATCAGTGCTATTGTGTGATAGAAGCAAAAGCAGGTTTCCCTCCTCCGATCTGCTTCCTCCTATGGACCTTTGGTACTGGTCCGAAACGGCAAGATCACCATTTGAAGCTAGTGAAGCTGCCTCTGCTTCCTTCACAATGCATTCTCTATAAGAGGACTAATCTTTTTTTAATGTGTCATATTGTTTGTGTCGTTACCTGGACTCAGCACTTCATTGGTCTTTGATGCAGAATTTCGCCTCATGCAGGGAATCGTGGGGGGGGGGGGGCTAAAGATGTAAGCTGTCCCTTCAGGACTTTAAAAGCAGTTTATAACTGTACAATAACTACAAAATGTCTCTTTTCAGTAGCTCTCCACCATAGCTGCGGCGGCCCTAAAGCACGACTTCCCGTCTGAAGCTGACGGCACCGAACATCTTTTATATTTACAGCCATGAACAGATTCTTATTCTCCCCCTCAGCAGCCAGATACCTGGATGCACCTGGTTTACATTACAAACGTTTGTGAGAACCTCCACGGACATGGCTGCAGTCAGGTCAACGGCTGGGCAAGAGGAGCCATTTCAGTCAAGAGATATAACGTTTCCCCAATATGCTACTTCGGCATATCTAGAGAAATCTTAAATTAACTGCATTTCAAAAAGACTGATTTATATTTTCTTTCTAGCAGATTTATTTACACATCTGCTTCGCACCGTGACCAGACAAGGAGCCGATCGTCACCGAATTTGAGCAAGGGCTACCAAAGATGTTCAACGTTTTTATTTTTCTGCATTTCTGTGGTGTGGAACAAACCTTGTCTGATTCGTACTGCGAGTGACGCGCAGAGGCACATACCAGAAGTCCTGAAGAATTAAGCCAAAAGACATACTGTGGTTCTTCTGCAGACTCATGTCCGCAGTACAATGGTTAGGTGTATGCTGAACAAACAATAGCTGATTCATCCATAAATTCAGTTTGACACCAACCAACTTCAATTTAAATGTTAGCTGATTAGCTGACAATTTCACCCACAGCGGTGTATAGTTTTCCTTAATACAGCTGAATGTTTCACTTAATTATTCAGTTTAATTTAGCTGGTAGGAAACACCACCATAGATCCTCTGGGCACCGTACAAATTTCCACAACCATAACCTGCACCTGTATGGATGCATAGTTAATAAAGAAAGGGCTCATGCTTTATAATCCAGCCACTCTCCACCAAATGAATCCATATTTACCACACATTCAAGTCCACAAATGTACAACAGTGCGGGGAAGAGGGTTATTATCTTAAGTGCTGTTCAAGTACACAAGTCGCATGCAAGCTACTGTATTGGCACACTATGTTTTCCTACAACAAGCGACGGCCTGTTGTGCAATTCCGCCAATCACCGTGCCCGAAGGCCGACTGGAAGGTGTGGCGAGAGTGTCTGACCAATCACGGAAGGGCTGAAGGCGGTCTCTGATGATGATAACGTCTGGTATGAGGCCAGGATGAAACCCAGTCACACCCCTTTGTGCTACATCTTAATATGGCTCAGCGATGAAACAGCGCATAATTATCAACAAACACTGGGAGGATAAACTAGAAAATTCAGCACTAACTAAGACAACAAAACATTTTTACCCCCTAAGGCACAGAAGAATGACCTACAAAACATTTACAGAAAAAAAACACCCTAAAATACAAGGCTATTAAAAGTATCCACAGTCGACAATCTATTCACTATAACTGAAATAAATTTTCAACTCTATCCTAAACACTTCTGCGTCCTAAAATAATTACACGTTTATACATAAAGATGGAGAACTGGATACACGTTCTTGCTTATTTGTCTCCCATCCTGCTGTGACTCATTATGCTAAAATGTTGCTTTTGTTTGTCAAATTCAATCCCTGCAGCACCAGATGCAGATTGCAGATCTCAACAGCAGCATTGTCCTTATTCATCATGGTACAAAAGCTAACAGCCTACAGCAGCGTCTTCTACGGGCCATTCTGATAGGCTACACTTTATAAGAAAGACAGGTTTATTATTAATATTTATTTAGCTTGCTTGTTTTTAAAGAAGGCACAGGGTTTCTCCCCCAAGACAGTAAACAGGCCGGAGTGAAGGATAGGGAGTCAATATTCAGAAAAAGAGGCCAAAGATATGGGTGAGAGGACAGAAAATAATTTTGTATAGGCGCTGACTTCCAGAAACTGCAACATTTAAATGCCAGTTTACACCCTTATAAATTTGCAAATGTAAAAACCTTCTATAATGTGATTAGTTAATGATTAATGAGTTAATGATTAACAAATCAGATTTGTTTATAATAATATTGCCCAGTATAAATGACATAATTAGTACTAAATATAGGCTATGCATGCATATGTGTGTCTGCACAGGCCTATGTTTAGTAAAATTTTACTTTAATGCTATGTAACTGGGGTTTTGACTTCAGAGAGAGGATGGCATTTCGATTTTATTTTCCAGTGTGTCACTGGTATGTTAATAGCCCTAAACTCGCTCCAGGTCTTTTCATTGATCTGCATATCATTAGTCGGCAAAGCTCCGTTCATTATACAGAAGAAAAGTTAAATGAGAAATTTAACAATTTGCATTAGTCAGCTTCAAAAGGAATTCTATGATGTAGGCTATGCGACAAATGATCATTATTTATATTAATAGATTTTGCTTTTGAATGTTTGACTATCGTTGTTATAAACATGGATATTTTTATAAATGGATTAAAATCACATTACAATACACAAATTTTCAGTAATACTGATTTGTATTACATCAAGACATACATCCCTTTCTTTTGCTGCATTATCAAACGAAAGGTTCCGAATTCGGTTTGTACGCATTATAAATAACGTTTTTATTCGCGTTATGGACATCAACTTTATTAACGTTTCCCGTTTTTTCCATTATATATTGCAGACGCCATCGCAGGCTGATATCGCCTACTCTTATCGAGCCGGACTTCGCTTTGTTTTTATTGGGCGGCAACAAAAACCTGAACATCCACCACCAGCAACAAAATAAACCTATTGGGTTTAAAACGCTGGGTTTCGGTGCCCGACTCATTTGCACAGGTGGAGAAGCGACCAGCATCGGTCATTTCCCGACGTGCTTTTATAGCTGGCGCCTGAAACGATTAATCGGCAGTGTGGTGTAACATGGGCGATCGTCTTATTTGTTATACAAATGCACGATGCTTTTTGCTATGGGAGCAAAGCCCAAGGCCTGTCCTGGTGAGACGGTGCCCTTCAACAAAGCTGCAGAGCTAGCAGACAACGCTCAGCCTTATCTGCATTAAAATGGCTCACTCTGTATCGTACATCAAGTGCACATCAAGCAGGCATAGCATATTGCTGAGGACGCCCATTTACATGTATCCAGTAACCGGAACAAGGATATCCCGACAGGGCGCGACTTTACAGGTAGATGTAGCAGGCTGATTTAAACCGATTTATTCTCGATCGCTACACAACGACGCATAAAGGTGGTCTTGAGATACATTAATAATTAAAGACAGACACATGAATCGCGTGTGAATTCTCTATACCAGCAGAACACAGGAGGCGGCAGGCTTTAGCGTCCCCAGTAATTCATATTTTGACATTTAAACAAGAGCCGCAGATCCAATGCCGGGGACATCTGGTTAAGGCATAACCAAAACTCCGATTGCGATTTCCTTACCCGCTTTTGTGCTTATTGTCGTGTCTTTTTTTGTGTCTCACCGGCTGCAGTGGGATATTGTCCGTCATTCCTGCAGTTTTCGGTTTATGTCAGTGAAACGCCTTTTCTGTGCGCTGGGCGGAGGCTGGCTCATTTCACACCGTGACTCGCCTGCTCTCCGCTCGTCTCTGCACGGATCCACCGAAATGCCAGAGCGAGGATTAAATATAGTCACGCTATTATATGTTACGTCTCTGGTTTGCGAATGACCCCTGTTACTGTTTTATACTTTTTCATTTTTAACCTGCAGTCACAACACTGTTTATTATAACATTTCAAATACAGCCTGCACACATTAAGGGCAAACCCCCCTTTAAAATATTTTTAGAACGTATTTTTAACTGTATTACTGGTTATCTGACCACTCGTTTTATTTATACGAATCGTAAAATAAAAATCAAAATAAGAACAATCGTGGGTGTATCGTTTTACGTCACTATATCACTTGTGTTTACATATTATAGCTTAGTGATGCTCCACTTGTAATGAGTAACAAGTTAAAATAATTAAATGGTTTAATCAGTAATGCAGCACATGTTATATATATATATATTTGATATATATATATATATAATCAACAAAGCGTGACGACACAACCACATAAACAGCAGCCAGTCGTTGAAACTGCAATCATGCATTTCTCGAAATTTCAATATCTTTATCATCTCCCTTGGACCCCAAATTGTCGTTTCCAGTGGTTAAAAGAAAGCAAACACAAGTCTACCTATTGAGCAAATTGTTAAATGTCTTTGTGTCCACACCAGTTAACTTGTGCCTACTCTCACTTCCTCTGCCAGACTCCGAGCTGCGTGTGTGGGATCAGTGTACAATTTTAAACCAGAATATTGATAAAGACTCATTATTTTTAAATACCACCTGACAATTCCTGCTTCGTGAAGAGACAGCTGATTGGGCTCTTTATCACGTGACTGTCCACTTGCATTAACTCCCAATTGCAACCCAGGGCTAAAACTGCAACCATAAGAGATTCGTACCCAAAGTATTACGGGGTTTCAGAAGAAGAAGAAAAAAAAAAAAAAACAGGTAACAGTTGACATTCTACTTTAGTAAAACTACAGCGCACGATATAACAATGCGTTCGTTTACCAATAAGCTGTGCCTTTACTAGGTTTTAAATTTCACAACCTATGTTACGGAGCTAGTGGACGAAAACAGAAGTGCACTTGATGCTAAGGGTATGGAAAGGGGAATGCAAATCCAGGAGAGGCGGGCAGACATGAGCACAGCTAAATAAGCAGACTTTGTATGTGGATAACCATACTCCCACTTGGTGACACTGCAAATGCAGCCACCTAACATTTCAGTGGTAGCAAAATAACAGCTTTATGAAAGAAGCATCCGGCGACTGGGAAACACTGCAGAGCAGAGAAGCCACAGCAAATTCTAATATTGCTTTATTAAGGATGGACAAAACTTGGAAAAAAGTCACCCTGATTTTATTTTCCAAGGGGGGGACAAAAACTGAAAGAAAGAGGGGGGGGGGGGAAAAAAAAGTCAGAATAAAGGAGGGGAAAAGTCAAGAAATGACTTCTTTACAAGGTCTACACTGTAAACATGGCAGATAAACTGGTTTTGACAAGAGTCCAGAATTCTCATTTTGTCAACTAGAGTGTCACCACAAATCCAGATCAAGGCACAACTTGGCAAATGCATATTTCAGAAGGAAAAAAGAAAGAAAAAAAAAACAGAACAAGATGTGTAAAGTGTCTGTAAATTAAAAAGGGAACCTCCACTCCAAAGTCAAAGATACTTTCAGAAAGTCTACAAGAATGTGGGGGACACCCCCCACCCCACAAAGAGTGTAGAATACATGGGCGCTGGACATTTCCACAGGGCATCCAAACACATCCTGCCAACTATAGTTAAGTACTTATTTACAAGGCTGATGGTACACCGAAGTTGTGAGGAATGTTTTGATTAACAAAGAAAACAAAAAACACATTCATCTAGGCATTCAGTCCTAAGGCTCAACCCATGCTGTCCCTAAACATAACACGGGGGGGGGGGGCACACATTTGGCACCAGGCTAGTCACACCATACAGCTGAAGACGGGGTCAGGAAACCAGGACGGTGGATCTATACATAGGGATTAAAGTGCAGACATGGATGAGAGCATTCAGTGTTATGATAGCCTTTAAAACATTGGTATAGTTCCTACCAGTTTGAATGAAAGGGACACATGCAGAAATATTGGCAGAAATCTAACTTTACGAAACTGAACGTTACACCGAGACACAAAATTGGTCTTGATCGTTTTTGGCCAGAGGGAAAAGGAATTTCATCTTCATTACAACATCTGTGTTGGTTCGAGTAGATGCTGCTGGCATACGTAGTTCAATACTAGGCACTTAGAGTGTAAACTATATATACACACACACATTTCACCAGAAAAGTAACAACCGTTTACAAAGAAAAAAAAAAAAAAAACAACGAAACTACTGGTGCTTTCTAAACCAGACTTTTGATACACAAAGCAGCAAAATGCACCAGAGCCCTGAAAAAATATCCTCTTGCATGAGAATGAAAGGTTTTCTATGGGCTGGGTGAAAAATGGTAGGTGCTAGACAATTCAAACACAGATTAAGTAGCTACAAAGAAAGGACAGAACACAGAATTTCCCCCAATATCAACTATACATCTTCAAACAAACATTTGCAACTAGGCGTTATCCTTTAGCGTACATTCCTGGCAGGGACAAAGTTTGGATTACAGCTGTTTCAAGTAAGAAATACATTCAACTTCCAGAGGAAAGACTTTAAAAAACAAAACAAAAAAAAAAAAGTTACCCGCTTCATTTCCACACGTACAAACTGTAAATATAACCAAGATCTCTACAGCAGTTCAAGTTTTACTATAAGAAACACTAGCATTTAAGAGGTAAACTGTTCAAAATGGCGCCAAGGGCAAGAAGGTGCACCCTTCAAGTTACTGGGGAAAGGGATCAATTAATGCTTTGAGAAGCCCATACAACCTCAGCCAGGGAGCATCGCATCAAGGGTCACAAAGCTCTAAAGGCGATTGTACTTTATTCCCAAGCAAGTAAAAAAATAGCGACAATTATAAAAAGCCATGATCCTTTTCAGCAGGATGATTAGATTTGTCATAGAACTTAGGAAAAAAAAAAAATGCAAGAGGTGGAAGGGAAAAATGACAAGAATCAATTCACAGCGATTTTGCTCTCTTCCATGAAGTGTGAAAACTGTGACTTTGGGACACCTTCTGCACCATTTTTCTCCATATCAGCTATGGTACCAGGGAGACCAGCCTGGGAGCCATCGATCTTCATCAGACCCCCAGTGGAGCCCGCCAGTGCTCCACTGGCAAGACTACCTGGCAGGGGAATGCCTCCATTCTGGATGACTGAAATCTCGTTGGTCTTCATGGTCAGACCATTCGAAAACGCCGTGGCATACTGGTTCCACATGGAGGGGTCAAAGTTCATGGGAGGAGGTGGCAGGTCCTTTGGGGGCGGCATCATCTCGGGGACCATCTTCGGCTCTGTACCCATGGCCATCAGAGCCATAGGGTTATCCAGAGACACCCTCTGTCCCCGCCTTGCAGAGTTATTCCACATGTGAGTTCCAACATGCACCTAGAAGGAAAGTGGAATCCACAACGTTAGGGTTACGAAAATCGGTGGTCATCTGCAGCTAGGTAAAATGACTGCCAGTAACAACCTAGACCCACGATGGAAATGCTTA
This sequence comes from Brevimyrus niger, assembly GCA_015164015.2. Classification (NCBI taxonomy): domain Eukaryota; kingdom Metazoa; phylum Chordata; class Actinopteri; order Osteoglossiformes; family Mormyridae; genus Brevimyrus; species Brevimyrus niger. The sequence goes on from JAABNY020000108.1 coordinate 20,678,483, forward strand.
CCTTCAGGTTGCCCTTTGTGGTAAAGGCTCGACCGCAGATTGTACAGGCGAAGGGCTTCTCCCCAGTGTGCGTACGCTCATGGATCTGTAGAGCACTCGCAGATGAGAAGTTCTTCCCGCACGCATTGCACAGGTGTTGCTTGCTGGAGCGACGGGGCGCACCAGCGCTGCCGGACTGCAAGCCCACACCCAAGGGCATCTGGGTACCAAAAATGTTGTGTGGTCCCATTGGGCTCTCTGGAGGGATCTGCATCTCCAGCTTGACCAGACTTGGGGGAACCCGCATGTAAGGGACATGGCTAGAGCCTATTTGAAAGGCAATAAAAAAATAATTGGTTAAAGCAACGACTCCCTATATACTTATAGTGGGTTACTGAATGTGTTTCAGTTAAGAGCAAATATTGATCATGGTCACGAGAAACTGGACATTGCTAATAGAACAGAGCAATCGCAGTATTTAGGACGTTACTGACAAAAAGCAATCCATACCAAGGTTTTGTTTCAACCGGTATGGTTTAGTGTGAAAGAACTTAACTGGCTTGTTGAAACGAAACCTTGGTCTGGATTTGTACCTTCTGGACCTGGATTTTTACATCCGTCTGCAATGGATTACTTTTGTCTGGGCTTACCATATTCTGCCATGGCCATGGAAAGGCCTGGTTCCTCTTTGACTGGCTTTGGAACAAAACTGCCAGAAGTCAGGTCAAGAGCACCTCCAGATTCAGGATCCTGAGACCCAAATTCTACCTCTGGCTTAGAAGCAGCTCTACCACCTTCTTCAGTGATGGCAGAATCGGGAGACTTCGACTGGTTGCTGCCCTGCTGGCTATCGACGGGAGATGAAGATTGGAAGGACATAGAGTCTGAGGCTGCAGGACTCCGGCCATTCTGATACTCTCCGGTCATCTCCCCCAACACAGGTGGGGCATCTTTAGGTGTGACGTCAGTTTCTGATGCACTGGTTTGCTGCTGCAGGTTGAGGGCCGAGGTCAAGCTCTTCATGTGGCTTTCCAGAGCAGCAATGCCAGAGAACATGGGCTGAGGGTGAGATGCATGGTCTTCTTTCATACCCGAAGCCCCATTGAGGGGCTCAGAGAGCTCAGAGGGCTTTTCCTGAGAGTCCAGCTCCACATCAGGCTCATCCAGACTCTCATCATTGAAACTATTCACATCAAGGGCCTTCTCATTAGTTGGAGAGTTTTCCATCTCGGTAGCCTCGAATGTGCCTTCTGGCAGAGGAGTGTTGGGAATCTGACCACCCATGTGCATGCGGATATGTTGCTGCAGCACTACAGCATTGGTGAACTTCTTCTGGCAAATGGGGCAGGAATGTTGCATCTTCAATGGTGTGTTGGCCCTGTGAACACCATAATGGGCTTTGAGGTTGCCCTTTGTTGAGAATGCCCGGCCACAGATCTTGCATTTGTATGGCCTCTCCCCTGTGTGGGTGCGATAGTGCATCTTCAAGGAGCTCTGGCAACTCAGCACCCGGTGACAGATCATGCACTCATTGGGGTCACTGGTCCTCTTCTCCAAACAGTCTACCATTTGCTGAAGCTTGGCCGTCCCTGAGCTTGCATCTGCAACCAGACCATTGCCATTCATCTGGGGCAAACTTCCAGGACCTTCTGGAGACCCATGGTTCTGGTCTAGTCCCATTTCTTGGTTGAACATGCTTGATGAGATTGAGGTTCCATCACTGCCAGATGAAGATGGCCTCTGAGAATACACCTCGCCCCCAAGCGAAGTTTCAAATGAAGCCTTAAGGCCCTGCAGCACAGAAGGATGGAATCCTGCAGTAGGCATACCCATTACAGGCTTGCCATCCACAAAGTTGGACTCTTCAATGGGCATGGACATCCCATAAGGGATGCCGCTGCTGGTCGGAATGTTGTCAAGATGCTCAGGTACTGGATGGGGGTTCATCCTGATGTGTGGATACTTCTCCTTGTGCCTCTGGAAGTGAACCTTAAGGTTGCCCTTCGTGGTGAACCGATTTCCACAGATGTTGCACTTGTAAGGCCTCTCCCCAGTGTGCGAGCGCAAGTGTATCTGCAGGGCACTGTCATTGCCAAATGTCTTCCCACAAAACGTGCACTTGTGCTTGAAGAGTTGCTCCCCAGACCCAGCCTTCTGCTCGGACATAGTGGGCAGCTTCCCCTTGACTTTCTTAGTAGGGTCTATGCTGGCTGAGATGGCAGTGAATGGGTTCTGGAAAGCCATTGCTCCTGGAGACTGAGGAAAGAGTGTTGGAATCCCTTTTGACATGTCCAATTTTGACACTCCCACATTTGCTGCTAGCGACATCGGGACACCATTGGAGTGAGGTAGTTTTCCCTGTTTCAGAGTCTCCAAGGACAGGCTCTGACTTCCGGTCCTTTTCCCGATCAAGGCGGCGGCCGCGGAGAGCTGCTGCGACAGGTGCGCCCCGAGGGCCTTCAAAGGATCAACGGCTGCACCGATGCTGGACTGCAGGCTCTGTGGGGCCATCATGGCCACCTGGATGCGAATTTGCTCTGTCAGCTGAATCTGCTGCAGCTGCTGCTGCTGCAAGTTCACCAGCTGCTCCAGGATCATGGGGATGGCATGAAGATTGGTCTGGGAGGTTGGAGACTTGCAGCTGGACAAATGCTGGGTGACGGCCACTTTGGTGCCAGGCATGGATTCCAGTGTAACATTAGAGTTTCCAGCGGGCACCTCCGCGTGAATGTTTTTTGTTGGCTCACCATTTGATTTGACCTCTTCCTCCATCCTATCAGAGGAGCCGTCGTTCCCCTTGGACTGCGACTCGCTGCCAGACTGGCTCGCGCTGTGGTCACTGGGGAGACTTTGAGGAGAGCCCTGAGAGAAGTCTTTCATGATAACAACCTCCTGACTTTTAGTGCAAGTTCTCTGATGCTCGAGGAATTCTGACAAGTCAAAGAACTCGGCACAACATCCATCGCATATCTTTGTCTCCTCCATCTTGCTTCTCTTTGCCGCAATCCCATTCTCCTCCATTGCACTCTCCTGAAGAGATCCTGAAACAAACAGGAAACAGAAGTTGTTAGGAATTTAGATGAAAACCCCAACATTTCACTGAATGCATGTACATACATCTTGCAGACTGGAATACCACAAGCTCCTAAAATCAAATGCACTACACACATATTGTTACATTGTGCACTTAAGTGAGGCAGCAATCTTGGTTGTTTAAACAAGCTTACTGCCATCACCCCCAAAAGAAAGGGGGGGGGGGGGAGCAATGACAAATACAAGTGGCAAAAATCAACACACCAATAAAGCTCACAGTCCACCTCATTCACATAACCACATCCCAAAAACTAAACAGAAAATGTCACGTTCTGTAAGGTAACGTGATACAAATATCATTTAAGAGATCGGACACAAAACACCTACTAAGCTTACTGAGAACTACAGTAGAAATGTAGCGCGCCCACTAGGTGGAGCTGACGTCCATTTACCAAACATTTACCATTTGCAAATCGATAATGAATGGATCTCCAGAACGAGGTAATGACGAAATAACAGCTGTCGAATTTAAGAGGATTATACCGCGACAACAGCGCTCAACACAAAAGACAAAGCACATAGACAAGAATCAGTTTTGGCACTAGCGAAACCTCAAGAGGGTTAACAATGTTTTATGTTTTAGACGTGGGAGGGGCCGTTCCTGTAATAAAAACCAAGAAGCAGCAAGTTTTATAACAATGTGGATGCACACAAGACTGCTTCACAGTTGCAAGTAAGCATTGTGCAGTCACTTCTGTGACTTTTAGAGTGGGGGGGGGGGGCGGGCGGGGGCTCATAGCAAAATTAAGTGGCATTGTATGGAAG
>JAABNY020000108.1:20682329-20696000 GCA_015164015.2 Brevimyrus niger
GCGAGGAGGTGGGGGTGGGTGAAGAGGGGAAGGGCGGGAAGGGGGGCGGGGGGAGGGGGGATGGGGGGGTGGGGGGGGGGGGGGGGGGGGGGGGGGGGGGGGGGGGGGGGGGGGGGGGGGGGGCTCATAGCAAAATTAAGTGGCATTGTATGGAATACAGATAATATATTCCAGAAACAATCTGCATTGTCTTGAGGGAGGAGTCGGATTCCCTCCCATTCTAAACACCCAAAGACCCAAGAAGCCAGATTAAATAGCTGAATATATGCCATTGAAATTTAATTTGTCCGATAGAGATTATAAATGGTCATTTAACAGACCCATTGTTAAATGCTAATGCGGTCTTATGAAAGGGGGGTAGGGACCACCTGTCTGCATTCTTATTCCAGAACTCGTGGACTTGTTAATTGCTCACTGGGCAACTGGGTGGGAGATTTCTTGCTAATCGACAAATATGGCGAAACCATTCAAACCAAGACTAGTTCCCGCATGTGCCGAACAGTCGTATGAACGTATCGCTGAAGTAATGTATTAAACGGAACCAAACTTTACTACCGAAGAACTTCACTCGACACAAATGCAGCTCCACCTCTACCACAAGGCGGCGCCGTCAAACAGCAGCTCGAGGCGCAGTAAAGCAGAGACCTATACGCGTCCATTATAAACACAGTAATGACTCGCACGCTCATAATTCACATTGAAATACGGGAGGGGGGGTGAACGAACGATCGCCTTCGATCTAAATGAAGGCGTTTATCCACAAACGTCACGTTTTTAAACTAAATCACAGCACAATATTTAATGGACAACGTCTATATGTAGCAACTTTGAGTCCCTACAAATACTATTCCATCACCCCAAAAAGCTGAATAAACATAAAAATTGGCGTGCATCAAATTTGGCATTTGTTACCGAAGAGTCATTGCACGTCAGCCAGCTCATAACAACGCGCCGAGACACTTTTGTTTAAAAACGGACATCCAAATTAGCTGGCGCAACCCGGTGTGGTGGATTTATACAATTAAAATAGCAGCATACCTGTTACAATGCAAAACGCTCACACGGATCACACAAGCTGGAACTAGACTGCATCAATCGAGAAGTTTACAGTTGGGGTCTATTCTGGTCCGTCTCCCACTTTAGACGCAATTAAAATCAATAAAAAATGAACCCGGGGAGGGGGGTTAGCTATGCCGGGAAATACTCCAAATTAGATTTGGCCCTGAATGGACAGGACATGCCGTGATCTTTGAATGGAAGCGCAGAAACAGGCAAAATGTGCCCGGAACCGACAGTGAAAAGGCTCAACACGAAAGCCGTGGTTGCAGGGGGAAATTCCGCAGCTCGGACTTCGTCGATGCGACTGTATTCAAGTTATAGTTGATGCTTAAAAACATCGAAATAGTATAAAGTTATTAATAATCAACCACGCGAAATCACATACATACTAAAGGGGTGTAGTTCTAGAGCTCTCACGAACAGCTCCACTTAAGGTAAAAGAAAAAACGTGTTCGCTAAAGACGCCGAAGATCAATAACCTACATACTTGGCTCAAAAATAGGCAAAACAGGTTAAGGGTTAATGAAAGCCAATATTACAAAAGATACTGAATAATCAAAACTGATTTCATTTACTACGACTAAATATCGGCAAGATTCAACAAATCGCACTTATCCAACCAGATTTCGGAAATTACACCTTAAAAGGAAGATGGATGATACATATATTGACCACCACAAGGTTTAGGATCAAAGTGATTCACAAACCAACGGACCAGCAAACTAGAATAATAGGTTAGTCAAAAGCATGCCCAGGTCCAAGGGTCGTGATCCCGACCAAAGTGCATGGGGCAAAAAATGATTATTAAAATTTGCGTTATGGTTTATAAGCAGAATGCTGCTAACATTGCGTACAAAAGTCTGCTGGTCCAAACTCACCGTTTTCCGCCGGACCGGGTTCTTCGGAGTTGATGTGCTGCGGCTTGGCTTGCTTGCGCCTCGACATGGTGCAACCATCGGGAGCAAATAGTTGCAATATTTCCCCCCTTCGTCTTCTTTACAACAAATTTGTAGAGTTGGGAAATTAGCCCTTCAAGAAGAAATGCGCATGTCAGTGTAATTATTATTATCAATAATGCATTGCGATTTATCATGGGCCCCTGACAGCTGATTGGCTCCAGTCCAAATGTTTACAGATTATTCAAATAGGAGCCCATTGATGAGAAAAGCAGAGTGTGAGAAGGGGGAGGGAGATGCGAGAGGTATGGAGAGAGAGGGAGGGAGGGAGAAAGAGAGAGAGAGAGAGAGAGAGTGAGGGGGGAGAGAAGAATGAGAGGGAGGTACGGGAAGTCCGATTTTCACTTAACATTCAACAAAGTTATTTTGTTTTAAGTTATTTTTATTTCTTTAAATTAGCACTATTCTTACAGTAATATTGTACCATGCCAAATGTATACAATCTACCTGCATATTAATGTATTATGCAATTATATGCGGCTTCCTTTTCTTATAATAAGCGTACGTATAATTGGCGCTGTGTTGGGCTGGCGTGTTCTAACAACATATTATTGATCAAAAGCCTGAAAAATTGCTTGCGATTTTCACCGTAACAGTATGCATAACGGCTTTAGTACTTTTATTTTAGATTTTATGATTTTCTTACTTACTATTGTGATATCCAAATCCAAATATTTTTGTGTGACTACTTATACAAGCTTTGAGAAGTAAATCAGGAGTTCAAATTAAGGCATTTTCATGTTTCTTTCCCAAATTTACATATAGGGAAAGTGGACTTGTCCTTGCACCCCCTTTTTGGACTCGCGCATTCTGGATACACATTTTTTTTTGTAATTTCATTAGTCATTTCCCCATTTTAAATCTTCTGACGTAGTGATTTTTTGTAGGATTTTTAATGGACTCTTTGATAATTTTCTTGTATCCTATTTCTTCTACCTAGTAGAAATCCCATGATGTCAGTTTTGCGTGGTGAGATTTTGAAGGTCAGTGTCTTTGACATGTTTTATTGCTGTCAGGAAATGTAAGTTTATACGAAGTACTATGCATTTTGCATGTGGATGCATATTCTTCTCAATTTCCCCAGTATTTTCCTGGTATTTTCATCATTCTTGGAAATATTTATTCCAATCATGCAGCTCATTTTGCACCAAACAAGTGCCACCCCCATCCCCCCAAAAATTGCACCCCTTTGACTCAATATTCAGGGGAAGCACATTAAATTGGTGAGTAACTCAATACTCTAAATTGGATCATCTCTAGATTACGTAGTTTGCATATTGTTATTGCATTATTCATGCAAAATTGAAGTGTCAATAGCATATATTTTCCACGTGAGGATGAGGTCTGGACTTTCCTTTCTGGGATCTTTAAAGTCAAGGTGGGGTTCAGGTTAATGGGGGGAAACGGTGAAACAATGGGGTCAAAACCTGCAGAGGGGACAACAAGAGGCCAGAGTGGGCCACGCTGAGGTGGGGGGGGGGATCTGTCAGACCATACAGCACCGTGGTCCTCCTTAGCTCCTACCTTCACTGGGCATGTTGAAACCTGGCATGTTACTGGTGTTGCATCCTAACTGCAACTTTGCTTCATCAGAGTTAAGCCAGATGAATGTCTTATATCATGTTGCAAGATACATGGGTGGGATTGAGAGGTTACAAAACTGGGATTATAGAGACAGTACAGATTATGTATTACAGTACAAACTTGGCTTTATTGTGTTCATGAGACTTGCAAACTTTAGTTTTTCTCATATTGTAGGGATTGCATTGAAAGACGGAGTTTACACACATACTGTTCGTCTGCTGAGTGCCAGGCGCCGTGATCCAGGTAGAGTTACATAACCTGAATATTTAGAAGCGCACAGCCTGTTAGTGGGCGGAGTGATGGCTCAGGGTGCAGTCAGTACCCTGACTTTGAGGTTTTGCCGACAGTCTGTAACATTGTGAGTTATTTAGCGCAGTGATTCCCAACGCAGGCCTCGGGGAACCCTGGACAGTCCACGTTTTTGCTTCCTCTCTGCTCCCGACGCACCTGTACCGGGTATTCAGTGTTCCTGATTGGCTGGGAGCTGGGAGGGAGTAAAAACGTGGACTGTCTGGGGTTCCCGGAGCACCGGGTCGGGAAGAACTGATTTAGTTGGATGTTGCCTCCAATTGTCATGCCACCTGTGTTCTGGATTATTTTCTGGATGATTCGTTACCCTACTTCGATAAGTAATTAAAAAAAAAAAAGCAGATGGATACTGTCTCCACCAGCAGGCTCACGTGCATTATTCCTGAGCCAGGGACAAAATTATTTCAAGCGGGTCTTTATAATATGTAACCTGTTCCTCCTGGGCCTTCTTCCAGGCCCAGGACAACTTCCCTAGTTGTACCACCTAAAGGACAGGGCTGGCCATAGGCCTCAGCGATAAGTGATTGGATATTGTCGTCACATGATCGACGCTGTCCACTTCCTGTCTGTAGCTTTTTGTCCCACTTCTTAGATGCTCATCTGCACAGTAATTCTTTAGTAATTAGTGCTTTGCATGTAATTAAACATGACACCACATCTGCCCAGCAGGCTTCCTGGACAGGCTGGATCTGAGCAGTCACTCAGATTGTTCATACATCACTTTTAATGACAGAGTGTTCGTCCAAACTGTCACCAATTAACTGAGAAAATCATGCCATATTAAACAGGTGACGCTAGGTTATGCACAGGATAACCAGAGATTTGCCTTCTGGAGCAGTCAGTCTGGGGAGCTCAGGTTTTTACCTGACCTAAATTAACACATAATTAAAGACAAACCTCTTCTCTATTTAGCCTCTTAATCAAAATATATCTCTCCCTAGACAATGCCTAACATCTACCTCTGTTCTTTAACAGTAATAAGGAGAAGGTGATTTGAACGTCTAAATAATGTTAAAAATGTCCCATGTTCTTTCTGGGTCTTAAGCATATATCAAACCATCTTCCGTACTTTATACACAGATATAGCCCTATGACAGGCAAGACAGCCGAAGCAGGCAATGGCCTGGGGCCCCTGAGCTGGGAGGGGGCCGAGCCGGGGGGGGGAGGGCTAAGCGGCGCAGATTAAATAGTACATTGTGACGTCAAATCTCCTTTATTTGTGTATTCTGTTTCTTCACAGTCAAGTGACATGAAATGAATTGTGACTTCAGGTTAAAATAATGTTCATAAGGTTTACCATGGCTGGGGAGGGTGCATGTGTCTTTGGTACAACAGCATGAAAGCCTTTCAGCTCTCTTTCTTAATGACAGCGCCCCCTGGGTACCCTGTAGTGTAAGTGCAGGTGTATTTGGAAGGGCCACTCCTAATAAAACAATCTGTAGTGAGTGTGGCCGCGTATGATGCCTCTATCAAACGTCTCCAGTAATTCGCACCAACAAACAAATAGTTTCTACTCAATCAGTCATCACTAGTCGCAGGTAAATTAAAGAAAGCATTGTGGGAAAATTGAAGATGGGATAGTGGGTAAATCCAGTAACAGTATGACAGGTAAATTCAAGAACGTAAAGCACTAGGAGTTGTATGGTCACCTATTTCTGAGCATGGCTTGGGTGAAGAGGGCTGAGGGAAACCATGTACTTCTGAAGTGGTTCTGCACCTAGACTTCCATAAATAAAGAAAGAACCACACTCCTCTAAATGTGTATTAGAACACTGAAAGAAGGAAATTAGCCTTAGTGGCAGGTTTATTTATTTATTTGATTCCATGACCTTTCATGACCTTGTATTGTATTGCACTCAAAATCGTGCTATGTTCAACCCCTGCTCTAATAGGGTAACCATTGAGCTGAGTAAGATATTTACAAGTAACATGTCTAAAACGGTCTCTTGCGAACATTAGCCTAAGACATTAACATACAGTTATAAAATCTGTATAGGTTTTCGCTTACAGTCATTGTAATTTGATTAAGGCTCAATGTTGTGAAATCCTGCTGTGGATAATTAGTGTTTGCATTTCATTTTGTCAAGTTAAAATCCAGAGATACAGAGCTAAATGCAGTAGAGCGCCTGTAAGCTTAAAGATCACTACAAAGGAGTTATTTTCCTAAAATTTGACATCATTACAAGAGTTGCAGAATATCACATTAACAAAAAAATTGTCTAGTCCTGCACAAGGCGGGAGAGTGTATCAGTGATTGGATCAGGAAATTAGAGATCTGAGTCAATTAGAAATTGTGATAATAATTTTTATTGGGTTTTTCACCAATGTGATTAGTCAAATTTATGTGTATGATATTCTGTCATTCAGACAGGAAGAAAGTGTTAATATAATGTTTTTCCCTTAATTGTCAGATAACTTCATACATATTTTATATTATTAATAGAAAGGAACCATAATGGCCCCCACTCAAACACAGGACTGAGTTCATCCTTAAGAGGGATGCTATGCTTTACCTTTAAGAGGCTGGAGAGCTGATTTTAATACCAAAAGAACTTGTGCTTCCTTGTCAGGCTGATATAAATCATGACCATGTTTTTTGGGCTCCTCAAAGGAAGAAAACATGCATCTAAAATGTTGACTGTAAAAGTATATGAGATACCTTATAAAGATATCTTTATAATGCAGTACAAAGCATCCTTAATGCTTCTACCAACCATTATAATGCATTATAAAGGGATCTATAGGGCATTATAGATGAGAGCTTCATAAAGTATTCATAGTGTATAATACACTTGGCTATAGTGCGTTACATTTTTTTTTCATAAATATTTATAGCCATGTTTACAATACTTCATGAATGCGTTATTATTCGTTATGAATGTGTTTATAAATGACCAAAAAACATGGCCTTAAGTAAAGTGCATATTTTTCAAAATTTTATTTATTCAAGTACTGAATTTCAATTTATTTAACGCTATTTGTTAAGTAAGATTTTAGTTGGAATACAGTAACCATGTCATAAAATTGTGATATTATAGTCCACATATTTCTAATTACAATATGGACAGAAATGAATAGCCTTTATGTTTAAACTGCATCTTATATATTTGTGGTATCCTTTATCTGCTTATAATATACCATCATGTTGTCTGTGTTGATTACTGAAGTCCCACCTTCTTTATTATAAGGTCACTCAGGTCGGGTAAGTGTTAAAAGGGGCAACAAAGAATTTATGGCTTTGCTCAAAAGGACAGGATAACATTTTCAGGTTTTTCCCCCCCCCCCCCCAAACCCCCCCAACACCCCCCCCCCCCCCCACCACCAACCCCCTAAACTCGTACTACAAAAAAAAAGAATGACACTTTCCAATATAAAGGGGTGTCTTTTTATGATTACAAAGCGACGAGCCGTGTGGTAAATGCCCACCAAGGACATTTGTAAGACAATAAGCCATTTCAGATTTTTGCTCTCTGTGACCTCGGGCTTCAGGAGAAGTCATTGTAAATGGGCCAACCTCGCCTAGCGCTCGCCCGTATTTTTTTAAGGCATTTTTCGAAGCTCTGATATTACTTATTGCTGAAGGAGTTCTTTTTGGGTACCTGCAGACACGTCTGATTTAAACCAGTCAATGACACACATCATTTGTATTAAATGAGACTTCTGTACTTTTGACTCGTTACTGTCCATTTCCCTAAGTTACCCACATCTGTACCCCAAATTGGGGCCGTATCCTCCTTCGTGGCAGAAACATATTCTGCTATATAATCTGAAAGGGTTTCAGGCAAATAGGCCTTTTAACCAAGCGAACAAGCAAAGGTTTGCATTTAATAGCATTTTTTTCAGTCCCAGTCACAGAGTGCTTTATCTTCATGAGGGGATCAGATGATTGTGTGATGGAGTTGCATTTTCTTTTTTACGAACCCATGATATTGTGGAGTGCATGGATTGCAACTAAGTACACAAAGTTTGGCGATGGTCCCATCTGTCATCTGATGGCTAAAGAATGGCATGCAAGGGTGCGTCTGAGCTGTCCTACGGCACCATCCTCGGACTGTGGGAGGGAGTAGGAGGCCCTAATATTGTGTGCGTGGTCGATTTTATTTTAAGGACAGCTGAGATGGTAAAACTCACATTGATTCTCTTTGGAATGTTCCTGTGTGACGGGGTTACGAATGTGACCAGGTGGACCAAAGCGGTATCTGAACAGGCAGTCCACGCCGAGATCCAGTGCACACTTGACCGTGCATGAGCTTTTCCCAAGACACATGTCCAGTTTGATGGGAAGTTTCACACACCTAGATCTCTGTACCTACAGATGGTTCCTCAACGTCCTGAGTCATTACAACACACACACACGCCGAGGTTTGTAATTATACCCTTGTGGGGACTCCCCATTCGTTTCTATGGGGAAAACTCTATTCCCAACATAAGCAACCGAACAACTTTTTTTGATTGCTTTCACAGATCTTTGTGGGGACTGAAAAAATGTAATATAAACATAATCCACACACACACACACACATACACAAAAACACATATACACACATATCTGCTAACCAAATTCTAACCAAATGCATAGTTAAAACGACGCAATCTATCTTGACTCTGTTCACCGTTGTTATAGTGCCATTCTGCCTCAGATAGGAAAATAAATAATTTTAAAAAACTTGTTTATTGTAACACAAAAGGAAACTCTGTATATCTTGTAAAAACAAAAGCCTGAATGGGGGTCAAGAGAGGGGGGAGTGTCGTCTAGACGCTTTATTGCCGCTATAACGGACAAAGCGTAGATACATACAGCCAGGCTGCGATCCTGGGACAAACCCTTCATCTCACCGCTGATGGAGAACACACACTGAGGGCCCAAGACCCTCTTCTGAGGTGTCTGAAAATGTACCTTCAAAATCCCATGAAAGCAACTCATTTAACTGATGGATACCCTAAAATGTTAAGTACTGCTTCATGTAATCTCAAGCCTCTATCAAAATTCCTTTAAACACCTTCCTCAAAATATAATTGGAAGAATTATATTTTGGTAGAAATGCCCTGTAGCTAGCAAGATGTATCTTCTATCTATCTATCTATCTATCTATCTATCTATCTATCTATCTATCTATCTATCTATCTATCTATCTATCTATCTATCTACGATTTTCTGTTAAGTAATTCATCATTTAACATTGCATTTTGGGTTTGATTTTCAATTTTACATTTAGGTTTGGTATCACCACATACAAACATACATCTCTGCATAGCCTTTCTGTCTTTTTCAGAGCCATGGAACCCTGGCGGATTAAGAAGGTGTTTGCAGAAGACGGCAATATGCAAGAGACATTGGTGATTTTTTTTAAAAAGAGCTGCGTCAGAACTGCATACATTGTGATTTATCACTGTTTCTGGGATCAGAGCAAAGACTTCTGTTTTTCCTTTGAACAAAGCCAAAGGTCAAAGGAAAGATACATTTTATTGTCATAGACATAATGAGATCAGGAGAAGCCAAAATGAAACAGCCTTCACTTTAACAACTTTGTCATTGTTTACCTAGTAAACATATTTCTTTATAACTGAAATCTAGAGCACTTTGAAGAATGACACAATATCTGAACACACACAGTCATGTGTATAGTGCTATAGTTGTTGCTTTAAACAGCAAACACCTCTCTTGGTTTGTTGTGAGTGATGTGCGTTAACCTATTTAATAACTGGGCAAAAAGCAGCAAATCTTATTCAGGCTTTAAAATCAGAAAAGACGGTGATTTGTTTCAAATAGCTGGAGATAGTTCACATCATTCTGAACAAAGGTGAAGGATGTCTGTCATCTAAGTCTAGGTGTTTTATTTAAACATATTTTAGAAACTTCTGTGAGTTAAAAAGGTGTTTAAGCACATTTGACCAAGTAAAATTATTAACAGGGGCAGCCAATTAAATATAAGAACGCATGTTAATCATGTGGCAATATCAGCTAGAACCACATGCATTGTTATGATTTCGGCCCATGCCACATGTTTGCTTCTTCCTGTCTGTTCTAACAAGTGCCAGACCGGAGCTGAAGGAGCAGTCGGCACAAACATCATCCCCAGCCACTTGATGTGGTTCTCCCTTAACCTCACACGTGGCGTGAAATCAGCAGCTCCCCGTTATTGAACAACATTGTTATTTTTTTTAAGGGGAAAGGCCTGACCGGCTTTGAAATTTTCCCAAAACAATTGCTTTCATCTTGAGGTCTGATTCCTCAAATGTGACACTCTAAATAAAACACGCCGCAATCACCAGACAGTAATGAAGTATAACAAACCGATTATTTGACACCAGACATTGGTGCTTCATAGAAAAACTGGAAATAAATAGATAATGGTGTATATGTTTGATTAATATTGTGGTTAAATTCCTCTCCGACATCAAGGACTGAAATCAATCTTCATTTATTTCAAAGGTTTTTACAGTCAAACACTATTCTTTATTACAATAACAGTATGCTTTAATGACATTTTATTTATGAAATATTTGGATTGGGAAAAAAAAAATGCTGAGATGTTCCATAACCTTGGACTCAAGCATCGGTGTCTGCCCGACTGAGCTCCCTGCTTGTACATTTGCAGTCGCCTTTCTCTCTCTCCCCAAAGCTTTTGTCCAAAGCTTTGCACTCACAGACTTTGATATGTATCGACTGATTGCAAAAAGTTGCCTGCCAGATGGCAGTTTATTATTGCATTGAAGCTGAAGAAAAGCACATTTTCCTCAAGAGTGACCTTGTGTAAAATACTAAAACATCCCGGATTCTCCTTTCCTCTGACCATTTGTACAGAATTATGCTTTTATTCCCCCAAGCCTGAAGGTTTACAAGCGGTCTTAGGGAGCTTTTAATGGTTGCTCGGGTGATTAATCACTAACTTGAGATTTTCTGCAGTGTGGGGCTTCGCTAGATCTCATTTTATTATTTTCTTCCTTTGTCCGCCGCCTCTGGATGCAGCTGAAATACTTCCTCTTCTGCACCATAAATAACACCATTAAGTCCACACAAAGACTGCGGCAACAGTTCTCATGCAAGAGTTGATTTGGAAGAAAAGGATGAGCAAAGGAGGAGAAAAAAAAAGAAATAAAAGAGGCAAAAGGATGGGGGGTGGGCTGGTGAAAGGGTGGTGTTGCCATATGACTGGGACAATCTGCCCTGGTAAACACCTACAGTCAAGCCTATTATTTCTTTCTATGGGATGTAAAGAGCGGGGGCACTGAGTCAGTGAGCTGTTAGCCATAAGATAAAATATATTTCTGGGACTTCCTCATTAAATACGTACTTTTACATCAAGGAAATGAATATGTTTCCGGTATAATTCCATATCCCCCTAAGAACAACACGACTCTCATAACACTCTGTACTCGACTCTGAACTCCCTAATGTGAGTAATGCGCAATAAAAAAAGCATCAAACAAGCCGGTACCGATGTATTTTGTTCACAACGAGACTAGAACATAAGCGGTAAAGATCCATCAAGGTGTAAATAGGACTGACTTTTTTTTTTTTTTACAAACACTTGAGTAAGAGCAGCCATGCTGAGCTAGAGAAGTGAAAACCAAAGTGAGAAGAAGATGACGATGACGGTCACATATCAGACAACTGTGAAAAGCTGAAGGAAAGCCGGCCCTCAGCGAATCACGTAGATGAATCGCAAAGTGGTAAATATTATGGTAAGCTGACTTTTTAAAGGTCAAATTCCATGTTTTTGTGTGGCAGGTTTAGTAAATGTTATATGGATTTGTATCTGATCATTTTATTATTTCCCTGTTGAGACTGAAAAGAATATGAATTGGATTAGTCATTTGGTTTAACTTTTTTTCGATAGTTCATTTGATATATTGTGGATACAATTTTTTTTTCTCGAGTCAAATGACCTTAGTTTCTTTATATATTCTAATCCAGACATAACATCCTTGTCATACCACAATATTACATGCAATATTACCCCTGTGACACTTTTCAAAATGAATAGCTAAAATAAATAATGACATAATAAAAATATAATTTTTGGAATTAAAATATTTCCAATTATTTTCAATTCAATACCTTCAAAAACAAAATGATAGAGGACGCAGGAGCAAAAAATATACGAGATGTCATACGCGTGTAACTGTTTTCACGTTTTACACTTTTTACGAAACAGTAAAACAGAGGGGAAAAAATGATGTACAAAATATAATATTCATATACTTCGTTTCAGGAACCTGTCAGGCAATAAATACATGTTTATTTTACGAAAATCTATATTTTTTTATTATAATTTACATTTCTGAATTTATGGCACACGTTAGCAATGAAAAAGCATGTCTATAAAGCTTAAAATTAACAGGCTACCATTATTGATCATTAGTTTCCCAAATATCTGTCCTGACTTTTATTTAATGCAGCGCATGTTAATATACTATTGATGATTCGAATTCAAAACCTTTATTGTCACTTGCAAAAATACAAGTGCAACGAAATATTTAATTGCGTACCTCACTGCAGATTTAAAATTTAACGATGAAGAACAAAAAGTGACATGAAACAGTAAAAAATAAATAGACTACATACAATATATAAAGTATACAAGCAATATACAATACTCAATAACACACTAGTGGAACAAGGTGTTGCGTTTTAAAGTGGCATTGATTAATAAATAACAGTGAATTAAATAATTATTTCTTAAATGGAATGCGCGTCCTGAAATAAGCATCGTGCGTCTTATAAACGCGACCTGCAAGTGTAAACCCGCTTTCACGTGACCTCAGAACCGGCCAGGGCACCGAGGTAACCTCCCCGGACCGACACGCCGGACTCTGCTTCTAGCGCGGATGTGAAATCCCGGGGATCACGAGATGCCGCACCGCTGAGCGCTGGGGGTGCGCGCAGGCGCCGGTCAATCAATGGCCGCTCGAGGTAATGCGCGTGTGTGAGCGAGCGCGACTGTGCGCGTGCACACATGCTGAGCGGGTAGGTGGTGCGAAGAATGGAAATGATTATAAGTTTAAAGCAAAATGCCTCATTAAGACCAGAAATTAATAAAGTCAACTTTAGTTTTTCTGCGATCATATGTCAATCACCAGGCACATTTAATACTACAATTAAGCTTAAGAGAACTTCATTGATGCCAGTGGGGAAATCTTGAATATAATTATTATTGTTAACAAATACAAAAAAAATATTTTAATAGAAAAGTTCCCAACTTTGAAAAATGGCTGAATTTGGGCAATGATGTACCCTGTGCGTATCAGTCTGTGCGTATCCCCCATTTTAGCGTGCGTGAGTATTTGAGCCTCACATTGCTCGGGGTCTTTCATTAGGGGTGGCTAAGCTAATAGCTGGACTTCTGTTATGACACAAGTATGACAACTGCTTGCATCAACAAACTATAAATTGGAAGTGCCAGTGAAGGACCCCAGCCAGGGGGAGCCCCTGCTGTGCCTGTTTCTCACTCCCTTCCTATGTGTACCATCTCTATTATTTGTTTATGAGGACCCTTTTCAAAGGAAATTCTTTAATAAAGTAGGGCAAAAATAGTGCCTGTCTTTAAAAGTAAGTAGCATAAGTAATTAAATATTCAAAATCTATAACAGAGATGACTATAACTTATCCTGGGCCATAATTAATACACACTGTCTTTTTATTTTTTTTTTAAACCCTCCACCACCCCCCCTCTGCGGAGGACTACTTTATATGAATTAATTTATTTTTCATTTACTTATTTATTTGTTTTAGTTATGTTTTACTGTGGTTAGAGATGGA
>JAABNY020000108.1:20732613-20753230 GCA_015164015.2 Brevimyrus niger
GTGGGGGTGGGGGGGGGGGGGGGGGGGGGGGGTGGGGGGGGGGGGGGGGGGGAGTTATGCTTAGGCAGGGCAATGAAGATTAAAAGGAGCAAAACAAGCGGCGGACCTCGGCCTGCAAACGTGCCCACGCACTTTGGCGGAGCGCTCAGCGGACGCTCCGATTCGACCACGAAGGGCGGGTGTGAAAGTTTGGTCTCGGAGCAGAGGCCGCCTGGGCAAGCAGAGTTGCCAGGAAAACTACAACGGAAGGAGTGTGGCTCAGCAAGCTTGGATACTGTGTCTGTAACCAGAATGTCACAGGCTCAAATCCCAAAACCAGTAGAGTGGCTACATTGTTAGGCCCCTGCTCTGGGGAGGGTCTGACTCTGATCCCTCATAAATATATGTCACTTTAGATAAAAGCGTCTGCTAAGCGAATAAAAATGTAAAAAAGAGACCAGGTGGGAGGTGACCAGACTACAGACACTGTATGGAAAGAGATTAACAGACTCCACAAACCAGGCCCAAAGCCGGTCTTCTATCACATTACTGTTATTCTTAGATAAATAAGCCTGTTGACTGGCAGATTTTAAACGCAAATGATTTTGAAAAATGTGGGGTTTTTTTTGGGAAAGGACAAATGAGTTTGTGTCAGAGGTGTAATCTGGATTACAGAATTGCCTGCAGTGGGATTACATTCCAGAGAAGGAATTGTAAAACAGAAGATCCTTAAATTGTTTAGAGAGCGTCTGTGTTTGGTTTCAAACAGTGGTTAGGCCTTTTAGCCAAGGGTTTAAGCACTGAGTAGCCGATATTTTCTACGCCCTGAGGCCCAGGGCCCTGTTTAATGATGGACAAGACATGTTTTTAGCAGAAGAGAACGTAACAAAAATAAAGCCAGTACTGAACTAATGGATCAATAATTGGAAAGAAAAGAGAAGTAAACTCTGAACTCATTTCGCACACCCTGACCCTGCTTTTATAATCTGGACAGTGATCTGCATTATTTTAAACAGCAATTATATTTATGTACACCAAAGATTAAAATACCACAGGGAGCTACGGGGCTTCAGATCATGGGTAATTCTGCTCATAGGCCTGTCTGCAACAGTGTAAATTCATAACTATTTGCCAAGCATATGAACCGGTTGCACATATCAGGATGAAAGAACAGCCTTACGCTCTGCCTTGTACATCAATTCTTTTTTAACCATTGTTCTTTTACTAAGCTGTAAATATACATTTTTACCTGAGATCATGTACAAACAAACCCAAAGCACAGCTATAGTCAAAAGGCCCACCATACACAGCACACATTCACCCCTTATTGTCTGATGCGTGTCCGACTTGTCCTATGATGTTTAAAAGCCGCTCTTAAAGTTACAGTTGAATGCTAGTTTGTTTCATTGTACGTCTGCATACTGTACATTATAATGACAAAGTTTAACTTGACAGGACATGCATCTTCAGCAGCGTCTCTCTACCTGCTACTCATTCATTAGATTCATTTATCCAAAGCAATTTTTGGTATAGAGAAATATTACAGTTTTTATGTATGCTCCCTATATCTGCAACCAGAAGGGTGCTGGTTCAATTCCCAGAGTCAGCAGAGGGATTTCATTATTGGGCTCCGAAGAAAGGCCCTTACTCGCCAGTTACTCCAAGGACTGGCAGACCCTGCTCTCCCAGTTGTACGCTACTTGGGATAAAAGTGCCTGCTAAATCCATCCATCCATTTTCCAACCCTCGTATCCTACTGGGTCGTGAGGGGTCCGGAGCCTATCCCGGAAGCAATGGGCAAGAGGCAGGGAAGAACCGTGGACGGGGGGCCAGCCCATCGCAGGGCACACTCATACACCATTCACTTACCCATGCACACCTATGGACAATTTAGTAACTGCCTGCTAAATAAATGGATAAATTCCCTTCCTGGGAAGCTTGAATAAAGGTAGCCCAAATATAGCATGCCACCTCACACGCACACATACTCATATCTCAGAGAATCTTTTTCACGAGGGCCGGAATGGGGCCGAATGACCACCGCCTGTGGAATGTTAATCCCTCTGTTGTCCATTTATTGTCAAATGCAATTCTCACCACCTCTGCTGCACAAGTGGAATTCCTGTCAGAAGTTCCACTCACCTGCTTTTACTGTAAACCCAGTTTTGGTGACTCATCTGCCGTTTCAGTCGCTTCAAACTGTCAAAATTTTATCGTAAAGTGAGCTTGATCCTTTTGTCTGAAAAGTTCAAACCGACATCAGACAATATCCAAGCACACACGTTTCATATAGCGACTTCCAGTGAGATCATGGTGTGCTCTCCCTCTCTATATATATATATAATAAATGAAAGGAAAAAAAAAAAAAAAACAGTATACACACAATGGATTTTAACATACGCTTAACATTAAAGTAAAAAACTCTAGAAACGAATATTATGACAACTGTCACTTTTGTTAAAGCAAACTATTTATGTCGACTCCCAAAAAATTAGGCCCGTCTTTATCAGTGGATACCGAACATCTGTGGATAACGTTATATTTTTCTCCTCGCTGGGCTCATTGTTGCCTCTCTGACCTCTGCTGCATCTTTTATTACTCAGAAACGGCTAATTAGAACACTCTGACTTCAGATGGAGCTTTTTTTTCCTTCTTCTTCTGTCCTCGCTGGAACTGCTTCACATCACAGGAGAATGTGCGTCAACTGCAATTTCTTTAAGCGGCCGTGACTGGAAATTGCTTTTTGCGAGGCATTTATGACCCCCTTCAATAGCTGATATCCCAAACAGAGGAAGGAAGCAGCCAGCGAGTACCACCCCCCCCCCCCATCCAGAGGGTTATTTAAACTTCCTGCTACCTTTCCAACAAAGCAGAGCGGCCCGGAACACCTTTGTTCAAGACAACATTTTGTGCGCACACACACACACACACACACGAGTGTCTATTTGGGGAATGGGTGCTGCTTCTCTGGAGAGAATATTTTTAAGAGGACTTTAAGGTAATGGTGCCTTTCTTTAAAAAAAAAAAAAAAGCAGCGATCTGTCCAGTCAGCTCTCGTTCGCGGTTTCTGATTGAATTAATATCAACAATTTAAAATAAATTAGATTCATAGAACTTTATTATCACTGTGCTGAGCACCGGTACAGAGCCAATGAAATGTAAATATCATCTAACCAGGAGCAAGAACAATAAAGATACAAGATACGATATATAAAGGTCGTATACCAAACACTGTATTGTATTACCTGAATTTTATTACCAAAGGTTGGTGTGTGTGTGTGTGTGTGCGTGTGTTTATCTGAGGCTTAAAAAAAAAAAAAAGAAAAAACTGAAATCTGTGGCAAACACTTTGGCTGAGGTATGACAAACTTGGCTTACGGCTGACATCACATTCAGAATGTGAGAGAAGACAATCATCTCCCCCCCCCTCCCCCACCCACTTCTTCATCAACCCCCACACTCTCCTCAAGAGTTCTCAGGATTAGGCTCTGGAAGGTCGCAGATAATAGATCAAAGAGACGTATCAGAAATCACCTCCTGTCCTTCCCACACAGTGTCCATCTCAGGCCATGAAGGAATGTTACAAGTCTCCCCCCCCCCCCTCCGTCAATCAATAAGGCCAGCAAAATGGGGGGGCAAACAAACAAACAAAAAAAAGAAGCTTAAAATTACCAAATAAAATGGCACACATATAAATGCCGTTTTTAGACAACTTGATACTGTAATATTAATTTAGTTGTCCAAGTAGCTGATCCATAGTGTAGATCATGATAGGAAACTACTAGCTGAGCCTTTAGCGCCTCCTATAGGCAGTGCATGGAAAATAAAGTTAACCACACTGCCCACAGAGCATATGTATGCATGCATGCATATCACATATGAGGTCTCGGTGTGAATGTAAGACATTTTTGTCATTATTCAACAAATACAACAATATGCAGACCGGCTAATTGAAATATTCAACTTGTCCACAGTGTTTTTGTATGGGTGATTGTGTGCTGGACTGATCCGATCCGTGGTGTATCCCTGCCTAATATCCCGAGCCACCCTAACCATACCCTCCACTGGCTAAACACCGGGAAGTCGGACAGACCTCTGTGTGACCTGCAAAATGAATAAAAAGCATGGAAAAAAAAAAAAAAAAAAACACAATATACCAAAAGCTCAAATATTTTGAGAGCAAAAGCTTCGATCGCTCACATCCAACAGGCTGAATCCCATTTAAGAATCCAGCATGATTACCTACATGTCCAGTTAGGCCAGAGCAAGAAAATCTTACGTTACATAAATTATTTCATTTGAAAACGCCGTTAACTAATAGATAGTTGATTTGCGTCAGCAGGCTTAGAATACCCTAATATTGTATGGAAGAAACGGAAAAGGCCGCAAGAGTTCAGAAAAGCCATTATCACTAATGGCAGAAAAATCAATTATCAATTGTCCTTCTGAGGGCCTTTTTAAATGGAGTCTTTAACTGTCCAGCAATTATTGCTGGTGGAAGGCAGTGACTTGGTACTTGCTTTAAAAAAAAAAAAAACATGAACAAGTAGTTACAAAGAACACACGATGCTGAAAGCTTTCTTCAAAAATGTCAGACAGGGTAATGGGGGCAGTACAGTAGACCAGTAGGCGGCGCCGTTTCAACATACTTACAGGGTTGGGGGTAAAAAACCAACCTCTACTCAATCTGCATGTAACTGGCATTTTGTTACACTGATCAGCATCTCAAATTTGGCAGCAGGATGCATGTGTCTTCTGATGGACAGGATTCCTGTACAGCAAGGACCTCTGCTTGGTGTCCGGTATGGAGCCCATATGAGCCTGTCGAGGAAGGTTGAAGACAGACAGAGAGCGGACTCTCGTAGAAGTCATAAAATACGTAGATGGCACACTGCGCCAACAAGGACAGTGGGTGCCTCATAATTTAGCATTAAATATGGGGTGGCGTGCGGCCCGGTGGGTTGGGCCACTGTCCCTGATCAGAAGGTTGCTGGATTGAGTCCCAGTGTCGACAAAGATTTCATTAGGGGGCCCTTCGTCAGCGTCTAGTCTGACTTTCTCAGTTGCTAAATAAAGAAATTAGATAAATATTTACAATAAACATAGTTTACTTCTGACCTTCTGGTCAGGGACCTCACAACATACTTGCACAATATAAGTGATATAGCAGACACTTTATTGAAAGTTGCACACTGACAGTCCCCGGAGCAGAGATGACCTAATAGAGAACAAAGCTACTGGAACCAGGATTTGAACCACCAACCTTCTGATCACAGAAACAGAATTCTAACTGAAGGAGCCAAACACTGCTCCCTAAACTTGCTGCCATCTTGAAATGAGCAAATTACTATACAAAAATACACAATAAAGGTATACTTACATGATGCTTATGAATGTTCTATGAATGCATTATGAACACATTATGAAGGTGCAGTTAATGTAAAGCGTTACCCAATACAATATCAGCAATCCCTTCTAAGGACTAAAGGAAAAATATCCTTGTAACACCCTTAAAAAAAGATCAAAAGTTAAAATGTAATTCATAACACTGAGCCTTCTAAGATCTGTAAACTCACCAGCCACTATTAATACTACTATCCCGTTGAGACGCGTTCAGATAGGAATCTGCTGACGTCCGTTTCATTTTGAGACATAAGAAAGACAATCAGCACCCACAATAACATCCTCTTCATGCAAAAAGCGCACCTTTGTCTTTACATAAAGATGCCAGTGAGAGATATAAAGCTTTTTCATAATCTAACACTCAGTAGAGGTCCTGCTGAATGCAAAAATACCAAGTACATCAGAGATGTACTAGAGCAGCCATCACTCACCATTTTAGCATTGATGTGTGAAATCTATCCCAGAATATCTATAGCGGGACCATTTCCAGATACCGTAAGGACCTGAGGGCTGCAGAGGATCAGTGGAAAAAGGATTTCACCTAGTGGATTTAAGCAGCTAATTATAAATGTCACAAACATGATGTTTTTAGGACTAAAAAAGGTGGATAAAAGAAAAAAGCTTTTCATATGAATTAGTGCCATTTTAATCTATACGTTCTGCATTTTCCCAATATGGAACAGGGGGATGAAGAAAGGAAATCAGGGTGCAGTGGCTCTGTGGGCTGCACTGTTACCTCACACCTCCCGGGTTGAGGGTTCGCATCGCATCTGCATATTGGCATGTAATCCCTGCATTCATGTAATGAAGTGAATTCGATTATACCCTGGTTAAAAAAAAAACAAAAAAACATTCCCACCTGACACTGGGTAAGGGGGAAGGAGGTAGAGAGAGAGAAGAAAATGAAACATAGAGCAGTTTGTGCAAATTGAAGCAGTCCAATGCAGAGACATGATAGATACAACACAGATAAACTGCAGCTAGACACGGACAGTCTGTCTGATTTGTACAAACCACTATATGTACCACGTGCCTTGCGTTCACTCCTCTCCGTCTTGTGCCTTGTATTTATTTTGTCTGCATTATTGCATAATTGTTAGTTGTCTATTGTCATGGTGTCTCCAACAGCAGCAAGCAAAGTATACATCGGCCTCGGTTGTGCGGCAATAAAGATTTTGATTTTGAGGCAATCGCAGAAAAATTATTTTAAAATTCCATATTACAAAAAAAAAAACATATTTAAAAACAGACACTGCAGTTCCGGAAGGGCTTGGAAGAGGACGGCAGTGACCACACCGGCCTACAAGCTTGTAAATAACACCACAACTTGAGAAGATGGCAATTGAAACAAAAAGGACTCTAGTTCCAGATGAGGACCGCCAAGGAATCAACGGCGCAGTGACGATACGAACCACACTGCACGCTTAAAGAGAGCGAGGACGACCAGAAATGGCGACTGATCAACCATCTATGAGGCTCACTTACCTTCAAAGCCACCAAAGCTTGTTCTGATCTCACGCAGTCATATAGGACCTCACTGTACCCCACAATCAATGGGAAAGAAAAGTCTAATTAACCAAAGGATTTAAGCTTTATTTGCCTTTTCTGATCAACCTGAACAGTCCACATTTAACGCGACTGCTTTTGTGTCACTGGAAGCCAAATGCAGCAGTTACTAGGTTTCAGTGTGTTCAGTGGGGGCCGTGTGTTCAGTGGGGGCCGTGTTGTTAGACAGAAATATGGACAGACGGGAAACAGCCAAAGCTAAACCACAGAGTCCGCATTTCGGACACAGAGCTTTTCGATTCTGCGATCCCAAAGGCAGCGGGGCAAAATTCCAAAGTCTACTAATTCTGAAAAAATAACTAACTATCCTATTTGTGTTTCAGTCCCTCGAACCCAAGACCTCGGGCCTGCGAGCGTCTGTGATGCTGGGACCCCGCGTCTCCAGCGAGCAGCTTCGGAAAATAAATATCTCTCGGTTGGCAGCACGTACAGAGCAGTCCGCTGCGCTCGGGCCGGCGAATCACTTCTCGATGGTGATGTCCAGCGCGTGTGCGTCTGGGTACATGCCCTGCGGGGACACCTGCGGGGGTGCGGAGACCACCAGAGGTAGGCTGTGGATGATGACGCCCTGCGAACCGATGCTCAGGTTGGGGACCGCAAGACCGGCGTCGGCACCAGGGGCAGAGTCGCCGGGGACCTGCTTGGTCAGACCCGGGGCGGCAGTCGAGGCGGCGACGGAGGAAGCCACGCCTACCGCGGCGTTGCCCTCCGTCACCACTGTCACTTCAGTGCCTCCCTCCTGGATGAGGGCATTGAGGCCGTCCAGGTCGGAGCAGGCGGTGATGAAGGCTTGGGCGCTGGGCGAGTCGTGTCCGCCGACGGCGGCGCTCTGCAGGAGGGCCTGGTGGAGCGGGTCCCCGGGCCCGGGGCCTAGGTGGGTGAGCAGCACCGCCTGGGATTCCAGGGCCTCGCCGACCTCGGCGTGCGGCAGGACGTGCTGGACGGGCGTTAGCAAGCTCACCTGCTGCATCATGGGTGCCTGCACCACCATGTCCGCTCCGGTGGGGCTCAGCACCACGGGGTCGCCTTTGGCCCGCGGCACGTCCACGGCGGACGGGACGAAGGTGCCGTCCTGGGCCAGCGGGTGGCCCACGATGTAGGCGGACAGCTGGGGGGGCTGCAGGGCCCTGGCGTCCGCGGGGCGGCCGGGATCGGCGGCCTGCAGTAGGGTCAGCTGCGAGTCGCGGTGCTGCTTGCGGTGGCTGCGCAGTGAATCCTCCCGCACAAAGGAGGCGCCGCAGACGTCGCAGCAGAACGCCCGGGCAGCGTCCAGGCGGGCACGGTAGCGCGAGCTGACGGGCTTGGGGGCCTCCTCGCCGCGGGTCGCCTTGCCCGCCCCGCCGCCCTTCTCGGCCCCCTCGGAGTGGAACTTCTTGCGGTGGATGACGAGGTTGCTGCGCTGCTTGGTAGCGAAGCCGCACGCGTCGCATTTGAAGGGCCGCTCCTCCGAGTGGATGCGCTCGTGGATCTTGAGCGCCCCCTTGCTGGAGCAGGAGTAGCTGCACTTGCCGCACTTGATGGGCTGCGCGGGCTGATGCTCGCGCGAGTGCTGCCGCAGCGCCATCTTGCTGCCGCAGTGGAAGTCGCACTGGCTGCAGCGGAAGGAGTCGGCCGTGCTGTGCCGGATCTGCACGTGCGACTTCAGGTTGCCCTTCATGGCGCAGCGGTAATCGCAGAACTCGCACTGGTACGGCTTCTCGCCCGAGTGGATGCGAATATGCCTCTTCAGGTCCGAGTTGATCTTGAACTTGGCCTCGCACTGGTGGCACTGGAAGGGGGCGTCGCCTGTGGCCAGCAAACATTAACAGACAGAGACTCCAGAAAGTGAGTGTGGGGCAGAAAGACACCCCCGTTTTACACTCCATTTTATTTATTTGGCATATTTTTAAGAGAAATCGATGTCCCTGGAGCAAGTATGGAATTAAGGGTCTTGCTCATGGGCCCAAAGATTGGTCTGAACATTATGGTGGTTGAGGTCTCCGCCCATTTAAGGGGAGACATGATAATTCAGGGGAGGTGTATTAGCTGGTTTTGATTATTCGAGGGGTTGCTATCCCCCCATAATTTGCGGCCATTGGTGAAATAATGGTACCAACGGGGATTTGAACTAATGACCTTCCGATCACAGGTACAGCATCGTAACCCACTGAGCCAGACGCCCCCCCCACCCCTTGTTCCCAGTGGATCCCACGTTCAAAGGCGAGTCTGAACCTTGACCCCGTTCTACCTGAAGCCTCGCGGATCGGAGGCGGACTGACCGGTGTGTGAGCGCAGGTGCACGGTGAGCTGACTGGAGTTGCGGCTGGCGTACGGACAGATCTGGCACTTGAACGGCCGCTCGTCATAGTGGATGCGCAGGTGCTTCTTCAGGCTGCTGCTGTCGGCGGCTGCGTACGCGCAGTACTTGCACTTGTGCGGCTTCTCGCCCGTATGCGAGCGGCTGTGCATGTTGAGCTTGTCTCGCCGGCTGAAGCGCTTGTGACACACCTCACACTCGAAGGGCTTCTCGCCTGCAGGCATGGGGGACAGAATACGAAAATGGACAAGTGGACGAACAAGTCCAACGCGCAGATAGATAAGTCAAGGGAACAGGCAAAGTGAACAAACAGGCGAAGAACAAACGGGCAAGGCAAACGAACGGGCAAGGCAAACGAACGGGCAAAAAACAAACGAGCAAGGCGAACGAACGGGCAAGGCGAACGAACGGGCAAAAAACAAACGGGCAAGGCGAACGAACGGGCAAGGCGAACGAACGGGCAAAGAACAAACGGGCAAAGAACAAACGGGCAAGGCGAAGGCATAAACAATAACAGACGAATGAGTGGACGAAGAAAAAAAACAGACAAATGAAGAACACAAAAACAGACAACAAATTATCAATAATTATCTAAAAAGAAAAGACCTAAAGTAAGCTTCAATTATTCATAATCTTTTAGCCATTATCATCTATTTATACTCCCAGTAAAAATTACGCAATCATGTACAAACAAATCCACAGACAAATAATATGATGTTAACTTTAGGTACATTAAAATGCTTAACAGTTTTTATTCAACCAAAAACATTAAGGCCCACGTGCGCCCCCTAGTGGCCAACATGGTATGACATTGCAGAAAACGCTACTGCTGAAACAGCCTGTCCCCAGCATGATCAGCCACCAGCAGGATGCCATGGAAACTGCTAACTAAGCCGGAAAGCACCAAGAAGGCTTGCAGAGGACATGAGCAGCAGCGTGTGTGGCTTTCAAAGCTCCTCTATAACCTTAAGCACAGCTGGCAAATCCTCTCTAAATCGTGTCTTTGTAGGCTGAACACTGTGGACATCAGGGACTATACTTACATTATTGCATGTTCATTGTATTTAGCATAAGAGTTTGTCCAAAGCGATCTAAAAATGAGACTTGGAACATTACAAACACCCATGCTGTGAAGGACTTGACTAGGCATAAGTATAGCTAGGCTGAGCTTCCAATGAATGCTCAGGTACAAGTGTAAGCAGCATTGGTGTGAGCGCTATACGACATCCACTTTCAAGAAGAGGAGGGATAAGACTGTAAACATTATCCACGAATACACAGCTGAAGGAAAGTTAAACACCGTCGGTTCCTACCCGTGTGAGTTTTGAGATGTCGTTCCATGTCCTTCTGACCATACTGGGTTTTGAAGGAACAGCCTGAACATGGGAAAACTCAGGCCAGTCAAACCGCGCATTACAAGAAATTCTATCTGACATCTTCATTGAGGCCTAAATGAAGTTTAAGAGAACCCGTGCTTTGAAAACAGTTTAAACATCAAGAACGGGTGAAACGAAATATCTCACAGTTCAGGCCCAGATGTTTCTACCATTCCCGTCGTTTCATTTGCAATAAAACAATAAGAAATGATTTACACTTGATGCTCGACTGGGGCCAATTGGGCCTTTCTAGAAGACCGGTAGAATTATGTAAACGCTAGTAAAATGCACAAGCCGGGACAGCCGATTGGCTGTGGTCGGCATCAGATTACAGGACCCTCCAATAAAATGGATGACGCAGAAGAAGTCCCACCTGAGAAGCAGCAGCTACGCCTCTTTGCAGTCAGCGCAGGTTTTAACTTCTTCACCGGCATCTTCGGTGCTTTGGTTTGCATCTTTTTGACACCCCTCGGGACGCAGGCCTGGTAGGTCTCCTCAAAAACAAACTCCGCGCCAGAATCTATTCCAACCAAGACAATTAAAATGTCTTTTCTATATACAAAAAAGCTTTTAAAGGTTTCCCCCGAGGTGCTGATATAACAGAACAAGACTTGGGTGGTATCTAATTTTTGAAATAGTCATACGGACATTATACTACGATAGATGTAGTTCAGTATTTTCCGGAGCAATGATAGTCCATTATTAGGAGATCTTGCAGATAAAATTTGCCGAGTGCTCCTGCACAATAAAATGTGTTAGTGTGCGTGTGTGTTTGTGTGTGTGGGGGGGAGGGGGGGGGGGGAGTTGGTAGTACACAGATTACATAAAAAATACTGGTAAATAAAACCATTATTTGTAAACCTTTGACCCCAATGTCCAAAACCTGCCATAAATTAACACCAAAACAAGAAGACATGTGATCCTGGTTTTGACCTCTCATGGAAGAACTTCGACAACTGTAAACATTTTCACACCCGTTTTCCAGATGTGCACTGTACCTTCTAATATATCTGCTGCATTTACTTCCAAATATCTATATTAATGTCAGAATTTTTGCATGGTAATTTATTCCAAAATAACAGCAACTGGATGCTTTTAAATTCACTCATTCAAGGTACATCTACGTATACATTGTAGATCACACTGCCCAGCACAGACTCCAGACACAACCTCCTGAGTAGAGCAGACACAAAGCAAGCTTTTCTTTTACGATCTATATGAAAAATATCTCCCATCAGCTTAAAAACCAGGACATACCCCTGGAATGCTGGTGTATATTTACCAGACAAATTCTAAAACACAAGGGTTACTAGGAATGCAAAAAAGGTTTTGACACTATAGATGCATGTGGCAAGAATCATAAGTGATGATCATAAAATGCACTCTGAAAAAAAAAAAAAAACTGTTTTCAACTGTTCCCAAATTCCTCAAAGAGGTACGCATTCACTATGAGGTCATGATCTGCAAGTCTTTCCCTTAGGAGTAGTCTAAAAGTTTGACTCGGGTTTAAGAAATCTCCATACAAGCACACAAAGCTTCAGCACAATATTGTTGTCACTTGTTTGCCTCTCACCTGTGACGGTAGAAACAGCTGATGTGGCAGACGTGTCAGATGAGGGAATGTGGCAGCCATTTTGTTTGTGGGCGAAAAACACCTCAAAGTTGTTGTACTGCTGCTTGCAAACGCCACAGATGTGAATATCGGGACTGACATCCACCAGTACCTGGCTCCCCCCAGAAACTACTGCCGTAAAGAGGGAGCATAAAATTAAATAAAAAAAAAAACGTAAAGAGCTCTACTTAATAGATAATGTTGACATAGCAAAAACTTTTTCTCCCCTTTAAAATTTAAAGTAATTCATAGCTTCCCAGCACTGAGTTTAATGTCTAGCTCCAAGTAAATCAAGACATTATTGAACAGTTAACTAATCGAAAGGTTACCATTTGTGCTGGCTCCACATTTGGAGGGATGCAAAATAATAAACTATACCTACCTACACGAGGGAACTATAATGACTGACAGACAGCTATCGTTTGATGCTTACCAATAACAAAATAAAAGATGCAGCCCAACTGCAATACTATTGCAATGCACCTGAAATGCTTTCTGAATGCAACTTTAACAATAGCGTACCTTGGGCTCAAATGTGCAGCACGAAATCACACCGCTTTATTCTACGAAAAATAAAATAAGTTTCACCTGACTTTTGAACACACATAGTTATGTGTACAGTTAACTGCGTGTTTAGTCCTCAAACAGAGCCAACCGATATCGGGTTTTAAAAGACTCAGACAGCTGGAGGACACCTTACCGTCTCCGTTGAACGATGCCATGTAACTAGCCAAAATATCAGTACTTAAGCTAGCCACTTAATCAACTAACGACACTAATCGCGTGGCCTGAACAAGCCAAAATAAACACTCCCGAACGTCGTGTTATTTACGGGACATTTAGAAGGAGTACGGCTTGCAGTTATGATTGCTTTGACACATTACTAATTTGGCCGAGTTTATTTCTAAGTAGCAAGCTAGCTAACTAGCTATTAGTAATCTATCTTCCTAAAGCGGCATCTAGGTCCCTGCTGCCGTGCGTCCATTTTTACGACATCTGCCGGCTGCTTTACGGCAAACTGTTAGCGACGCATGAACGATGCGCTCGTGGAGCTGGGAATGTCGCTGGATGCATGGACACTTATGCAAGATCAATGAATCAGGAATTCAGATAAATGCTCCATTAATAACAACAAAGAAATATATTGATGACTTGCTTTTCATTTACGATGCACAAAAAGTGGTTTTGTTTATTACGCACGATAACATGCTTGTTTCCGAAATATACACGTGAGCAAGAATAGGGAATAATTTAATAAGGAACGATTATTAGCCAGGATTTTCACAAAATTATTCCGCATTGACTAACACGTAATTACATTGTTTCGATAAACCATTGTGTTTTTTATATATCATTTCAGTAACCTGAGGAACCATTGCACAAAATAATCAGATAAATGCTGGAATAAATAAATGGACGTGAATGAGTCTTTTCACTAATGTTTATAGAGAAATATTTAAATACATTGAGCTTACAGTCTGGCAATTTCCTTTTGTTGCGGCAGTTTTCGCTGTAGGCTGTAGGCGGAGCCATTGCAGCGCAGTTTAATAGCGTTCTATTCTATTAGGTTTGGGTGAATTCGCCCAAGGTTGTGCTGGAAAATATGTGTTACGCACAAACGGCATTAAGTCTGGGAAAACACGAAGTAGTGCTGAGATCAACACAAGGCATTTTAAATTATATTTTAAATATTAATATTTCATAGAAAACTAAGATCTGTAGATCACGTAGTTTTGCATGAATATTTTTCAGCTATGAAAACATAAATTACTGTCACAAGTCCACAAAACAGGCCTGCATGTGCCCATGTCAGTTTAAAAGATGGCAGCGTGAGACCATGCTGTTACTGCTGCAAGTACATAAGTAGAGCAATAGCTGACTTTCTGGGGGGACTGAACATTAAATGCTAATTTGCAGTTCAATAGCAGTCATATTTAGCGGTTTATGCGTGGAGAAAACAAATGCATGGCGCACGCTTCTCACTACGGATTTGTCTTTCTCTGCTCTCAGGCTTTATTTTGCGTTCAGACTGTAGGAAGAGGTGGTGTCCTGTCCCGGGGTTTTATATTCAGACCTTTAGTTATTACGACCTCCAGCGCCGGTGGATGCCGGGCCCCCCGGTGGAATGAGTGACGCCGTGTCCGATCCCTTACGGCAGAGCCGCAGTCGGAGGGAAGCCGATTTACCGACGGAGAAATGCGCCCGGCCGCCGGTCTCCGCTTTGCTGATGCAGCAAACGGCTGACAACACATTGAGCTGTTCCTTAGCAGAGATTACGCGACCAACTGCTTCATTACCAAAAGCCTGCACATGGCTCTTTTATTTCTCCCTCTCGGCCTCTGCCTTTAGCTTTCCAAACCCAAGATTAAATTTTAATGCGACATGAAATATATATTTTTATGCATGAAAATATATTGGAAATAAACACTGCAGCGCCCTTGCAGTTGAATAGCAATTAGAGCAAAAACAAGGCTCAACGATATATCCGTTTTACATGAAATAAGGATCTGTATAGCGATAGTAATTGTTGAATATATCTAGGGAAAACTACGTTGCTGTAGTTCAGCTTCTCAGGTCAAGCAACGATGCTTTATGTTTTAACGATTTGATCCCCGCCAAAAATTTCCAGTTAGGTGCCTATAATTAAGTTAACCCGGATCCCACAGAAAGTGGCAATACATTATTTTCGGCATCAGCCTTTTGTCACCATAACAGACATTATCATTTATTTGTGACATTTGGGTGTTTGTATGAGTAAGAAATGGGTTTTCAAAAACAAAAAGAGTTTTCCAGTAGAGGGCATTCGGTGAATGGCTCACCCTGGCTCCCAAATACTGTAGTTTTTTTCTGCTTATTGCCTTCTCTTTCTTTTATTCATGATCTCTCTCTATAGGGAACAATTCTACACTTTTATTAATTTTCACTTGTCTGGGAGGAACAGTCTGAAGCATAATTCTTTTGTTCTCCTAAACTAGAAATATATTCGTATCATGCCACGGTTATTATTTTAGAGCGGGTTCTCTACGTTATTGCTTTAATGACACTTTACATTTCCTAATGTCGTTTCTATGCGCTGGTGTTAGAAAGTAAATCGGCGTGGAGTAAAATGCACACAGAAATGCTGTTAGTCATTGTATACAGCGCAAATGCTTTGCCTTCCCGCTGATATAGGCAGCTGGTTTGTCTTCTTTGCCTTATAGCGGAATCAATTGTTTTTCAGTGACAGGCTCCATTCTGATTTCCAGCGATCCAGTTCATTGATAAGCAGAGGAACTTTAGGACTGCGCTCCCTGGCCGAAGTTCATTAATGTCGGGAGCTGATTTACTTTTTGAGGGCTACGTACAGCAACAACCCGGTGACACTATAAGTGACCGCAGCGTATTAGTTTGGAGCCCGTTGAGGTGTCTGGCTTTGGCTCCCATCAATGTCGAGGCCGCCTTTCGTTTACTTGCGGGGTTATGCCGAAAAAGGCATCCCTGCCGTAGAATGCATGCCTGTCTCTAAATGACCGATTGGTCGCTGATCGATCTGAAACGAGTCGAGCTACTTTGTCAAGTTAGGCTACCGTAGTGCTAATCAATAGCCCCCCAAAACTCGTAAAACTCTAACCCTACCCCCCCCCCCCCCAAAAAAAAAACTCTAAAACCCTAACCCTCCAAAACACCCATATAACCCTATACCCTTAAAAAAACCCTGACCCCAAAAAACCCCTTAAAAGCTCAACTCGTCAGAACACCAGCATGCATACTAAGGCAGGGATGCCTTTTTCGGCATAACACCGGTCCAGGTCTCCGTCTGCCTCTTCCTCATTGTATCGTGCACAGATGGGTGCGTGTTAATGTATGACCCGACTATTTGGACAGTTCGCACGCAGGGGTGACTTTTTAGTTAATGCTGCATAATATTTCTTGTAATATGTTTTGCCCTCCTTAAATCACCTTAAGGAAAAGTCCAACCAAAAATGTATAGTCCATTCATTGTTCCTGTAGAACAGTACTATTTAAATATATTCATGTTCGTTACATAACATATAACAGCAGTTGTTCTGTTTTTCAGTACATATATATTGGCCTACATCTTATAAGCCTATATCAGTTTTTGTGAGGTGTAAACATAATTTAATTGTGCATGCAGTGGTCTTTTGAATCAATAATCAGTTATTATAAAAGTTTACATAGGCCTAACTCCGATTAATTGTTGTTTCATAATTGGTATTTTATGACGCTGTTAGTTGCCGAATAGTGCTCCTGCTTTTAAATTCATGGCTCATGTGAAGATTTCGCTGTTTTCGGCAGTTGTGTTTTGTTGGTGTTTTTTTTTATGGGTGCTGCCTCTTCAGGTAAACAACAGATAAAAGACATCGAGTTATCGTTTTTCATTTACTCAGCTTGTGGGGTGCAGAGCAGAAGAAGAGATCTGCAATCGTTTATCTCCCCTTGATTTTTTTAAACAAAAACTTCTATAATAATATGAGCATCCCTCTCGGCCAAAGAGCATTTCCATAAGCGGTACGGAAACCCTCCAAAAACACCCATTGTTGAATGTGCATCATAAAGTTCAGCTTTTGCATATGCCAAACGTGTGACGGCCCCTTGACAGACGTGATAATTTAAAAGCCTCGCTGCTACGAGTTAACGCCCTGAGAAATGTGCAAACGCCGTAACCCAGAATGAGCTCTGCAGCGGCCACTTTGATCTGGCGTCAGTGCGTATAATTGCGGACTTTGCGAAGAATCGGGGATTAAAGTTCTCGGCAGTGGAAGCTCCTTCCGCTGCTTCCTCGGGACTTTTTAACCCTGTACTGGAAAAGCGCGATCGTCCTCGAGGCGGCTTGGTCGGTAAATCATGACCATTGTGCTTCATGACGAGCACTGGGCATTGCAGACATCCACGCCTTTGTGGAGAGTCTTGCCATTCAAAGTTACTTTTAAAGCAGCTTTATGAGTGTCAGTAATTAGAACAGGCTGTAGCTGCTCTAGGTGTCTATTAGCATTATGTGTGTTCGTTCAAATTGTATTTAATTAAAGGCCTAGACATCTGTCACCAGACTGCAAAACAAAAATGGATACTTTGCATTTCCCTCTTCATTACCGTGCACTTCTTCAGTGGATTAAACCAATTTCGACTGCAAAATTGCAGTTTCAGGCTTAAAGTGACATATATTTCATGTGTGAGTTGTGTACCTTCTATATGCAGCACCATTGCCGGTATAATTTTTGTGGTCCTACAAATCAACATGTAGGTAATTGCTTCACCTACCAAATTAATAAATTCCCTAGGTTGAAGAAAAAAAAATCTCTAAAAGGTCCAAGTAATGGCATATCAAAATAAAAAGAAATTACTAAATTTGAAAAATATAAGGCTACAAATCTTTAGATAATTGAGGTGAAAAGTTCGTCTTAACCTTATGACTTTCAGCCTTAATTTTATAAGGACACAAATGGGATCCGCAATTCACAGCTAGCCCTGGTTCTGACAGGCAGGCGTATTGAAATGATGGGGGGTGAGGTGAACAACTGTACTTTCTCAAATAAAATAAATTACGAAGGAATAAAAACTTAACAAAAACTCTCCCTAATTAACATCAATGACAGAATGTATTTGAGTGCCTGTTCAAAAATTATCCATAGTAATCTTCCTATTGTTGTCTTTCGGTATTTGGAAATCTGAGCATTTACAGTGCACAGTAACGCAACGTACAAAGGAAGCTTCGCCTCATGTAACATTATGAAGTTTGGGGCTGTTGCTGATCAGGCAGCTAAAGCAGCCAGGTTGAGGTTCACCTCAGTTGTTCACGTTTTAGCCATTTGATACCGCATGAAAAAGAATAGTCCGTGGGCAGCCGTGTCCTTCCTCTTCCTGTGGAGAGGAGGGCAGAAGCACTGGGGACGACGCCATTGTCACATTATTTCCCCCTAAAGAGGCGCACCAGCTGCTTACGCCTGCTTAATGGCCAGGAGCTGTCACAAGGTATCACGGCGGGCGGCTCTGTGGCACAGGCAGACGTTTTAATTGCAGACTGACTTGTGGGTTGTCAACAGCAATTATAGTACATTTCCACCTGAGGGCACCAGAACCACACCACCTACTGCCAGCTGCTCTGCTACCACCTGCTGGTGTGGAGGACCAGAATGTAACTGCACCCACAGGTAATGACGTGGGTGTCAATTCAGTAACCCCCAGCAGAGCATGCTCCTGCATTCCTGACCCAAAAATAACTCTATTACTCCCCCTCTCAAACACCACGTTGCTTCTCTAGCACCCATATGAATGAAAGATAGCACAAGATGAGCCAGGAACACCACTATTTTTATTAAATATTCACATGCTGTGTTTTTGCCACCCCAAGGCTTACTTTCCATTACTGTGAAGGATTTAAGCTTTATTTTAGTTTTAATTAATCAATTAATTAATTAGATCTTTTTTTTTTATCAGCTTTGGCTGATAGAGAATGCATTTACTCAAAACTCATTCTCCAGTTAATTGTAACACAAATTATCATGGCAGACATAAAATAACCCATGAGGCTAAATTTAATTTGTGCCTGTTTCAGTTTATTTATTTACTTTTTGGCACAGAATGGTCTAAAGAGGATATTAGAGTTTACCCAGCAATCATGTTTGAGCGAAGGCTGATTTGATGAAATGTCTAGTTTTTTTGTTGTCGCTGTTGTTGCCCTTCATTATTGTCTGTGAAGCATAAACATTGATGAAATATGGAAAAAACCACAGAGGTGATATGACCAACTCCATAGATAATTCTGCAAGTCTAACTACTTGAAATCATCGTAGGGATGCATATAATTTCACATAAAAAAGGATCATAGCCTTTGCATGCTAGCTTTTTACCTCTGGAAGAAAAGATCGGGCAATCTTAAAACCAGCATTGCAGCATGTGCCGCATTCCAGTGACCAGTATATTCCGATAATTTGCATTTACAGTTTTTTAGAAGAGTGAAGCAAAAGTCAATCTACGGACATTGTTGATGAAGCCCGTGGTTCTTGGTGGAAACAGCCTGCTTACCGTTCGGGGAAGTGACCCAACCCAGTGCAACATTTGGAAGGCCAAGGGAATCAACGCAGGCTTCTCATTCGGTGGTGGTCTTGCTGTCTTGTGGCAGAGGAAGAGAAAACAATAGCTGATCAACATAATTAAGGCTACAGGGAGTTTCTGATCTAATCAAAATAGCCTTTGTTTTGTTTTTTTTTCTTTATTATTCAGCTGATGCCCTTGACTGATGCAAGGCCTCTGTCATCTTCACAACAGCGGCCCTTTGCTCTCACGTGACTCCCAGACCAACACAATCCCTTCAACTTTATAAAAGGGATAAGAAAAAAAAAAAGAAAATAATCTTTGCAATAAGGCACCTGGTAGAGCAATGTGAGTCGTCCCAAAATTCATGTTTAATTTGAACTGTATAACAAACTGCTCCCACACATGCAGACTTCATTGCAAGGACCATCTCACAGGCTCAACTCTGTGATCCGAAGATGGATCTTGTAAAAATAGTACAGGAATGGATGCATTGTGTAGTATGCAAGTATGTGCGATAACCTTTGATAATGGTCACTTGTGACTCTTGTACTTTGTTATGTTGCTGTTACATAGTCTATCTCTTTATAATATTGTAATCTGTTTTAGTGTTTGACTACCTCCATATACGTTTACTTATACATATGCAGATGCACAGTTATGATGGTATGTGCTACGATAATTTGACTTTACGATAGGTAAATGTTTTTCACTTTGAGAATAAAATACATGAGGTATTCAACACTTTATTATATAATAGGCTTTGTGTTCATGATTTTGCCCAACTGTAGGCTAATGTTAGCGTTCCAAGCATGTTTAAGGTAGGCTAGGCTAGACTGATGTTTCTTAGGTTAGGTGTACTGTATTAAATTCCTTTTTTATCTTATGATATTTTCACCTCGCGAGAAGTTTATTGGGACGTAACCCCATCGTAACCTGGGGAGAGGCTGTTCACTTATTTTGTGCATTGTTTACATCTGTTATATACTATTCACCCTATATCTGTATGGGATGAGCTCTCGGAACCTTTGAATCTTGAATTCGGATCGTAACGATGCAGACTCGCTGTTTTCTGCCGTCGGATGATGTTATGATTACTCTGGATTCGATAAAAAGCGCGAAAGCCTGCCAGGCTGCTTCTGAAGCCACAAAGAGCAGAATAGAGAAACACTCAGGAATGAGCAGCGAGGCCGACGCTGGGTTGCACACTTGCAAATCAGGACTTTTTATGGCATCTGCCAAGCGATGGCCATGATGTGGGGCTTGCCGAGGCATGGGGGGGGGGGGGGGGGGGGGCGCAAGAACGGGGTGTTTTTAAGGGGGGTCTTTAAAGGGGGGGATGCGGAAAGCCGG
>JAABNY020000108.1:20794232-20805877 GCA_015164015.2 Brevimyrus niger
CGCCCCCCCCCCGCCACCCCCATCACCCTAGGAAGTGGAATTTCTCCGTGTGTAATAGACTCTCGCCCTCCACTGATAGATCTCCGTGTTAGTGGAAATACCTACAGTAGGTCTTTGAAATCCTCTTTGCCAATTAGCGCTACTGATAGATGGCATTATCATTCAAGTTAATGAGAATGAGTTGACGCGCAGGCCGGCTGCTAATGCGACCGCCAGGTTCCACCGGTGGCCCCAGCCTCACCCATTACTTCACTTATTCTCTTATCAGGAAGGCGAGCCGAGAGGCACTAATGATAACTATCAGTCTTCTCTTATGCCGCTCCACTCTGGGACGTGGCTTTGATCCCGGCCTCCTCTATGAGCCCCGCTGTCCAAACTCGAAAGAGCAGGGATGCGATAAAATTGTGAGAAAAAAAATGACTCCTTTATTCCTGGGCCCTTCTGAATCTCTATGCTGTTTTTTTTTTTGTTTTTTTTTTTCTTGCTGCTCATTGCGTCGTGTTTTCCGATGCATTTTCCTGGTGTCTTCTCCTCACGCACCAATCTGTTTAATTTAGGCTATTGATAAATGCATTATGCAATGTAGTCGATCTCCAATAATATCCATGTGACAAGAGGAACATCCCCCTAAGAGAAAAAAGCTACGTATACGTCAGAAGTTATATGGGTTTAAAGGTATGGTGACATGTATGTTAACCTTTGTTCAGTTACGTTTGGGGGCGGGGTCTTGTTTCGCCGGCCATGTTTTTTTTTTTTTCCGTTCGTGTTTACGCTCCCGGATCTGAAAAATGGCTGTCATTTAAACGCTTCCTAAGCCACTCTCGGTCTTTCCCATTCCTTTGATAATACACATTAATTAAGCAAACGCTTCGGAATACTACAGCATTAATAAATTCCGAGGCTCGCTTCAGATAGTTGGGTCCACTTCCAGGAAATCAATCACGTAAATCATTAAACATTACAGAGCTAATTAAACAGAGTCGCGTGTCGTCTGATTTTAGGAAATAAACAAAACTCAGCATCACAAACACGAGAAAACTGAGTTACCAGGGCATCCTCTTCGGAATAAGAAAACATCCTATTCATTAATTCACACGTGATTTGTCTGTTTTAGAAAATCAGCATCATGCCCCGTAAAACTGACTAATTATTTGAAATATACTGATTACAACTCGCTGGGAAAGTGGCAGCAAAATAATTACTCGTGAGCCTGCATAGAGTTTGTACATTTAGCACCATGCAACCATTAGGAATAATCTGTCCAATTAAAGGTTGTGTAATTAATTAAGTGCACATTCTGTGAAAAGGAAAGAAAGGAGAATTTATCAAGCTGCTGAAATATGACCTATCTTGTCCAAAAGACTAATATGTTTAAACAAAAGATGAAAATTGATGACAACATTACTTGCAACAAAATGCTCGCCGTGCAACTATGATACATTTGCACTTGAATTCAACGCCTTAGTATTGTCCTCGCAGAAGTCGTGATGCATGATTCAGCGCCCAGGCAATAACTTTCAGCGAAGGGCAGTTCGAACCGGGCTTTGCTTCCCCTGAATGCCACCCAACCAAAACAGAATGGATCTTAAAGACCGAGAAGCTGAACTATGGGAGGTGGCGATCAACGTGTCATTCTCGATCACGGGTGAGAGTATAATTTATTTCGTGAAGCGTGTATCTAGCAATTACATGACATTTACTGGGGTCAGCAATGTACACAAAAACGAACTGAACATATGTCTGAGATGTTTTTGGAGTAAAGGCAGGGGCAATTCTTGGAGGTTTCTTAAGGTGGGGACATAAGAGGGCCATAATTAATGCAGAGAGGACACTTAGAACCTTATTATCAGCCAATGATGTGTTTTGAAGCAGTGATTGACAGGGGAGCGGAGCAATCAGCTGGGGCTAGTGTCCCTGTGCCCCCCTCCTGTATACGCTCCTGGGTCGGGGTTTATATTGAGTTATTTTTATCTGCATTTTCAGGATTCTTTTTGTTGCATGAAGACATAGTGAAATAAGCATTTGCTATAAACATCCACTTCTTGTTGACAAGCAAGGGAGACTTTCTGGTCTTATCGTTACATTTTCCTTAAGATGCTGCTTCCAACGCAAAACGGTGACACACAAGCAGGCCGTGGAAGAATAATCTGCAACCTCACTTCTGGCCCCCAAGTTTAAATGTGATTTGCCAGTTTATACAAACTCCATCATAAATGAAGGAATGAGTCATTCGTTCCACCTTGTGTAATAACTCATTTATCATCTATCAAAGAATGACAGGTACTCCATGAATACATATGGAGTATAATGACCTTTGTTCTAATCCAATTGAGTGTTTCTGTTCTTTTGCATTTGTCTCTCAGTGCAGAATGTGCCATTGCTGCCTTATAGATGAAACGTGAAAAATAAAAAGCATTTAGTTCTGAACTATTACACGTGATCTCTATTAACCTGTCGCAGCCTCGTGTCAGATGTGCAACACGTGAAAATCTCTCGCTTGGATCTCCGTCGGACTCTGGCATGACATCAGCCCACGTCTGAATCCAATCAGTTCTAGAACTAACTGGATTAACAACGACAAATAAAAAAACAAAAAAAAAACATGTACATAAAGCAGCATCACTCAAGATGAGATAATCATGTTACATATGCAATACATCATGAAAAATACAATAGCAAAAAAATTGCAGGATTGACTGTTTGTCCACATATATGTCTGGACCATT
This sequence comes from Brevimyrus niger, assembly GCA_015164015.2. NCBI lineage: Eukaryota > Metazoa > Chordata > Actinopteri > Osteoglossiformes > Mormyridae > Brevimyrus > Brevimyrus niger. The sequence continues at coordinate 20,796,959 of JAABNY020000108.1, forward strand.
CTTCACACTTGGATTGTGCAATTTTTACCCATTCGAAACACAATTGGTCAAACTCTGTTGCGCCATCGGGCCCGATGATGGGCAGCAATTTTCAGGTCCTTCCACGGGTCCTCAATCAAAGTGAAGTCAGGACATCGATTGGTCTGCTTAAGAGAGCCACCTTTCTTCTGGTTAAGCTGCTGCCGTGTGGCCCTCCCGCTTCATGTCGTCGTTCCAGTAAAGGAGGAAATTTCATTCCAGTGTCTGGCGTGAACCTTGTAAAGATTCTCTCAAGCGGTTTCTTTGTCCGCTCCGTTCGGATATTCTGGCCTTCAGTGACGAAAAACCAGCCTCATGACCGACCAAGCATAACCGTGATGTTGACTGTTCATTGAAAACAAATTTATTTAATTCTGCCTGCCCAGGTCATAAAACTCTCTGCCACGTGTTTGAGGCTCCATTCGATATGGACATTGAATTACGGGCTTTCAACTCGCCACTCTGTCACACTGGGCAGTTTTGCAGAGGAACTGGCCAGGCTGTGGTTGGCTCATGTATGACATTGCTGCAAACGTTCCACGCCTGTTCAAAATTGGATGGCCAGCCACATCCATGCAGCATCTGGTCGCACCAATAAACCCCCCCCCTATTGCCACTGCTCAGATCTACTTAACGCGAGACTCATTCTTTGCCAACAGAAGCCGTCACACTATTTTTGTGACTTCGCAAGACGCGTTCATCTCGACTAATGTAGCACATTACAGATTTCTGACATGTGCATTATATTTCCTCATCCTCTCCTGTCATGTGTGACGTAGCAAAAACAAGCGTTCTTGGGGACTAAGGTGGTTACAACGTAAAACATGGTTCTTATAGCTTATCTGTAACAATCCCAATGTCCTTCAGCCACTGGCACGGAAAAATTGCCGATTGTGAGTATGGATTGCTGGTGTCTTCCCTCATGACGTTTGGTGGCATCTCAAGGAAGACAAACGTTTAAAATATTAACAAAGCTAAAGTCAGCATTCAAGTCAACACATTCGTTTTTTTTTTTTTCCTTTTCAACTTCAGTACGTAGGAATTCATTCATATTTGCACTATCCAGTCAGGCACATATCATCCAAAGAGATTAGACGGCACAAAACAAGACTAAGGCACTTGCAAAACACTTGGGTCACATATATTTCTTACTCTGTAAACCTGGAGACCTGGAGCTCTGACAGTTAAGCAGGAACAAGCCCCCGGTTCCTTGGAATCAGTGTAATTGACCTTCTGCACCCCTCTCTCCTGCAACCTATATGACTCCTCGTGGTTCAAACCTGCCTTGTGATTTTCCCTTCCTCTCAGCCTCATGGGCCATGAGTCTGTGTGTGTGTGAGCGCTCGCGTGTGTGTGTGAGCGCTCGTGTGTGTGTGAGCGCTCGTGTGTGTGTGCGTGCGTGTGTGTGTGCGTGCGTGTGTGTGTGAGCGCTCGTGTGTGTGTGCGTACGTGTGTGTGAGCGCCCATGTGTGTGTGAGCACTCGTGTATGTGTGTGTGAGCGCTCGTGTGTGTGTGTGAGCGCTCGTGTGTGTGTGAGCGCTCGTGTGTGTGTGCGTGCGTGCGTGTGTTCACGCCACGCCGGCTGGCAACGTTGGGAGAAATAGCCACAGAGGACAAGATTAGGTGCAAACACATGCTTTCAGCAGATTTTCCAGGACGCTTCAGTGGGGTACCGGGGGGGGGGGCGGGGGGGCTGGCATCGCCACCATGCCACCGGGCTTGCCACCGAAAAGCCCGGCAGCCGCTACACCTGACTGCAACACATGCCGCACATGGGTGTGAACAGGATACAGAACCCGGGCAGAATGCGGGGGGAAAACTCATTTCCTGAGCCACACGGCGACGCAATAAAAAAAAAAAAAAAAACAAAAACAAAATGATTCTGAAGTGGAATGTGTTCTCGCACGTCGCTCCATCCATTCTCCAGCATTCCTCTGCCTCTGCCTCTTTTTACTGACGCTCTCAGCTTCCTGAGGTCCACACCCATTTATTGCCGTATCAGTCTGGCTTGTTCATTTCAACATTTAAATCGAGGACACTTAAAACAGTCCTCTGCTGATTAATTTATGCTTGTCGTATTGATGCAATGTTCCAGTAACAATGATCCAGTAAAAAAATAAAAAATACTCACTCACTTACTCACTCATTCACTCACTCACTCACACACAAGAGTAATTGCCAGGAACGGAACACGAAGGGCTCACGTCACTCTACACAGCTGTAAAAGAGCGTCAGAGAAATCTAGGAAAACCACAGCCCTCCATCTCCAAGCCCCCCCCCCACCCCATGACGCCCCCCGCTTTCATTTTTAGTTTTGTGGCTTGTTAATAAGGCTTGTGTTGTATTCATCTTTCAGTATGTTTCACCGTTTCTCAGGACTTAGATCTTCACCAGAAACTGTTCATATAAAAATAACTGGTGTGAAACGGACTCGATGAACGTTTCAGAATTTTATTTTATTTTCTTAAATCCAAGCCTGCGTGTCAGCGTTTGAGATTTGCAGTGATACTGATTGCCAGGCCCACGCAAAAAAGTGAGCATGAAATGACCAGGAAATGGCACTTTGGGGCACACTACTGAAAACTGTATTATATTCTAAAATATTGTGTTTGTAACGGTTTATGTGGAGTTTGCATGTTCACCGTGGGCCTGTATGGCTCTTTTCCAGGTCTTCCAGTTTTCTCCTGTAGTGAAACAGGCCATTTGGTGGGTCTGTAAGTGCCGGGTTTACTTGTTCTTGCTCCCTGCGAAGGGCTGGCATTCCGTCCCGTGTCTTCCTAGGCTTCCCAGCTCACCACAATCCCGAGCTGATTAAACGGCTAAGGAAGATGGATGGATATATATGGTATCATTCACAACCTATTTTTTTTTTTTGTACCAGTGCTGTTACTGTCCTGCTGATTGCCAGGGCGCCTCCTGGGGTACTCTTTGGGGTCTGTGAGAATGCCCGTTTGGCTGAACACATGTTGGAAGAAATAATTTCATTATTGATATGCTCAGCATGTTTCTGCATTAACTATAAAGAACAGACTCTGACTTCAGCTGCACAGTGCTGGCATTCAAACCATCACATCCCAGCACTTTTGTTACTGGGCACCAGAGAGATGGCATGAAAAAATACATCTGTTCCCCTCCCCTCCCAACTAGGAGACCAATCACAGGGTCATTCCAAAATCCGCAGAGCATCCCCCCACGAAGGCATCACAGCGGGGGCATATACTTGGGCAGGGCCTAAGGGGCACTGCCTTAAGCTGAAAGCTGATTGGCTCCTGGGGAGCCCCGCCCCCTGTCATTCACCAGTTCAAAGATATCATTGGCTAATGGCAAGGTTGATATGAATTATGGATTTAAAAAGCCTAGGACCAAAGGCCGACAGCAAGGTTCGAAAGAAGTTTGGGGAGTGAGGAAAAAGGTAACATAAATCCTGTGTCCTATTTAAAAAAAGAGAAGAAATAATGCCCAAGTCACTGAGAGGTGGGATGTCCTAATATGAATGATAACGGGCTCATTAAAAATAACAGCCAAGCAAATGATGAATGGGCTGCCTTTCCAAAAAGAGCAGGGCACAGCAGCCTCTTCAAATTAAGACTGTGTTGTGTTTTGTTACAGGCAATACACCCCCCACCCCACCCCACCCCAACCACCAGCTTTCACAGTAAAATATCACCCACCTCCCTAATATCGCCAGTGAATATGGGTGGAGATAAATTAACACACATTATTTCGTTCTGTTTCTTTAGCTATCTGACCATGATCTCCGATTCACGCGACTTCATTTCTCAATTGTCAATGGCGTTGTTTCGATTAACGTATGACAAGCTGGATAATAAAGGAACGATAAATAAAACTGTGCCGATGTTACATTCGTGAGGAGCAATTATTATCAAAGAATCATAATGAATGCAGTGGATATTATGAACAGGCACACAATGTATTGCGCCTCCTAGCCTACAGAACAAAACGAAAGAAATCTGGCTGCTGTAACTATGGTGGTCCAAGCTATCCTGGACCAAAGGACTGGTCAAATTTTAGTAGGATGCCCTCCATGATTTAGGTCAATTTCAATTCTACACATATTTGGAATGCAGGAGCAGACGGGAGCAGTCATTAAAGTGGAAAGCATGGACACTACTTTGTAATGTCTTAGGCAGTCAAAGAAAGTGATGCTTAAATGACCTTTATCTTAGTATTACTATTACTTAAGGCTATTGTCTTTTCAAAGTGTGTTGCCATTTCAAAACCTCTACCAGAGAAACCAGTGTATTTGCAGCAGCCATCCACAATACACATGAATCTGTTGACTTGACCATTTGCATACCATGCTTGGCTAATTAATACCTGATGAAATGATTTTAGAAATTAAACCAATTAAGTGAGGTAGGGGTGAAATTTAAGAAACACATGCAATGTCTGACGTGTGCTTGAGGAGAGGTTCAGGAGAAATGCGTTTTTTTAACTGATTATTGATTTATATACTAATGTTAAACTGCATTTTTTTTTCCCCCTGAGCAAATACAGTACATACGTACTACCTAGATCATTAGTCTTAAACATCTTCTTTGACTGTGTGAGATTTTTGTATTCTGCGATTCCATACATGAATGCTTGTGTGTGCGTTTTATATGTTTCTATGTTTCCGAGCCTCAGAGAGTTGCATCGATAGCTCTGTGACATCGCCGGATGAAGCAGACTCCTTCGCCATCTCTATGGCTGGAAGATTCTGTCGTTTAGACTTTGGGTGTAGAGTTGATGGGGCCTCTGCATCAGTTAGCAACATCAGGCAATGATCTATCCGGCTGGTGTAAATATTTAGCCCCAGGACAAACACACAGATGCCACTTTTAGGTAAACTTCATCACCCGGCTGGTATCAGATATCTGTCTTTTGTGTCTTGGCAGCCGGAGGAGTGTATGCAAATTACGCATATTGTGCATATTTCGAATTGACAGTTGTCCAGTCGAGGCTAAAGGCACCCTTCTCTCAGTTATGTAAACAGTGGCTTTCCTTGGACGCGAGCGCGTCGTTTGGCTGAGACGTGGCCCGGTCGCTTTTGACATCTGAGGATTTCAAAGGCTGGCGGAGGCGAGAACCATGGGGCGCGAGAGCAGTGGAATATGTCGGGGCCGAAAGCGTGAAACATTCCGGAAGGGAGAACCGCGGACGGATTTTCAGCGCCACGATTCTGCGGTAGATGCCAGGGTGAGCGGACTCCCTGAAGAACAGGCAGGCGGAGTCCGCCACCGCCGTAAAGATCGAGGCCTTTGTAAAGCAAAGTGAAACCTTTACTTGCAGAATGGGTGTCGTAGGGAGTCATTAATCACTGACTGAAATATTATCATTCCGTAAAAGTGAGACCATTCCACAAGTAAATTTAACTCTAACCATGAACCTCTGATGCATCTTTGAACAGGGTTGGATTAAAAAAATTACATTAAGTCCACGCAAAACAATAAGAGTTTTATATTTATACGAAGGAGGAATAGTTCCACATACCAGAAAGCCGACTAAAGGATTTATTGAACTTTGATTTGGACATAAGGAATGTTACATTATGGGGGCTTGCATGGTATTGAAGTGAAGTATACATTGAATTTTATTATTATTTGTGCAAATGTTATATGATAATTAATACGAACAATGTTCTTATCACTAAGTAAAGGTTGTTTTTTGTGCTTTTTCCATGATAAATGAACTAAACACGATACTGGCTATTTTGTTTAAAAAACACTGTCATACACATTTTAGATACGCTTTATTGCAACTGATGTTTTGCTCGATTAAGGAATCTAGGTGATGTAGAATACGAGCAACGCAACGCTACGAATCATATTTTCGGTTTGGTGTGTGCCGCTCTGAAAGAGTTTAAGATAAAACAAATGCTTACGTGTACATTTTAAAGGGCCAGATTGAAAAAGCCCGTTTCTGTTGAAATCAGCGCCTAAGCCTGGACCTAAGCCCCGGATAGATGAAGGAACAGTGTCTCGGATAAGGGAGCAGGCCTTGTCTGTCCTTCAGCAATCAGCTTCTTCTTCTTGTCTGCCTTCTAGAGACACTAGGATGGGCCATTAGAGACCAGATAGAGAAATAGCCAAAGTAGGTCAGCATCCTCTCCTGGGTCCGGATGCATACCTTCCCGGCGAGTTCTGCAGACAAGATAATGTCAATGCTGACAATAACACAGTGACGAGATCCCAGTCAGATAGGAGGTTTCTTCTTGGCTTTTTTTTCCCATCCAGAAAGGACCCACAGGGTTGAAATGGCAACCTGCCCAATTTTTGTCCTGACTATCTAAGCATTAGGGTTACAAGATGTCTTTTAGCACTGGTTTGGCCCTGAGTCTTACTTGTAAGGTCTATCGCTTCAGGTCATGCAATGAAGAACCATCATCTAAAGAATGTGCCTCAGTCCCCCCCCTCTCCCACACTCAACCAGTAAACAATATTAAGGGTTCTTTTCGCCTTTATTGCCTCCTGGTTCATAGCAACACGAATGCCTTTGGCATGACGACCATCCTTATTTACCGCATCTGTTTTTTTTTTATTACACATGTGCATTGAGGCCTCTGTTGTTAATGGAACAGAGTGAGTTAATGAAGGAATGGGAAACGCTGCCCTAACCCCAAACGTGGGCACTTTACCAAGGCTGTCGTGCCCAATGGACGACTTTGTTATGGAGTTGAGAAAGAGCACCTGATAAATGAGACTTACTGTAAACAGTGTTGTTATGGGCTGACTTTAATATATACTGGACGCTGTATGTCAAGGGCTGGTGTGTGGCCCTGTGGGATTGGTCTCAGTGCCTGTTACTGGAAGGTTGCCATGTGATGTCACTATTAGGCCCTTGGGGTGAGACCTTTAACCCTCAGTTGTTCCATGACTGGCTTACCTTGCCTTTTCAAAAAACGTACATTGGTTTCAATAAAAGCATCCCTCAAGTTAAAAATATTACTTTGTCGACATTTAACAATACAGAATTGTGGCCCAGTTTTCAACAGAGGCGTTTTTCTGTTGATTAATGCATCTGCTGGCTGCCATTTACAAGGTTTATCTATTGAGGTCCATTGGAAATCTACCTGGCTTTTGGCGTTACCTGCTTATGGAAATAAGCAATTAAATCAATCCACCCTTCATGGTATCCAGTTCACTCAGAATGAACAAATCTCTACAGAAGAGCTATTCCAAAATGTAAATTCCCCCTGTAACATAGTTGGCATAATTAATTCCTAACTGATGTTCACGCCTATTGGGCAAACAAACAAATGAATAAATAAATATGTAAACGCATGTAAAACAAATACTGAATTATGTAAATAACATTGTTAGAAGATCAGGCAAGCCTGCCGCTTCGGACGTGGGAATTCAAAAACAGAGAGCCATTTTATGACAGATACGCTTCCCATCGCAGGCATGTTCCCGTCACCCAGGAATGTAAAGTAAAAATACAGACGATCTCATGGGATCTGGCGGACAGTAAATTCTGCATGGGGGCTACACATATGTTTTAAATAAGAAGCCCTCCCACACAATTCCCCGCTCCCAAAGTGGAAATGTTTCATCTTGTTTTGTTTTAGTCCATGAAATAAAATGGCCTGGGTCACCTTTTACCTCTGAGGATACATTACTAGTTCATCTGCGCTTTACTGAGCAGGACACCCGTTCATCATCTCCTACTAAACTGCTGCGCTGCCCCCACAACCCTCTTCCTGCTCCTGATGAGAGCCAGTCTGTTCCTCTCTCACGATCGGGCCCCGCTGATCTCACGTTCCAGGCAGAGGCTCTGCTGTTTGTCGACCGGCATGTTTTCGGACCAGACCTTACACGCGTACTGTGTTTCTTGCCAGAATGAAACCAGAAAACGGCGTTGAGGAAGACCACAAGTACCGAAACCAGCCGGATTTCCAACGAGAATGAGGTTGGTTAACAAAGACTCATGGGTGGCATAGTGGCGCTGCGGTTACCATGGTCGCCAACCAGGAAAGCAGCATTTAATTCCCTGCCCTGCCCTTATGAGTGTGGAGTTTGCCAGGGGTTAAATTAGAAAGCGGAGGGGGAGGGGGTCCTGAATGCATCACTTTGTCTTAGTTATCAGATGTTTTTGTGATCACAGTCTTAAAGATGAAGTATATTCATTTGTTGTTATGATACGGTACCACTTTAAAGACATTCAAAATAGACTAACGCCCATCCTGTGACAATGTAGTCTAGCTAATACATGAAATTTTGGCAGCAGTACGGCAAGCAAAATAAGTCAAAATACAAAAACATGGCAGAGCATGGTTAGTCATGGTGCGATTTGGACATAAGGAGGAGGAGCTATGGTCTGTCAAGGTGCGATTTGAAGGAAGAGGTGGAGCTATGGTCTGTCATGGTGTGATTTGAACATAAGGAGGCGGAGCTATGGTCTGTCAAGGTGTGATTTGGACATAAGAAGGCAGAGCTATGGTCTGTCAAGGTGTGATTTGAACATAAGTAGGTGGAGCTATGGTCTGTCAAGGTGTGATTTGGACATAAGGAAGTACAATTGGGCTCTGTGTACATTTAAACCCTGTGCCCTCACGTGGTTTCCTTCAGGTACTCTAGTTTCCTGCTCAAAGGTGCAGAAACATGCTACGTTGAATTGTAGTTGTCCAATTGTCTGTAGGTGGAAATGCGGCGTATGGGTGCTCTGCGACGGGTCGGCGCCCAATCCTGGGTTATTCCCTGCCTTGCGCCCAAAGGTTTTAGGATACCCTGCAGATCCCTGTGACCCTGCATATGATAAGCAGTAGTGAAGATGAAAAAATAATTTCCCATCATTCTTCTCAGTTGGCCACCATGACCGGTGATGATGGCACACCTCTAGCCCGTCGACATGCACTTGCAGCCCCCCCCCCACCCCTCCACACCTCACCATTGCCCAAC
>JAABNY020000108.1:20827386-20837816 GCA_015164015.2 Brevimyrus niger
TAAGCATAAGTGTACACTTTAAAATAAGAATAAAAAGTGCAGTATAGAAAATATATAAACAAGTAACATGTTTATCATTATCAAGTATCATGCACTTATGTAATACTTATTTAATATGTGCTATACTTTTACATGACTGACTGCAGTGGGTTTGTTTACACCAGTATCACCACAAACACGTGAGTAAGATGCTGTGCTACAGTGTCACCAGGCGATAGTAATTTTTTAGCTCCATTATAATCTTATGGGTCCACTGTCATATATGTGGTCCATCATTGATCGAAACATCGTTATGCAGAGCATGATTTTTTTTGAGACCTTAGAATTTAAAGTATATACATATATACAGCTGGAGGATATTTACCATCAAATTTCATTCTCTCAAATTATACCTATAAACTATAAAACCACAGGTGCTGGGGTAACAATCAGACTGTGATGTACACTTTTAATACAGTGTTCAAATGATATTTAAATTAATATATTTATAAATATATTTGTTCCTTTTTTCAATTACTGAAGTCTTCTTTGGTGGATTATCTCTTCCTTGACTTTGGACTTAGTCAAGTTGTGCGTAGAGATTATTTATACTGAGACACTTATAAAATGTACTGAATTTTTTTAATTATCTCTTAACATGATCATCACTCTAAGTTGCCATAAATTAGTTTTTTTAAGCTTGATTAAAAATGTAGCCACTAATTGCCTCTTTATGATGTCAAAACATTACAGTATCCCAGTACAACATAAACACACAGTATTCATACTATGCCACAGAGTGTTGGACTCACTAGCAACCTACAAACGCCTGTAGAGGTCCAACACATCTAAAGGCCCCAGTATCCCATTGTCATATCCCTACAAACCTGACCATGCATTCCAATGTTTGATTTAGTCTCCTATTGAAATGTGTATTACTCAATATGTAATCAGCATCATATTCATTTATGGTCAGCTTTCCATTTCAGCTAACTGAACTTTCAACTGTTGAAAGATTCTTATATTTTCACACAAACTAAACACAAAATAGTCATGGACAACCTGCAAATTTAAACCAAAGAGGAAAGTTCCAAAATTCACTCAGTCCGCTTTGTAAGTACCACGTTCATGGGCTCTGAAGAAAGAACTTTGTTGGACTGCATGTGGACTGAGTGAGTTTTGGTTCCCAGCACTGTAACATATACTAGAGAAGTCTGACTTTAGGTCAACGGTGGTCTCATCTCAAAAACAACCAAAAATGGATTGATGCACACAGTTGTAGCAACACAAACATGGCATTTACCTGTATTGAGTTCTCCTGTAGGTTGAGGTATCGCGTGTTGACAGATATACTTTCAGGCACCTCCTCCAAATTCCTCCTTGTACAGATCACTCGACTGGCCTGATTGGAACAGCTGCAGGGAGCAGGACAGGAAGAGCTGGCTACAGCCAGCTCCGGTCCAGGAGGGAGGAGCTGCAAGAGCAGCTGGACTAGCACAAGAAGGAGGGGGGAGGGGCTGCAAATGTTGGTCACCGTGGCGACACGCATGGCAACTTGGTCATGACCCTCCCCTTCGCTCACTGTGATGACTGGCCAACTCCAGGCAGTAGATATTTCTTTCTCTCCACACTTTATTAAGTCATAAACTCGCCTCCTTCTTCTGTTCCGGAAACGTTAAAGCGGTTGGTTTTTTATATATTTCCTAATGTTTCCTTTTAAAAAGCTTCATTGTATCTTCGTTTTTTATGTCGCAAAATGTTCCCTTTCTGGTTCCCAATGTCGTTAGATGTCTTCCTTCAGCGAGAAATGCTCATTGCTCCGTTAAAATCACTTGTACATTACACATTCAAAGAATGTGTATTGATAGCTGCTGTATTTGTTGAATGTCTTCCTTCGTTGGTATTTGGGGAAAGCGATTCTGAATACGACTTGACACTGTAAAAAGAGGAGACAGGGGCTAGTCTATACACACAAAATACAGACACTACAGCATATTTTTCTGTGACAAGCAAAATCTATTGTTGTCTGCTGACTGGCAGGCTGGCCACTGCAGAGCATGAACAATGATAGAGATTAACACAAAACTAAGTGAAGAATTTGGTTCCAGATTATTTATAGCGAATTAATCATTGACATGGGCATCAACCATTATTACTACATTATAGCCACTAATAAAATACTGACACGGTGACTGATTGGTCACCTCATGCATTGACAATGATGCTATAAAAAGAACGGACAAGGAACAGAAACAACTCCAGGGACAGACGAGGCTGGATAACACTCTTAGATTAACAAAGAAATCTGGAGACTGTCAGATACATTAAGGGAGGCCAAGACAAAAGCCTTCAAATCTTTCACACAGGAGAGCTGTGATAACAGGTAACGGCTGCATTTGGAGGTTTGTGTTATGCTGATAAATCGCAAAGAAAGGCTGCATGTTTAATAAAAATGTCAAGGAAGGTTATGTAGAAGAGAAGGGTGAGAAACAACCAAGTAACATTTGGTAGTCATTAGAAGGTAAACAGCAGCTACATTGATACAATAGAAAGCAATACGATACAATGGTAAGGAATACGGTATACTTATATTACGCTTCCTATTAAAATGTGTATGCCTTGCAGCAAGCAGTACAAGTTTAAAGCACAGGTGTATGTCCAGGTTCCATCCCGAAAATGAGGACGTACATCAATCTGGACATATCTCCATCATTATAAGGAAGATACTGAATAACAATAAGATGCAACACCACATACATTTAACTGAACCCCTATAGTGGCAGCACAATTGGCTTGTTTTGTTCCTTAGCGTACACCACACACGGTAAAATATGTCCACTGTCGTCCACCATGTCTACTTAGGATATAAATTTTATAAAAGCTCTCATGGAACGTAAATATGATTGGACGTTACTGGACAGGACGTAGGTACGATTGGATGTTACAAGTCAGGATGTACTGTAAGTACGATTGGACATTACTGGACAGGACATAACTCAATGGACGACTGTACTTACTGTAGTTTTCCTGTATTGATCAGAAGTCTTAAGAATTCTTGTTCCGTGAAGAACAAGACTTAATATTTAGTTTCAATCACTTCTCAGCACAGAGACAATATGTTTACATGTATCTTATGCATAGTAAATATATATGATATTAATTTTGGTTATGTTATTTAGTAGTGGGATTGATATGCCTTAGAGACTGGTAGCATCTATGAAACACTTTAAAATTAGAACTAAACTATGAATTCCTTAATATATACACAAAAGGCCAATTTAACAGATTTTAGTTAATACTCGATGACATTGTGATCAAAAATGTTTTGAGCTGAATAGCAGCACAGATAAGAGTGACCAATGCATATGGTGACCTTTAAATTAGAACAATACATAAAAGAGGAAGTGAGCAGCGCTTAGCCACACGCTAAAAGCTAACAAAATCTCCAGTTGTATCAGGGGCTTATCTTGCTTTTATGTATCTCATTTTCTAATTGCTAGAATCATTTTCACATTATTTCAATTGTAAAAGGTACCCATTTTAGACTATTCTACAAGCCTGACAATAAGCACAGTTAGCATGATATCATTTACATGGCTACGCATCATTGCTGATACCAGGTATTGTTGGATATTGGTGGTTTTCTCTAAACGGAGATGCCTGATTTAAAAAAAAAAAAACAGCATATATTCAGCAAACAAGTGTTACCTTTATTCCAAATGGTTCAGAAATTTGGACCATGGGCTAAGAGGTTTCGCGATTTAACTCACAAATTAAATTCATGTACAAATATTACCGCGAACAAGACCGAATGCCACCTAAGATCAGCAACCCTAATATAAAACAGAGGCACTTTGGCCATCCCTATGGGAAAATTGCCTTTCCACCTATCCACTCTTGCTCTTGATTCAATGTGCAGACAGGTGAGAGCAAGTCTGGGGTCAGAGCCCAGTGCCTGGCAGCACCCCTAGGGCAATTGGGGTGAGGGGTCTTACTTAAGAGCCCAGCAGTGGTAACACTCTGCTGAGCATGGGATTAAAAGCAGCGATCTTCCAATCACGACCACAGAGACCCAACCTGCAGAGGCAAACACCACCCAAAGCACTGTGACCTGGCGTGAACCGGGGCCCTTCCGCACACCAGCACTGCCCTCCGGCCTCGTGACTCACCCGGCTCTTTGGCCAATCACAGCTTATGAGAGGCGGGACACCAGCTGTTTTATCCCCAACATCGTGTTTATAAAAGCAGCGACTGCGTGAAGGGAAACGTGACTGCAAGGCACAGGAGTGTGGTCTAGTTTGACTGCAATATTTAGCGGATTAACTGTAGCAAAGAGAATGTGCCATAACACTGTACAACATATTGAGAAGTGTTCCGGTAATGTATCAAGACACCAGTGTGCTTGTCTTTGACTGCAGGTGGAAACCAGTGCACATATAGAAACCTGCACAAAAATGGAAAGAATAACAAATTCAAACCCACAGGTCCAGATGTGGGAGGTGACAGCCCTACCCACTGAGCCACTGTGCACTAAATAATGCTTATTAAATGGATGTTGTAGTATTGCATCACCGTAATGGATATTTCCCAAATCTAGGTGATGTGCTTATTGTTCCAGAACCTCAGCTTTCTCCCCAGCCTGCCGCAGATGCAGAGTATTCATTCCCCCCATGGGTACAGCCACCTGCTTCGTGTAAAGGCGGGACGACATAAAGCCCTTCCCTTCCTCTTACATATACCTACACCACTTCTTTTCATGCTGGCTCCTTATGTTTAATTCACAGGGAACCACCTTCAGACCAAAGTGAGAAAGAGGGGACCGAAATTATGAAGGCAATCAACTCCACCACCACATGTGTAATTAAAAAAATGCTACAGGACTCAAACATACTTAATACCCAATCAAACGGCACAACTTTAAATTGCATTAACTTAATGAACATCTGCCTAAAGGAGGGGGGGGGGGGCAATTTGCCTCACATGCGGCAGCTTCCATCACACGTGTGGGAGTTTGTAAATGGGCACCTGCTTTTATTCACAATGTTCACCCTCAAATGGGGCCATAAAACATTAGTGGAGAAGCAAACAATTCTTAAGAAGATAAAACCTATATAATGAGATCTTGTGGTCACTATGGGCCATCCTTTCAGCTGGATCGCTGATCTCAACACAAAGAAACCCGACATGATGTATGTTGTATTTACAAGTGATGGTTGTTATATACAGTTAAAAAATGATAGTGTTACACAGCCTCAATTTCTCTAAGTGAATACTCAGTCAGACAGCCTGTCTGTTCCATACGGCATTACATAAATAACAAATAGATTGATCTGTCTGGTGACAAATTGCCGATGAACACTGGTTAAATAAATAATGTTCTCGTATATTTCTACCACACTGTGATCTTCATAGTTCCCTCTCACTTTCCCCTATGTAAATCTTTGCTAAGACAGTTTCCATGGCTACATTTACGCCAAACTCTCTGCCTCTAACTGCATCCCTCCCACACTGCCACCCTCCTCCCGTCCTTCTTAACAAAAATATGATGCATTCACCTTTAGTGGACCACGAAGGAATAGTGAACAAAGGTCACACATTCGTGCAGACAGGCAGAGTTTAGTCAAACGTAAAAGAAAAAAATAAGCTACAGGGCTTTTAGCCTTAGTTGGCATCATTGGATGTGTCGATGCCAATGCCAACTGTGTTGATGCTTTACTCCTCTCACAGGTGAAGTGACGTCAAAAAAAAAACAGGCAGGCTGGGCAGAGCTTCTTCTGTGGGCTTCTGGGCATTGCGAAATCAGATGAGCAACGAAGGACGTACGCTGCGTGGTTTGGGACCTTCCTCGCGGCTTCTCCGGGCAAAGCTTAGCATTCACTGTGAGAGTGAGATAATAAGCAAAATGCTCAGCCCCCGAGGCCCCCATCTTCTTCAGAAAAGTCGCTCGACGGGCATACAATGGTGGAGTTTTTACACCGTGAGAAGCATGACTAATAGCACTGTAATTTCATCTTGTGTTTCATTTACAGGTAATTTACGGTAATTTGTTATCAAATGCAGCGGAATGATGGCAAAATATTCCGCTCAAACTCAACAAGCTAGACAAGCAGGTAAATCATTTATCACGTTCAGCAGGCATTGTCCATGAATGTGTAGAGAAAACAAAATTCCCTGCTTTCAGGAGAATATTTTTGCTGACTTTCATATTTGTTGTATATCAAAAACATACAATTTATCAAAAATTGCTTCTTGAAAAATAAACTTTCTTTTGTGCGACACTGAGCTGTGTTTCCGTAGCAGGAAGAATAGTGATAGTGGTTCTTGTTCCACATCCATCAGCCTTCAGATTCTACACTTAAAAATGCATGGATTTTAACCAGAAATAGTTAGATTTTCAATGCAATGACACTCTAACCAGAGAATATTATACACAGCTTGGTGGAAGAATAGCTGCACAAAAAAAACTGTACAACAAATAAAGAGGCTTTATGTTCCAGTGGTTGCTGGTGCAGAAGGGTTGATTTTATTTTCAACCCCCAGCCATAATCGGATTTCACGTTTCATTAGCTGCAGAGATTTCACTTTTAGGAGCATATAAAATGCAAGGGCACTATGCATTGTTTTTAGATTTTAGTCAATCAATACAAATAAAACTATGTACTATATGAATACTATATAAAAAAAGATTTTCCTGAGTCTTTCTGATATACATACCAACCAATGAAACTTTCAACACCGCAGAATCAAATGTGTAATAGTTAGTTTGACCAGACCGAATGTAATCAAATATTACTGTTCTATTCCGTATTGTTATTAATTAACAACTGTGACCAGCTTGCCTGCAGCAATAAAGTATAAAAAAGCAACAATAATAAGACCAAAAAAAAAGAATTCATGTTCTCAAGCCACGCTAATCCTAATTCTCGTTTAAAATAACTGAAAAAATAAATGGATAAAATTCGGACTACATGCATTAGAAGGTTGGAGAATTGTCTTTTGTAGCTGTTGTTCTAATGAATTAAATATTGGGCAACAAGATACATTATTGAGAGGCTGAGAATTGCCTAAAAATGAATAAATAATGCTGTTTTAGTGTCCCACTTTGATCCTGGGGGCAATGGTAGCTGTCGTTTTTTGTGATCAATCTGAGCACCTGAGCACTTAATAACCTTAATTGTGTCTGTAATTGAATTTACTCAGCCTTCCCTCTCAGTACTGAGGCTTGTCAGTTAAAATGAGCGTGAGAACCATCAGATATGCGTCAGGACTAGAGGCCTTAACAAGATAACAAG
Organism: Brevimyrus niger; assembly: GCA_015164015.2. NCBI lineage: Eukaryota > Metazoa > Chordata > Actinopteri > Osteoglossiformes > Mormyridae > Brevimyrus > Brevimyrus niger. Next base: position 20,834,658 of record JAABNY020000108.1, read on the forward strand.
AAATGACGAGCTCCCATGGAAGGGGGTGAGACGCTAATACCGGACTAGCTATTTGGAACCCGGCACTCGGTCAGGCGTTTAATATTAATTGTACAGCCTTACGTTTGACCTCATGAACCATGTTGCCAACTCAGACAAATGAGCAAGTGTATACACTAGTAAGATGCAGATTGATCAGCATTCTTTGTTCTTCCATGGAAAAGCACGGTGTGCTGCTAACGAGAGCAAGAACACTCCGTTCCCTCTCACTTCCTGATTTACCACCTATTGTTTTCGCAGAATGAATGACCACTGTAAACACAAACTGGATGACTAGCTGTAAACATAAACTGTTAGAAGCACTGTAAGGTGGGTGCACTAATAGGGCACATACCACATACAGCGTCTGTATTTGTGTTAAAAGCTTAAACTATTATTACTATTTAAATACTAAAAACTATCTATATGTACATATACAGTACTATGCAAAAGTCTTGGGCAGCAAAAGGACATTATGTTGAAATTATATTTATGCTGGTGTAATCCATGATCATATGTCTGTAGAAGCATGTTAGCCATTTCAAAGCCTAAATTAACCTTACTATTTGCAGTAATCATTTGATATGTGTATGTATTTGTTTAACTCGTCTACTAGCAGACCTTGTTTGCATAACCAGCACATCCTGAAGGTAATTTAATAATTATTTTCACTTGTTAAGTGAGGTGGAGGTGAAATCTGGAATGGCTGGGGTGCCTCACAGGAAAGATCTGGGAAGCAAAGCTGTGTTCTTATAGTCATCCGACAGATATCAATAAGTAGTTTGAGAAAACTGGAATTTCAAATATATTCTTACTCCAAGAATAAAAAGTCTAAAATATGTTCATATTGGACACACACACACACACCCACACACACATGTAGGGTAAACATATCCTTATGGGGACCGCTCATTCATTTCAATGGGAAAAATGTTAATGCTAACTATGACAACCTTAACCCCTACCCTGCCCTAACCATAAGTAACCTAATGAAATACAAGAGTTTTTGCATTTTTAGTTTTTTCATAGCAGTCACCGATTTTTATAAAATAGAGTTTTCCCTTATGGGGACCAGGAAACCGGTCCCCATAAGGGGAAAAAAACGGATATTTATCACGTTATGGGGACATTGTGTCCCCATAAGGATAGGTAAACCCACTCGCACACATACACACACACACACAAACGCACACATGCTTTTCCATTCTGAGGAAGTTCAAAGCGGCACATCATTTTAACATGATGCTCAAAACTTGAATAAGCAAAGTATTTAAAAGGTCAGATTAGCTTTTTATGACATCATAGCTCAGGCACCCCGTTAGTCTTCAGCAACCTTATAAATCTGTTCATGCGTGGTGTCTGCTGTCCACTCTCCGTCATTTTATTGTTTATACACTGATGCTCACTAGGCTTGAACTCATAACCCATGTACGCCATATTTGTTTAAATATCCTGCCCAGAGAAGCGTAGATCACAAGAACTAAGCAACATAGATATTTGTTAATATACCTGCCACAGCAGCTGTTATCCCATCCATATATTGAACTCGCAATTTTCTTTGAGATCAGTAAAATTTCCTCCCAAGAAAATCCACCTATATTATCCACTCTATATTAGTTGATAGGTAAACGTTTTAAAATATATTCTAGTTTTTCAGAAATAAAATGTAAAAGTGATTTTTGTCATTTTTTTCAAATTGAATATTTTAAGTTGAACAAAATGTCCTCAGAACACATTGTCCCATCAATGTTCAGAACAAGGCACTATATCCAGTTCAGATGTTGATGGCTGCACAGAATATAATGTTTCATTGTGTTTATACAAAGCGAGAGAAAAACAAATATACTAGTAATCAAATACTAATATTAGTTTAACATCTCTGTGCTTTCTATTTCTTCTTGCCCTTATAAAATGCTGAAATAAAACTTATAATGTATTCAGACCGTCACACAGGTTCACAGGTAAAGATCAAGTCTTATTCATGTACATTTCTAGTCAAAATCAATAAAGGTTTTTTTCTCCTTTCCCCCTCAAGGACTGTGATACGAACAGGTGAATTTGCATCTGTGGAAATGTAAGTAGGCCTACAAACTGTCATGCAACAGACCAGAGATCAAGCTGAAACGGGCAGTTGATCGGCCAGATCATACAAAGAGCCATGAACCATTATGGATTTACAATTAATCTCATCCAGGGATTGGTTCTTAAGGATTGAGACAGCGTCTCTGCTTCTAACAAAGGGCACGCGTGCAAAGCCACAAATTCTTATGACAGGCTATGATACAAGAGAAGCTATATTTACAGAGGATAACTAGTACTCCACAGTATAATCTGACATTTGTACCACAAGGGAGTCCTACCGCATTGCTCGCAAATGACAGTGTCACTGTTGGTTTGTGTCCCCGGTGGGATAGGTTAAAGAGAACAAAACATGTTTTTGCAGTGCAGTGCTTCTCCGCAAGACAGATCTAATAAAAGTAGATTTGATTCTGGAGGTACCAGAAGATCAGATCTCCTGCTGCCTGTCACGAGTGAGTGAGACACGGCAGCTCAAAGGCAGCGGCAGGCGGGCCGAGGGGAAGGACAAAGGCCGCTTCAGAGGAATCCCGGAAGACACCGGAACAGTCGGCCACTCCGGCGCATGGAGCTCCATGGCGTCTTCCAGGGGCCTGGTTGGAAAAGCAGGGGCATTCGGATTTGGCGGGGGAGGGGGCATTTCTGAACGACTAGGGCCGGATGCGGAAGACGCCCCTCGGGGCGTGATGACTTCACCTCCGTTGCGTCAGCCACCCACGGCGCCCTGCTTTGTTGCCTCTGACCCACACCAGTGATCGATGCGGCTGCAGAGTCGCGGTAGAAGACAAGGAGCCACTGGAGAAAGCGCCGCGACCGATGGAGTCCCCAAGGAAGCGACTGAAACGCAAGGTGTCCTTGGGTCCTCGGCCCGCCTTTCCCCTCAAGGTGTCCTCGGGTCCTGGGCCCGCCTTTCCCCTCAAGGTGTCCTCGGCCCGCCTTTCCCCTCACGGCCGTGTCCACCCACTCAGATTGCCGCTTGCCAAGGTGTTTATACCTACGTGAGGCTGCACCTGCTCCATCGCCCCCCCCCCCCCCCTTTGCCCTGCCGGTGGCGCGCCCGCGCTG
>JAABNY020000108.1:20848235-20859961 GCA_015164015.2 Brevimyrus niger
AATAGGCCCAAAAACAAACCCCTCGCCGGCAAAACAACCTGCGGCCCGCCAAACCCGGGCGGGGGCTTTTTAAAAAGGGAACAAACAAGCACTGCCCCCCCCCCCCCCCCCCGAACTCCACCCCCGAAACCCACCTCCAACCTCAGCAGAGTTACAGAGGCATGGAGCAAACCACATGACACCAACGGAGATGCATCCGAAGATGTTTCTAGATCCTCTTAGGCCGGCTCTGTTGACTGTCTGACTGCTGCTATCTCCCACGGCATTCAGAGTAACCGTCGACAGTTCATTTCCAACCGGTGAGCCACACAGTAAAAATTCACATCAACTAAATAATCGGCCAACAAGGCTCTCTCCCCGGGTTTTTTTTTTTTTTTTTAAATATGCTTTGACATGGCATATAGGACACAATGATTCTAGCCAGTTGATAAAATAAATATGAATATATTTCACTAATAGTTACATTAGAGAATACATAATGTGGAATACTTTTATTCAGAATTTGTAAGTCCATTGCATTTGGATCACATGTTTAATACAGAACGGCAGCTGTGTGTTTAAGCTGTAAATGATCATACAATGGGGGTAGCAGAGTGACTGAGCGATGAGCACTGATGCCTCACGTTTCCTGGGCTGTAGGTTGGAATCCTGCCTCCTCTCCGCATGTGCGGCATTCGCATGTTCTCCCCGTGCCACGATGGTCCTCCTCTGCAGGCCAAAGGCATGCGGCTTGCCTCGTTGGCAACCCTAATGTGCGTGTCGTCCGTAACGGTGCATGTTTGCAGTCCCGTGGTGGACTGGCAACCCGGCCTTGTGCGCTATGCTGCCAGGGAGAGATTCCATTGTCCTTTACTGGGAAATACTTTACGGCAAATGCATTTTCATACAATTTATGATGCTACCAGTTTTTCAGACATTTGTTTAGGATAGGAGGATCCAGGATCTCGGAAGGCTTGCAGACCAGCTTATCGGGAGCAGGGTAATTGTGAAGAATTCTAATATAGTGCTTTTAATGTAGTTTTAGTAGAAGACTTAGTCGAAACAATCGTAAGCGGGAAACAAGGTATTATTGAAGGCTACTCATTATTAAACATGCTTATTAATTTATCATGAAGAAAGAAATAAAAGATAATATGCAGATAATAAAGATAAGATGCAGTATATGTGGGCAAAGGGTTGCTTTTCATAATAATAAAAAAAAAAATAAAAAAAAAAAAAACTGGGCAAGAAAGTCTATCCAGCACCTGAGGGTAATCTGTAGCTATTTTGTAACGGTGCCTATTGTTATTATGCAAAGTTATTAAATCCCAGTCATGGAGGAATTAATGTATAGCAGAGGCCTGCTTGAAATAGCGTAGATTGTCATCTGCCATTTGAACAAAATGCATCATCCCCGCATCAGGTGAAGGACTCTATGTTCTCCCGGCACGGGGGAGAGGTTAATGACCTTCTCCGGTGCAACAGGGAGTCAGCGCACTTCAGGGCGTCGAAGACGGCGCGCGAAGGAAAAAGGTTAAGGAATTGGATTCGGTGTGAAGGACCTTTAGTCATGCTTAATTGCACAGATTTATTGTCCTAACGCTAAACTAGGAAACCGCACGCGGCAGCTCGGAGGTGCGGTGATTTGTAGTCGGAATTAAGGAGGGGATGTTGCCGGCTGCACCAATGCCGCCCCGAGACGCGTTCCGACGAAATGCGATCTATTAGGCGGATATGCGCAGCAAAATGCCGAAATCCGCAGGAAAGCTTGTTTTAATTGCCCGCGTCGAGGCACCGGAGAGATGGCAAAAGCTCTAATTAGGTCAGTCATTGCATTGTTGGCGTGGCTGAGATGCTTTGATGCGTCGAAGAGGCAGCTAGTTTGAAGCAAGGCTTTGGGTTGCGCTTGTGTCTGTTTTGCTTTGCTGTTCAGTAAATCCATAGCTACCGTTTATTATAATACATGCTGCCAAAACTGCCAAAAGTATTGTCTGTCACGGCATCGCATTATTTTCTTATACACATTGGGGGAAGCTAAGAAAACATTTTCTATTTTACATTATGTATTAAATTGTTTTTATTTATGAGTAGCATATAGTCCTCTTACACCTGGTCCCCAAAAATTGTGAGTGGATTTGACAATGTGTCTGTCGGAGGCATTTAAAATATTTGCGCATAGAAATAAAGAGGTTGCTGGAATTGGTTTTCAAGGGGATACACGCCAAGTGTGATTACCGGCCATGCATTTCGCCATTAAGGTCGAAACAAACAATAAAAAAAATACAAATCAAAAACAAATCCCTGTTCCAGTTACTCATAAGGCAGAACTTCATTATCCTTGCGAGGGATGTGCAAAGTTTGCGAGACATGGGCTTTTGATTAAATGCTGGAGGACAAGTTGCATGTCCTTACAGATGTCATAGGTCCCAGAGTGGGGACCCCTAAGCACTCCCATTGCTTCAATATTAACCATGCGGCATAATTGCTGCCCTTATTTAAGAGACATGAATCTGAACTAATGTATGTGTGCATGTGTGCCCCCCCCCCCACACACACACACACACACTGTCACATAAGAAGAGCTGAGTCTTTGTGAAAGATGAACTATTGCTATTCCTGGAGAACAGAGCGCTCAGTCTTGCCCCGGGGCAAACCCTGAATAGCCGGACTGCTTGAAACCAGACTGGCTGATGCACTCCGGGATTGTCATTGAAGAAGTGTCTTTGGCCTCACGGCCCATAGATCAACTTAAGGGAGACACGGGGAGCCGCTGTACCGCCGAATGACGCAGGCGCTCCGCGAGCGCGCGGCTGAATGCGACGTGATGCGGGAAACTGTAAATACGATAAGAACAGGAAGAGCTGGCTTCCAAAGCTTTTCATAGAGCAGCAGATGGTCATCCTCCATGGGGCTAGGACCTTCCTCCAAGCGGCACAGGCCTCGAAGCGCCAATGGAAGGGCCTTCTGAGGTGGCCCTCTTGCCAGGAGTTACAGCATGATGCACATGGCGGACCTGAGAGAGTGCGCAGGCAAATCAAGAGGAGAGGATGCAGTGTAGAAGGTGTTTAAAGACCAAGTTCTTTCGCGAAACAGTTTGTCGGAGCACAATCTCCGCCGGCGTACTCGTCCACCTTTTGTATTCTCCTCTGTCGTTCAGTAAATCAGAAAAAAAAAAAAGAAAGAGTCATGCTTTACTTGGTTGTATAAATAAGGCAGGATGCCAATTACTCAGCTGAAAGGTTTTGTTCTTTGGACATGAAAGCCGCAGTCATTCACAGATTGTCCTTTTCAGACGCCATAGAATTGATTAAAATTTGTCCTCAGGAGTCTCACATTAAGCGACACGCACGCAATCCATCTTTATTTGGAAAATGCTTTGCCCTCCAGTTACTGAAATATTATTTGCTTACTGTATGCTTCTACACGGAAATACACGCAGGGATAGACGCAGAACACCACTTGTGCTCAATCCCACTCCATCGCGGTGTTTTATCTCTCTATCAAATCCACAGAAATGCAATCGTGCTTTTTACACAATTAACTACGGATAATGTGTGCAGACAGAGAAATGCAGCTCAAGAATGGTTTTGTAAAGCATTTAATGAAAGACAGATCTAGATGAAATAAAGGGGACAGTGACACGGGCTATATTAACGGATTTGCAAACAGCTTGATTATATTGAAAAGATCATGTCCCATAAATCAACTTGCTATATTAATTAGTGCTTGTGCACTAGGCAGTTTAAGAGATTTGGCATAAACATACCAAAATCAGTAACTAAAATGCATATATCACGTTTAGAATTATTGACTTATAAAGATATTGCTAAATATAAAATAAAACCAATTACACTTTTAACATAGTATCGATGCGAATGAATGAATGCTTCTGTGTATTGAAACATTACACCAACAACTACTACTAACCCTACTACTACTAATAATGATGATGACAATGATGATTATGATTTAGGGGTAATTAAATTGCCATTTGGGTAATTAGGGCTGGCATGGCACCCCAGTGGGTAGCATTGTTGCCGCTTTCCTTCAGGGCTGGGGTCTGAAGCTTGATTCTGCTTCGCCTATTTGAGGGATCTGTACGGTCACATTTGCTTCCTTCTGCAGTCTAAAGACACATGCTTAGTTAGTGTTTCTGGATTGACCATAGTTTGTTTACAAGCAGCTCTCAATTTACATACATCTGGACTTAATGCAAAAAATATCTAAGATACACAGTTTGCGGAAGCGCTAACGCGTTAATGCTACGTGCGACTGTTAGTAAGTGTATACCTGATCTTTTCGTTTGTTTAAAATGTGTTCTGCATGTTACTAGCAAATATTTAGTCTGCGTGGTTTTGCTATAAGGTGTCCTGAATGGTATAGGGGGGAGGGAGGTAAATCCAACTCAAATCGCGTAAACGTTCGTGGGACAGATTACTTATGTCAGTCGAGAATTGCCGGTATATGAGAGATGGGCAATACCGTGTGTTTCTCTTTGATCAAACACTATGTAATATAGAGGCTGGTATCATTCGGTGTTGGTCCAAGCCTTTCTAGGGGGGGGGGTTTGGTGGTGGACATAAAATTTTGGGGTTGAGGGGGTGGGACGGGTGCTGACAGTAACGTATGGGCCCCGGAAAGTCTCCCCCTTCCTTCCCCCGGATGGCCCCAGCGTAGTATTAGATCATGTCCTCATCATATAATAATATAAGCATGTAAATTGCCAGATAACGAAATTACATTTTTATTTCAAAGTCAGTTGTCAAAAGAAACAACCAGGTCAAAAGAATAGATATTTCAGTATTGATCTGCCCATAGGTATGCCTAACCCTGAAGGTAATTAACTCCAACTTACGAGGGACGTAGCATGAGCTAAACGGGATGAGGAATCCTTCAGGTGACGTTTTCCATCATCGCACGCGGATCCATTATTAAGGAATTCCCATTTCTTTGCAAAACACTTCACGTGCTTCTTCATATTAGTCACATGGCTAATGACAGGGAATGATATGCACAACTAATTGGATTCTGAGTACAGGAGTAGGGGGAAATTGTAATGAAATGTACTTGTGTTCTCTGGCAGAATTTACTTTTTAATGCAAAGCCTCATAAATAGCATTAGATATGGGAGGGTTTGATCAGTATTCCTACTATTCTTCCCATTCGCTGTTTGTGAATGACAATTCGTAATTTTTTGATCAGATTGCCAAACGACAGCAAGAAAAGATCCTTTTTCCGTCTTCCACCCTTATTCAGTCCACTGCTGCTGAATAATGATGTCATAATGACATGTCGATTGTCGTTAAACTGACAGGTGGAGAACGTTAACTTGCTGAAGTGATGAGGGTCACGGAAGCCTAACCGGAAGGTTTGATGGTCCAGGCTCACAGGAGACCATGCTGCAGTTCCCTCCAGTGAGACACTTAACCGGGATCACTCCAGGAAAGCGTCCAAAAGGCACGGTGATTTCAGTCGCCACCAAAAGTAATCAAATATAAATATTGATCGAAGTGCACGGGGCTTCTTCCTCTTGCAATTCAATTTATTTTTATAGCTTTATAATTTTATAAGGTTTTCAAGAGAAACTCTGAAGACTTTTGAGACAGTCCCTGACTCGATAAATCCCCCCCTAAAGATGTTTTCGGCTATTATAAACATCGTGGCGGTTTGCCCTCTTGGCCGGCGTTCTCTGTGACCTTTCCCCTTCCCGGCCTTGTGTTTTTTAATCACTCTCTCCCACTTAACCTGGTGCAGTCTCCTCCACGGGCGTCCTGCTGGTAGTGATGCCCTTCACACCAGTACTACAGATTACCTTCCTCTGTCAAACCCATCACATGTGGTGAGTGCGTGTCATCTGGGAACTCCATTTTGCCCAGTTAGCCATTTACGCACTTCTATAACGTTAGGCATACGTTTTAGACATTAACAAAAATGTAATGTTTGCAGTAAACGAGCATCTTTGGCTTCTTTTTTTGCGGTGTTCCTACTCGTTCGAAGGGTATGGAGCTTCATTAATCTTCTCACCCCTAATGAATGGAGAGAACAGCTCTGGCTGCTTTGAGGTGTTACATCTCAACTGGAGATTGACTGTGGCTGCTTCCCTGGAAACCTTCTCATTTGTGGGGCCCCTGATGTTCCTTCTTATGCATGTTCCAAGAGCCGCGGCCCACTTTTTTCAAGCGGCTAGCGGATAATGTCGTTCACCCCAGGTTTTCTGGGAGCGAGGCTAAACTGCGCCGCTCTGTGAGGACACTGGGGGAAAGAGCTTTGTTGGGGTCACCGTGCAGGATTGTGGTCAGCCTCGGTGTTAGTAATTAACTTGAGGTGTCTTTGCCAGCTAGAATCCCAGAGAGACTTGGATGCCCGAAAGGTCTTGGATGAATGATCAGAGCAAGAGAAGGCTGGACCTTATGTTGCCATTTCTTCATGAAACACTCCTTTCCAAATATAATTTCTGGGACAGCTTTGACTAACACCAAAATATCCAGCTGAAATAGACATTTCTTAGATTTTGTTCTGAGTCTGGATCTATCAGAAGCTCAACTTATGAGCTTCTAGACTTTCAGAATGCTGTCAATGTGTTATAATACACAGAAGCAATTTAGTCACGTAACAGATGCTTCCACCCAAGGAGCTTCATGAAGATTGTGCCTTCACATTTCACCTGTCTGTACAGGGAGATAGGTGTGCTGAAGAAACTCCGGCTAAACACCTTATTTGATACAACAGCATCGCCTCCATGGAATTTAGCTGTTGCACTTTTCTTCGCACGCATGGTTCCTGGGCCCTGTTACACTCCTATGCTACTTTAATGTGGTCACAGCTGTTAACTGAGAAACCCTTGACATCTGTCACTACCAGCTAGGCAGAAATCTCAGAGATGCCCTCAAGACAGCACCATTTGGTTAAAGCTCCTAAAAAGGGCCAGATGACTCTACACTCGTATGACCCACCTGGATAGTGGTGTAAGAGGTCTTCCCAGTTTTGACTGCATTTGACCTACCCATAGGGTCTGGGATAGCCTGTCTAGCTTCAATGCTATTACTTAAGAATGCAGGTTAATGCTGTAGCTGCTGATTATTGTCATGATTTGCTGCACCTCCTCCTCTTTATATAAATTTCTAAAGTAACTTTAATTTATTACTTTCTATTTTTATATTTAGTGTTCTACCCGTACATACAGCTTGGGATTTCACCGAAGCAATCCAAGTGTAGCACTTAGCTCAAGGGTAGGACACTGTGTGAGATTTGGCGCATCTAAGGTCAGACGTACGTGTCTTCAGACCCAGAGCTACCCAGTCCCTCAAACTGCTCTGCGGTCTCCAGACGCAAGCCAGGTGGCCTGTAACCGGAAACACCGTACGCCCGGAAGGCTCCGTCACAGCGAGCATCGTGTATAACGCCGCTATCAAAATAAATGTACAATCCACAGGATAGCATATGGGAAGGAACAGGGGCCAACTAATAACTGTCAATTGCGGGAAAAAAAGAAGAAGAAGAAGAAGAAAAAAAACGATATAGGTTAGAATAATGAGAGACAAAGTCTATATTTAAACATACCATTACAGTAACTCAGAGGTGTTCTAATTGTGTCTGGTTGAAGGCCGTTTTAAAAAGGCACATGCAGTGTGCTCTTTGAGAAGAAATAGTCCCTCTGGTAGTGATCCCAAGTCTCCAGCCTGGCAGGGAGAAGCACGGCGCCTCATTTAATATTCCAGCCAATTATTAAATGTATAGACATGTGTATTTGCCAGAGACGTGCTATAACTTCCTTGGCGTTAAGTGTATTTATTCCGGGTGTGAGAGCTCGTATTTGTGTAACCGACTTGTAAGATGTCCCTTACTTTTTACAGAGGTTAAGAAACCAGCAATGAGTTTGACAGCCCATGCAACTTTTATTAGATTTTATTTGAAGGGCGTGCATTTCAAATTTGGCCACGGTGTAAAGCGAACCGCAGAGTACATTGAGAAGTCAATCTAATCCTCGACCGTGGATGGCGAGGCGGCTTTAGCGGGGGGAAGGATGCGTAACGTTAAACGCTAGGGTTTGTTCTCGTAATAGAAACCAAAGTGAGGGAATGTGAAGCAATAAAGTAATCTTCTCCAGAAGCAAAATTCACAAATAAGCTAAATAATGAGGGAAAAAGAGAATTCTCCAACAAAGATTGGATTTATTGGGGGCACCTATGTGTCTCATATAATTTTTTTTTTTTACTTTTTTTTCCCTGAAAAAATTTTCCTTTGTATAATATTTGTCTAATTTATTTAATTTACACTTGTATACACAGTCCTATTTAATGACATATTTTCTATATAAAGAAATTTTTAAAAGATAGAATGAAATATATGAAAAACAAATATGTGCATCGATGAGAAAGCAGATTTTTTCCCCTCTTACTGAAGTGTTAAAACCATACTATTCAGACAAGTTTTAAAAATGACAAATTCAAAATATGTCTTAAAAAGATTGGAATTTGCATCTAAAAATATAATTTACAATATAAGCAAAGGAAAATAAAAAGATGGGAATGGATTAGGGTGAAAATGATTTAGAAAAAAAAAACCTTTTAGTTGAATAGAGATTCTGAAATCTAGTGACCCCAAGTGACCTCTTAGAAGGGCTGGCTGTTGTTTGGGCTTAAAAACATTCTCAGACTTTTTTTTCTAAAATGTTCATTCACATCCTGCAGCTACACTCATCTTTGTGCATAATTTTTAGCACAATGGGTGTTTGAGTTCACCGTGGCCTGATATGTTAATAGGGCATTTGCCATATTTTCAAATAAAGGATTAAAAAAAACTCCCTAGTCCTTAAAAATGGAGGTAAATCACTACATGGGTAAGCATTTTTAAAGATTACGAGGCGGCAAAATGAGGACAGTAAATCGACACATCATTTGTTAAATAGTGCAAAGCCCTGTCACTTTACAACCCTTTCAGTTTACAACTTCCTGGTTTACAGCCAGTGTATCTCCTGCGCTCAGAAGCAGCATAGAATGACCCCCCCCCCCCCAGGTTTAGGATAGGACCAAAGAGTTTAATTTCCCCCTCCCAAGCTACATAGCCAGGACTATCTCCAGAGAGAGCATTTTGACAAAAGCACACCTCTACATTTAGCTATACGCCGTCCTGGAATTTGACACGTTCCCGCAGCGGACCCTTATCATGACCAGCGGCAAAGAGGGGCCTGTTCAGTTCGGTATTGCGCCCCCTCCTGAATTTCCAGGTCATGTGCTGACTCGGTGCACTCTGTGTTCTGCGGCTCTTTAACATCCGACACGAGTTCCAGTTGTGACCGGTTCTACGGCCGGCCGGCCGGCCTCACGACACGACACGACAGCGTGGCTCCTCTCTAACTGCCCTGGTTGAGCCGCTTCCCTCTGTAAGATGCAAGCGAGCTCAGAACGTGATTCAGCAGCACCTGTACATCAGAAGAAAAAGGCCATGAAACGAAAAAAAAAAAAAAAAAGAAGACGTGTCCCGCTGGGACAGATGGATCGCGCCCAGCAGTGTGTCATTATATCAGTTTTGAAAAAAACGTGAGCGCCACCGGTAATAATAAATGCTGAGAATTAAAGTAGCCCCCTGAAGACACAAAACTTTACGAGGCTTCCTCCATATTCTATTTCATGCACAGGACTTCAGAGCAAATGAGCTGCGTGTGGATCACACACTCATGTAAATTAGATTAGAGTCAGGCTATAATCGTTCGGTGTATGCAGTATTAACTGGCCTACTTTTCACATAGTCTTGTTCGCACTGGTCTGCGAGAGATCACTGGGGGATCATGCTTCACACGCCAGCGTATTCGACGACAAGCGGCGCGCGCCTTCTTATTTCCTTTTGTTGACTGACGCACGTCGCTCGCTAAAAACGCAGCCAGTGAGCTCCAGCCTCCCTTTCGTTTCGTTTAATGGCGGGGTGATTTCAATTGACAATTGACAATATTTATTTTGGTTTTCTGTAAATTTGCTTTGATCTGGTAGAGAATGCATTGAGACATCGGTGATCTTAGAATCTGTGATAGTTTTTAAAAAAAGGCAAAAAAAAAAAAACGCTTAGTACTCAAATTCCACAATTAGCTATGGCAAATGAATACAAAATTAATTAAAATGTTCATGATGAGTTTTGAAAATTCCTGACCAAGGGCATAGGCACCAGGGGGAACTGGAGGGACATGTACCCCCTAATGTCTAATTTGGCTTTGGATAAATAGACCTTTGCATTCAAATCATTAAGTTGTGTCCGCCAACCCAATATCAAACTCTCTCCAATGCTGTTGTTCACAGACTACCTGCAGTATATATATATATATATGTGTGTCTGTGTGTGTGTGTGTGTGTAATTGACTTAATTTGCATAGGTTGTGGTTGACATGACTTTGGTGGAACAGGAAGTAGGAAATGTAGCATTTCTTCAAAGTTCTTGTGAATCCAAAGGGCATGAAAAGATCACTGAGCAGATCAGTAATCAGATACTTCAGTAATCAACAACATCAGACAGACAGACAGACAGACAGACAGACAGAGAGAAAGAGAGACAGATAGATAGATAGATAGATAGATAGATAGATAGATAGATAGATAGATAGATAGATAGATAAACAGCCATGTTTCCTAAATTACCATTTGACAAGTATTTCTAAGTCACTGCTTCTTGATCATGGTGTTTCTAAATAAACATAAAACTGATTTACGGCACGAAAGTTACATGTGCGTCTAAAACTGTCAGGCACGCGAAAACACTGTAACCTCCATTTCTTCTGGAACATTCTACTTTGACTCCTTCAGGGTGGGTTCTACACATACAAGGCCAGGTATTCGCACAGGCAGGTTGACGATTGTACATTTTCACAAGCCTTGTCTCTTTTTTCTCTTTTTAAACAGCTGTCTCAACTTCTCCTAAAAGGACCTGAATGAAATCGAAACATTAAACCCTACATCTGTTTCAGATACCGAATGCGTCAGCTATCTAATTGTCCTTGTTTCTCAGTATTTGTGTTCATCCCTTTACTGAGAAATGCAACACTATGGAACTATGCGCAAAGGAAAAAAAAAATTAAAAAGCAAATTAATCATACATTGGCTTCTTCTGTATTTCAATAGGTAACTCTATATAAATGTCCTCATTCAAAGGCTGGAAATAAAATCTGACCCCGCCTTCCCTCTTATGCAAATGGAGAATTCATAATCAGATGCAGGCAATAATTGTATTTTGTTACTGTCGACCATGCATGATCCCAGCCAGGAAGGGAAACCGGCCTGTACTGTTTATAGTCAGGCATCTTGATGGAACTCTGGCCCAAAAGCCTCCAAATCATCGGGGAGATTGTTAGGCTTCCGAAGAAATTACGAAAACTGCCGGAAAATGGACCAGCAACACTTCATAACAATTAATCAGGGGCCACTGATTAATAAAGTTCATTTTTTATTCTAGATGATTCAGGGGATTATCAAAAGGACACGGTCCTTGTCAGTTTGATTAACACACCCATCCCCGCTTGGGGGGGGGGGTCGCTGCACTGAACTGAGACACTCTCCCTCGCCTATAAAATAAATATTGAATGAGAATATTAACTCGTTAACCTTGACAACTATTTGTAATTTTCAGGAGGGGGTAAACTCGCGGAATCAGCACAAAAAGCACTGCTGTGGGGATTTAAGAAAGGGATGGGTGGTAGTGGTCGGGGGGGGGGGGGGGGGCAACAAAAAATTACAGGACATGAAGAAGTCTACCCATGAATTCCG
>JAABNY020000108.1:20896624-20909037 GCA_015164015.2 Brevimyrus niger
CCCTTTTTGCCTCAGGGCATCCATATTAATTTAGCCTGATTAGAGAAAAAGAAGGACCAGGCCCGATCGTGGATTATTCTCCTTTTGAGAACATCTGTGGCACGTGGTCTGTACTGGGGCCAGCCTAGGCGTGGTGAAGTACACGCTCCCAGAGAGGCTTCCTGGAAGAGCCCCATCCGGCAGCGTCGTCATATAGGAATACATGCGACTCGACGTAATTAGCGATCGACTCATCATGGTGCCAAGTCGGGGCGTCTGCGGCTGTTGTCGATTTGGCCGCTGAAGACGCCGTACTTCCACGAGTGTGCAGTAGGGCCCTTCTCGTGCTGAGGCGCCGTCAAACCGCACGAGAACTGAGCGTGCTCAGAGTTGAGCATTTCTGTGCGGGCAACACTTCCCTTGCGCTGCGTACATCTGCGACTCAGCTCGGTGTCATGTGACTCCATAGCGTTTTTTTTTTTCCCTCACCCATAAGGTAAATATGCGGTATCTATAAGATAATTCAAACTTGGGAAGTTTGAAAGCGACTTTATTCTCCAACAAAAAATTATATGGGAACAGTGCCTGGGATTCGCTGGACTTATAAAAGCAGATCTAATACAAAATGCTATGAAACTCATTCCCTTTTTATAACCCATAAAGCATTTTCAGGCCAGGTGCTACTGTATTTAGGTGTTGGCGAGAATTCATATTCAAAGGCATGATTTCATGACTTGCGTCCTGCATGAGTGTGGAAGGTCCTCTTCTTATGAGTTTGTCAGCATCTATGGTGCCATAAGTCTCTGCTCATCTGTGTCTCTGTGCCTGTGTCAGAGTGTGAGGGCTTCAGCCCTTTTCCATATGAAGGGCTATGAGTCTCCAGCACGACCCTGTGACGTTGTCTTCTTTCACTGGCCGAGCTCCACGTTGCCGTACCGTGCAGGAGCGCCTTCTGCAACGTTGTGCCCGATGTCGATTGTAAAACGGGATTTCCTGCCTTGTATTGTAAAGTAAACTTAGACTTATATAGGCATGTCCAGTCGTTTGTCTTCACGCGTTCAGTGTCAACATCCTAAAATTATATCCTACACATACGTGAAAGGAAAATGGCGAACAGCTTGCATTGCGGCTTCACTTATTTTTGGGGGAAGTACGCACGGCAAATTGGATAGTTTAGCAACTTGAAATTTTACTGACACTTCAAACCAGGCTGGTGTTCAATATTGTCTTTTTTAAGCCAATGCTACTTAGATACTGTGCGGGGAGATGAGTTGGTGCCATAGCAACTAATCCTCTTAACCAGGCTAACGATGGGACTGTTACCGTGTCGCACACCAGTGTCGATGCACTTGTCCCACATCCTTGCAGTAACGTCCCGGTCTGTTTCCTCCTCATTCCCCCTCCTTCTTGGTCGGCACAGCAGGGGCAGAAACAGCTGGAGTCTCCAGTCTCTGACTTTGAATTCAGTCAGATTCATCACCATTGAATGCCGGAGCCAGATCAGATTTGTCTATAGACCCATGTAAATAACTACAATTGAAAGCCAATCAAGTGTCTTTGAAAAAAAAAAACGAAAAAAAAAAACAACAAATGCCTTTGCCAAGCATTATAGAATATCTACCTGTACTTGTTTTGTCACTGTATCTACTAAATTCTCACTGTTTGTGGTTTTCAAATCGTCAATACGAAATTATTCTATACAAGTGATTGTGTTTTGAACCTAAAGGGAGAGTTTTATCAAATTCAGACAGTGATAGATTTAATTGACCATTAGGTAATGGTGTTTTTTTCTAATGTATTTTAAACTTTGTATATACTGTGCAAAATTTAATAACACAGCCAATCTTTTTTGAAGCTGCTCAATTTTCAAGACCTTACCACTGGGTCGCCTATAAACTGACCGATATCCCCTTTTATCAAAAGACTTTCTTAGACAAAATATTTACCTGCAATACTGCAGGTCAATCAGCCGGCAGAGGATATTTCCACAACAAAGCAGTTTGACTACTTCAGTGAATTTTTGATAGACCTCTGCTTTAGATTATATCCAGGTTTTTAAAGTAACGAATCAGAATATGCAATAACATGGGTAACACATGCTTTTTATTAGTTTGTTACTAATTCAATTGTTTTTTTCCTCTACATTTGAGCAGTTCTCCTTGTAAAGTTAAAAAAAAAATACATTTTCATTTGGTTGTTTTTTTTTTTTTTGGTCCTGTACATATTTGGTGGTATTACACTGTGGTATTAAATCCTTTTAATAATCTTTTATCTGCCCAATAGAAGCATGACTGGTTTTTTTTATAGATTTTTTTTCTGCTTTTTCATGGCAGTATCAGTGGTGGATAATACTATGGAGTTAACACTGCCTGAATAAGCAAAACCTATGATTAAAGATGTGGGTGTATACACTGGCTCTTTCACAGAGCGGAGGAAATCGATGGTAATGAAACAATAGTGCAACGTCTCACTTTGCACTGTAATTATTGACACGCTTTGAAGGCCCCACCAAGAGCCCCTGTCGTCCTGAATCCTACCAATGTGGCCGTTTTGCAGGTTTTATTTTTTATTTTTTTGCGGTGCGCGCCCTTGGAGCCAGCGGTGTCTGGTTGCCATGCCGACTCCAATCATGACGCAGGATGGAATGGCCCTTCACCTTCATCTTGCCTCGGATCCTGTGGAGTCCTGCCGCAGGTTTGGGAGGCTGGCGCTTCCTGCAAGCATGTAGCATGAGTCCAGGAGATGCTCTGTTTCGCAAAAGCGGCATGAGTTTCTGCGTATTTAGATACAATGGTTAAAAGGATGGATGGGGACTGTAGCATTTCAAGGATTAAGATTGGAATAAGAGGCACCATAATTCATAAAGAGGCCAACTTTATCAGTAGCCAGTGATGTGCTTTCAATTGGTAAGTAACAGGGGAGAGGGGAGTCTGGGGCCAATCAGCTTTCAGCTTTGGCTCCACCCCTGCTCCATGATGGATGGATAGTAATCATTGAACTATTTAAATTTATTTATTTAAATTTTGTTAAATAAACTTACAACGACTGATAGACTTATCAAGAACAACATACAAACAACTCCGGTGAATTATCGCATTCTGTTAATTTGGCATGCCCTCTCATCCAGAGTGACACACACACAGTTAATGTAGTAAAATGAAACGCCTTAAGTGCAAAGGTAATTGACACTGATTAAGCCACATCAACGGGTAGCAAATTGAATGAAAACAGTGTGTGGTGGCTGACACAGGCAATGGCAAAAGAAGTAGAGTTAGGTGGGCAGAGTTATAAAGAAGTAGAGTCAGGTAGGCAGAGTCATGTGCTACATTTTTAAGCTGGATGGCCAGTGAAATTAAACAAAGTTATTCCAGCTCTGAACACTATTAGATCTGGCTACACCATCAGGGAAGCCATTTGTGAAAAGAGGCCAGCTTTTGGAAAATTATTTTGTTTACGATATATAGACACGATTATTCATACCGATAAAAAAAATCCAAGACAAACTGATGCTCTTGTGAGCGCGTTGTGCCAGGACACCGTTTGATTACCTACAATAACACCTCATATAACAGTCACTGGTACGCACTATGGGTTACTGGGTGCTGGGAACTATTGTTTTACTTACCTATGTTTGTCTGCTATTTTTTATCATTATTTATGGAGCTGCCAAATCAGGCCCGTAGTTAGAGCCATGCCCAGTAATTGAGGCTGGTAAATAATCAAACTTTGCCGATAATTAATTGCGCGCGACTTGTGGTACACCGTTAACGCCCAACGTCCTTGAGAACGTGCCACACGAGGTGGTCGGGTGCGTGTGCGTGCACGCACCATTCCCCCCCCCAGCCCCCTGCCGTGGCAGCTGGTGCGGCGACAGCCACTCTGATATGTGAAATTTTGGCCCTTGAGTAATTGACCCGTTTTGATAAACGCTCCTGAATGACACTGGCATAATTCACCCTAAAAGTTTGCACTGTCATGAGGATGAGCCAACTGTCTCCCGCAAATATATGAGTGCAATTTTCCAAATAGGTTTATAGCAGCCCTTGAGAGGGAAGGGTGAGATAGCGATATTACTGACTTTATTACTGCGGCCCGGCGCCGCTCGCTGGTCCGTGAGGCCGCTCTCTCTCTATAAGCCCCCATCAGACCTACATCTAAACGATGGGTGGGCAGGGGGGTGGGACACGTGACCGCAAACCTGTTACTTCCCTTTAGGTGGCCTTGTAAAATGAACCTATCCAGCAGTCTGCACATGGGGGGGGGGGGGGGTTTACAAGGACAGCAACTCCAGTGGAGCATCTTCCTATGTACATGTGACTGGAACAGCCCAGTGCGGATACACATTGGTGGCCACTGGATACTGCTTCCCACTGCTTAGCCTGATTAGGGCCACGGTGGTTCTGGGCTGGATGCCACTCTATCACAGAGCTATAATAATAATTATTATAATAATAATGATAATAATAATAATAATAATGATGATGATGATGATGATGATTACTTCAGTCACTACCCCATGACTAGCAGCCCGTCCCACGCGGGCCCTCTCCTGCCCCCCCCCTGCACCCAAGCCCTGGACAAATCCCCAGTTGTTCCCAGTAGACAGCAGACCTAATAATAATAATAATAATAATGTTATTGTTGTTGTTACTCACCGATTGAAAGCATTCATTCATTCTCTGTATGAATTATGGTGCCTGCTATGCCCATCTTAAAAAACGGCACGAATAAAGACTGCAGCTAAAATATCTGTCGTACCTAGAATAGCTTCAGTTAGAGATCCACCAGAAATACCCGAGCTGAGCGTCGGTGTGGGAATTACAGTCAGTTACCTGGCGGATATAAAGCCCGTAAGCAGAGGTTCTGTTCTAAGCAGAGATGTAGGAGTAAGGGAGAACGGGGAGGAGTGCAGGCTGAACTAAGCGGCGGTAGACAAAGACAAGAGGAGGTAATTAGAGAGCATTCAGTGCTAAGGCTGGTTAGCGGCTGAGGAGCTGGCAGCCGCTGGGGAGAGAGTTTGCTGCTCGACAATGGAGCGAAATGTGACCAGGAGGGGGGAAAGTAGGAAGAAATGATAGACTGAAGATAAAGAGGATGATTTGTCCATCAAGGCTTTTTTGCCTTCCATCCAAAAAAAAAAAAGACTCAATTTATGAGAGTGGCATCTGAGATGCCATTATGGGAGAAGCAATCCTGTTTTAATGTTGGTTCTGTTCAGCAGAATCACCCTCGACTCATTTCTCCGGAGTCTGTTTCTCCTAGCATTCAATTTTTTTAAAGCAACTTTTTCAGGGAGGACAATTTACTCTTGACCCAATAAAAATTCTTTTCCCTCCTTGCATGTCAAAACAAAATGTACACTCCTAAGAATCTAATTTACGGAGCCAGTGTAGTGCATCTCCCACTTGATGTAGGACCCAGGTTTTGAACAAAAGAAACACTGTGCGTCTGCAATTCGGCACTGATGCCACAAAACCTGCCCACTCCTTTTTTGGCTCCCCATGAATGGTGTCCTTTAATAGTCAGGCGGGTGTCAACTGAAGGGGGGGAGGGAAAAAAAAAAAAAACGGCTGAGGAGGGGTACTGTATGGAGGGATGGTTTGCCATGACTGGCAGCAATCAATCCCGCCGTGAAGGACAGTTAACAGGGCAGCAGGAAATAGATTACTGGCAAATCACGGGTTTCAAGAACAGCAAACAGAATGAACATAAGGCCACAGTCTTAAGCTCAAGTTCATCAGGGTCCTCTATGATCTGAGAGCGAGTTTTTCTGTTAAAGTCAAAACCAAAGTCAGCATTTTATTACCATTGTAATAATACTGCAGAGTATCATGTAGGAACTGGACTTCAGCCATGCTAGTGATGCCAGAATTTATTGATTTGGGGGTTTCTTGCATGTTAAGTTGGGTTATTTTCTGTAATGATAAAAAAGACCGTAAGTTTCCATAAAATTACTTGCGTGCTACATGTTAATAGTCGCAATCATGTGTTGACGGTTATTTTCAGTGTTGTTGTTGTACCAACATTAATAATCATTTTAGTAATGTGTCCGTAATTAATTAATGCAGCTAGAAGTAGAAGGACATGACCGCTTTACTAAGCTCAAAAATACAAAACCTAGACCTTAAACTCTGATGTGAATTAGGGAGTAAACTAATCAAGTCCCAGCGACGTTCAAAAAGAGTTTAAGCCTTGTGGCAATCATTAAAAGAACCCAGAGACAAAAGAGCATTTCACAAAGGTACATATTCACCTAGAGCTAGTTAGGGAGGCAAAACATTATTGCCGTTTTATCACAACCAGCAAGGAGGGAGAACAAAGATTAACCAGCATTTAATTTGTTTTTCTATGTTAATCAACAAGCTAGAACTGGTTGACTACATTCAAGAAAATACATAACCACTAGCTAGATTTACATATATTAGCTAGTATCCAAATTAGCTGACCATGTTTCACACAAAAAATTCATTTTAATTAAAAATTATAGTGTCATATACATACAGATACACAAATATATGGTGTAACAAATGACTGAGGGCTGTAAATCTCACTGGATAATGTATAAACAGAGATGAATGACTGAAGCTGATTTAAGGCCGTTATTTAACTTTTAAATATTTACTGAGAGCCGCTGTTCCGGGGAGGAGGAGGTGCAGATTAGAGGGGTGCATTTCACGAACGGATGAATCTTGAGCAGTCAGTGTAGCGAATGACTAGAGTGAAGGATTTATGTGACCAGGCGCCGATGGCTGCTTTATGGAGAGGAACAGCCTTCAGGACAATGCAAGTGGTCAGTCACACAGCTGCAAAGAGAGTTGTGCAGAGGTTCACTCATCAGAAAAACTAGTTAACTAACCCTGACCCAACCGAAGGGCCACGTAACCTGGGGTAATGTGCTGTTTGAATAGCGATATGTTTCCCCATACAAAAAAAACAGTAATCCCTCAAATGACTGCAAATGTATAGTTGTAACACATAAGTGGTAGTCAGACTGCCCCAGTGCCAAAAATAAAACGCGTGATACTTCAGTAATAGCAAAAGAGTACATTTTTTCGGTTTCTGCTGAACTAGTTGGCCCGGTAGTAATGGCAATTTTCTCATAGGTCAGATTACTGAAGATAATTGTACTAAATCCATTAAATTACATTAACATGTTATAAAGCAATGTTTTTGTGCCTGGATATTTCCACCTTTCTGGGGTAACATCTTGCATTCCTGAGGTTATCGTTGGCCGCCCCTGTGTTCAGTGATCAAAGGGAGGTCGTTGATTTGTGTCGAGCTAATGAATCGGATAGCTGATTAGCCACCAGAAAACGGCACTGGGAATGATGGCGAATCGACGTTGGACAGAAGGGGACAAGACATCCCTGCTGGGTTTATTAAATGCACAGAACAGTAGGGGGGGGGGGAGTAGTTTCTGAGATTTGAGATTGCTGCTACCTTTTTCATGTAATAAAATTACAACTGGCTACATTTGTAACAGAAAAATGTAAAATGTACATCCTAAAAAGACCCCAATGTGTAGGCAGAAAAAAGGGAAAGTTAGCAATCAAAGAAACTGCAGTCAATTTCTGCTATAAGCAAATTCAACACTAGAGCCAACTGGCACAGTGATATTGCTGTGATATTGTGAGGGAAGGTTGTGTTTCCATTTACCCAGCAGTGGAAATAGTATCAGGTAGATTATGCAGTTTAATTTCAGTTTACATATCATTTTTTATTAAGTTGACTTGCTGTCCATTGTAGTTTGAAATGAAGTCCATCGACTGATTTAGAGTGAACTGTGTGCAAAAAAAGAGTGCGAGAGCGGCATAGAAACGGCAAACGACATAGATCTGGTCAAGTCCATGCAAGTTAAGAGCTGCGACAGAGCAGCTGGAAATTGCAGCGGAGTGGAAAACCATAAGATGTATTAAATGCATGCCTGTCTAAGACACCATGGCGGGATGGTGCTGGAAACGTTCATTACCGTCTTTGCACGGATTTAGCCCGAGAGACGTGAGGATAAACCTTTATCGTAGAAAGAACTGGCTCTGGGATAAACCACTTTGATGATGTTTTTCGAACCGCAAAGTTAACCCATTCTTAACAACAACAAAAAAAAAAAAATTAGCTAATTAATGAAATTCTCTAATCGAGGCAAATAAAGTTAAAGCACTTAAGATGTTGCTGACGGGCAAGGTTAAACTTGAACAAAGGATGGTTTGTCGGGAACAGCAAGTGAGAGCATTTAAATGAGGAGGGGCACGGGGTGGGGGGGCAGGAAAACTGAATTGGATGAAAAATGAGTAACTAGGGACTGAAAAATGCAAAGCAGATGTTTTTTTTTTCCGCCTTTTCTTCAAAATGGCAATGAAACATTAGGTGCCTTTTATAGCTCCTTTTAATCCACTGACCCGCATGCAGAGACGGGCCCTGATACTGTGAGCGAATGTCCGCTTTCGGTCCATTCCGGTTCAGCTCCGGATCCAGCACCGGCTCTTACCCGAACCATCATCCCCCATACTTATTTGTTTGTTTGATTCACTTGATTTTTGTTTGCGTGGACTGGAAAGACTCTTTGCTTCTGGGTTCTGTAAGGTCCAGCCCCCAACACGGAAATGAGCTCCTGCCTTCACTTTGGATCAGGACAGGATCTACTTAAGCTGTGATTAAAGAGAAGCACGGCAGTCATCGCAAATCTCCTAATGATGGTGATTTTCCTAAAAGATGCGGCCTTGTTTTTACTCATGTGAAAGCATTTCGGCAGCATTTCTGAAATAGTGGAGCTGATTTTTTTTTTTTTGCCTAAGCTAAAAATAAATTATTGAAAATACTTGAAAAAATATACATAGCATGTAATTCACTGTGACTAAAGATGAGTTAATGGCCCTAATTCTAGCTGGGAGAGCTAAGGGATTTGAGTTTAAAGTTTAAAAGGCTTTGGGACACTGCAGTTATACCCTAAAATCTGCTGGAAATGGACCAGCCGTGCATTGGCACGCTGCTGGGGAGCCCATGTTGTTTTTGAACCCACAACACATTAGTAGTCAGTTGTTTAGGAGCTAATATCCCACAATATTAGCACACTAATAATGAATCCCCCCCCCCCCAAAAAAAAAAAATAAAAAATTATCAACCTTTCCCTGAACCATAGCATCTGCATAATGGTTTAAATGTGTTTCCCAGAATTTTGTAGGCTACTAAGAACCAAAATCCGGTAAATTTTTCCTGTTTTCCTGTTCTTTTGTTACTCAATAAAAATGGTGCTAAAATTCTGCCCAGTTGTTGCAGTATTTCTCATATTTACGGTGCTTTTGTTTTGAGAATGTTTATGGATATTTGTATTATAATTTCTTATTTATTTAGTTGAAATGTTATGTGCTTACTTGGAAAAATCATAAAATTTTTAGAGATGACAAAATTAAGCGGCTAAGTGGTTAGCATTTATTATGTAACACCAATATTACATTATAAACTGTATTTTAATAGAACAATTTACAATTAAACCAAAGCTGTAGGCCTTAGTTTAAAAATATTGCACTTTGTGAAGGTTTTTTTTCCCCTCACTGTTTTAGGTGTTTTTACATGCAATGCATTTTCTTTTCTTTTTTGAGTATGTTTTCTTTGGTTCTGAGTTAAAACATTATGTCTAGTTATGCGATCTTATTAATTACATACCTCACCCTGACTGTTCACAATTCCCCTTTACGTTAATTTGCAATACTGCCTAGGGTTTGAATTGACAAGGAGTTTCCTGCATTCATCTGTGGCTTGTGACACTCATCCATCTTCCTAATGCTTATTCAGTAGAGGGTCACTGGGGGGGGGGGGGTTTGGAACCTATCCCAGGCAGTGCAAAGCATGAGGCAGGGGACACTTGGGCCGGTCCATCACACAAACACACTATGGATAATTTATAGGCACTGGTTAGCTTAACTTTATCTCTTTGGACTGTGGGTGGAAGTCGCGGTATTTGAAAGGAACTCAAACGACACAAGCCAAACTCGCACACTACGTAAAGAGTCAGAGTGGGATCTGAACCCAAGTCCTTATGTTGTGAGGACACTTGTGCCGCCAACCATACTGAATCACTGCTATAATGCTAATACAAACAAAAGAAGACCATGAAATAAAAGAAGTCTGAAAAAACTGCAAAAGGCTGCAGCATCCCAGCTATTCCCCGCAGAACTTTTACAGAAAATTAACGCAAAAAAGAATAATTAAAATTTGATGTTGGCAAATAGTTTTCCCGTCGTTTAATTTTGCTTCAACGCCATTAACATTTCTTCAAGTGAATTTAGCAAAGAATTTATGTGATATGCAGTTTCGGTGCCGGCATCCTTTCCTTTAAATTCCTCCCTCTTAATGAAAGGTGCATTTTTTTTTAGCTTATCGTTATTTTATTTTTTTTAGAAGCTCCGCCCGCCAAAGACCCCCAAACTCGCAGAGCCGCCGTTAGCCTCCCTGCGCTGAAAACGAGGCGGAGATGAACTAGCGGGCTCGTCCGCGCGGTCGGCCCAGCCGTATATCACGGGGATCGCAGCTGCGTCGGGCCTCTGCGCAACATGGGACGCTCATAAATATCCCCCCCCCCCCCGCCGTACCCCTGTAGGGGCCCCGCTGATGGTGGCGGTGGAGGTTTGCTGCTGTCTGCGTGATGGAGCACTGCCGTTCTCCCCTACCCCCAACCCCGGAATCTCTGGGCGTAGGCCCGGTAATGTGGGGGGGGGGGCTGGTCCTGCCCGAGGAGCCGCTGCTCTGACCCCCCATGCCCCCCCCCCTCCCCTCGCACACCCTCGCCCCCCACCCCAATCCGAAAGTGACACATCAGCCTCCCACAAGCACCAGCGCGGCGTCTTGGCGCCAGAACCTCGCCGGCGAATGGGCGTCACGCTGCAGGTGCGCCAGAGAAATTACTCCTATTTATCTAGTCTGATTACCTTAATCCGCTGTAGAGCTTTATTTATGTGTCTTGCTAATTCATTAAATATGCCCGCTTTGTGTCCGTTCCATACGGGTTTTTTGTTTTGTTTTGTTTTTTTAATATTTGTGTTGGAATGTGCTTGGGTGTGAGAGGCGTCCTGCAAGTTATTTCTTTGCGTATCTTGAGGATAGTGTTCCGGTATAAAGCTTAACGACTTAGTTAAATTGTCTCGGTGCACAGACACTCGCGCACACACACGGACATGGCCACAGACACACACACGGACATGGCCACAGACACACACAGACACACACATTGTGGTGACAATCAAGAAGTAGTAATTAGCCTCCCTTACTTTGTCAAACTTGGGGGTGGCGGGGTGGGGGGTTCTGCAGTCAGTGGTATTTTTCTTGTAATTACTCCGAAGTTCTTCTGACCGGCTCGCTGGTTCCTTCATCCTTGCCGAAGCTCATGCATTCATATTTTATTTTGATGTGAGTAGATTGCTTGTCTTTCATCGGCCTGCTGAACTTACGACTCCTAACGGTCGGAGTAGGAATGGTGCTCATACCAACCTAACCCCCCGCCCCCCCCTTTCCTTTTGGGCCCTCTGTTGCCTCTTCCTGTTGGTGACAGTGTCCAGGTCAGCCCCAGTTGGCAGGGTACAAAGGGAGAGAGTGTTTTGGGGGCTGAGGGGGGGAGGTATTTCCTGTTCTTGTGATTCATATATCAGTGGAACTCCCCCCTGTGTTGTTTGGCAAAGACAGAATGACGGGTGTCATTTATCATATGGACTGAAAGAGGTTGTGGGAAAAGGGATTTGAATTCTTTTGGAGGTGTGTAGATCCTCCTGAGCGGTGGATCATTAAATGGGGGGTGTTTTCCAATGGGGATACAGCACACTCTTATCCCCCTACCTGCCGTTCTTAAATCTGCTTCACTCCAGACTAATGAAGAGAATGAAAAAAAAAGCATATACAGTTCATCTTTAGGTGTTTTTTATGTAATGTTATGGATATTCTGATTATCGGTCCATTTAGGCCGCGAAGTAACAGTTTAGGGATGGTTTGTCTTTAAATAATCTAAGGGAGATTTCCAACTCTCAGAGAAACCTTAAAATTTTTTTTAAAAAAAAATCTTCCCTGAAGCTGAGTTGTGGATTCAGCGTTGGTGACTTTATTAATGGGGACACTAAGGGTTAATTTACTTTGAAGCATGTAAGGTTATCAGTTATATAGTATAAATGATAAATGCTAAAATAATGTGGAATGTCCAAGGAAACACTATATAAATTTGTTTTTATTCTGTATATAATTCTCTTGATACAAGGGACGTGTTGTGTGTTTATTTGTGATTTGTCACCTACCTTGCCAATCGTGCTCCTCAAAAACAGACTCAGCCTCTAGGCCCTCTGCCCCCCCCCCCCCCCCCCCCCCCCCCCCCCCCCCCCCCTCCCCTCTTTCTCCCCCCTTTCTCTCTTCTCTCATCAACTAACACCCAACACCAAAACCAACAAACAAACAAACCC
>JAABNY020000108.1:20923204-20939406 GCA_015164015.2 Brevimyrus niger
GGAAAAAAAAAAACCGGGCAAGGGAAGGAAGGGAGGGGGGGGGGACGGAGCCGGCCCCGGGGCCCGCCAAACCCCCCCCCCCCCCCCCCCCCCCCGAGTCACCCCATCACCGTTCAAGGTAGAGTTACACCCCCGTCAGATACATGTGGGGCGGGTTGGCTTGAGGTTTTGCAGCTGTTGCTAGTCAGCCCAGTCACTGATTGCCCCCCTCACCTGTCACTCACCGTATCAAAGCATATCATTGGCTAATGATAAGGTTGGACCCTCTCTATGAATTATGGCCCATCTTATGCTCCCCATCTTAAAAAACATTCCTGGAATCACCTCTGGCTGGTTCAGAGGGACAGTGTGAAGGGGATCGTGGGGCAGGAATTAGACTCATACTGTACAAACGAAAGAATGATTTGATGACTTTTGCTTTGCAGAGATTCCCTTAGCCAGATTTCACTTCCGCCCTGTGTTCCGCCCTGTTTTACAGTGAGAGTGTGGTACAGAAAGCATACTTGGCTAGGGAGGTACTCCACTGTTTATTTTTATGTCTTCATATTTTACCAGTGTTGCAGCACTTATTTTAAACGCGTGTCTAACAGCCCCAGGGGTGGCTGTCAGCTGACACTTTTACGTCCCGCAGAAGCTCATCTGAGCACTGTCTTCCCCGAAGATGATTTGCGCCACTGGCAATAAGACTTTAATTACCTGAAAATACTATAGCCAGAGTCCTTTTAAAATGCTGAGACCTTCATTAACGGAATTTTAATGTGCCGAGGTCTAGGATCATGAGGTCCGCTCACTCAGCTGTCAGACTGCTTTATTGTACCTTTTTTTTTTTACCCTGAGTGACAAATTCATACAATACCAACAATGAAATGTGCGGTGACAATAATACTGGCAGGATTATATTAGGCTTAGGATTACTAAAGTCATTTTAAACTTATACTCAGCTAAGTGTTCGCCTTCAAGCATCAGAAATCTGTTAATGAATTCTTCCCAGCAAAAAAAACATGAATAAATAAATGGAATTCAGTTTTATGTCCTTCAAATGAAATGCATGATTGTCACGTACATCATCTTTGGAGTAGAGGAAAGGGGGGGGTGGGGTGGGGAGTCCCATCCGCCTTGTCACACACATTACGAGCGACATGGACACATTAGCCGTGTTTTTCGTATTCAGCGGTTTAGCCGCGTAAGACGGCGGCAGGCTTGCGAGACGAGCCCTGATGGGACCTGCCTGTCTGGATGCATTCGAGGGACTTGCTCCATCCTTGCAGACACCCTGCGACGGCACCTGCTGCAAGACGATCTCCAGGGGAGGGCGGGCAGCACTTCCTAAATGTAGGCCCAACCGTCCCGTAGTCACAGGAAGTCAAAATGGCGGCCTGCAGGGGAGTGGCTAGAAAATCCTCTCTCTGCCCAACTGTACGTGAAATGTATAATATTCAAGGGCCCCCATACAGTGCTGGGCCTCCTGAATCTGCTTGTATATCCTTACCCCTCCCGTGCTCCCGTGGAGGGGGCGGGCCGGGAGTTGGTCTGCAGCCTCTGTGTTGTACAGGAATCGTGAGGAAGGATTTATAAATCATTTCTGCTTTAAAAGCCCGTCTGAACGGCGCAAGTTCCTCCCTTCAGCTTATTTGGTGTTTTAAAATGTAGACGAACACTCGAAGGTGACAGTCCCCTTAAAACGCTAGCGCAGTAAGTGGGGTCATGAGCATTTTTTTTTTAACGTTAATGAAAATAAGAACGATCTTTATATCAAAGGCGGGCTCCCGCCGCACTGAGACGCATCAGGTTGATGAGTGGAGAAAATGTGTTTTATTTGCTTTTAATGAAAGACCGAATTGGGAAAGGAGTGCGTAGCCGTAGAGTGTGTGGTGTGGGGGGGGGGGTGCAGCTGTCATTAATGTTAAATATCCAGTGGATCAGGCTGCTGTGGCCCCCACAAACACTGGAGCGGACCCTGTTGTGCCAGGCGCCTGCTGAAACGGATTAATGTTATAAACACTTCAAGTTGCTGATTTATGATGGACACCCTAGGTTTCCTGACCTTTGCATATCCCTGTCTGAACGTATAAATTTGTAGTGACACAGATTGGAGGCTTTACAGGGGTTTATGACATGCTAAATCTCCGTAGTGGCATGCCAGCCTCTTATTTTGTAAGCCAAGTTAGACTGAAAGGGGTATTTACTGATCTGAAATAGCAAGCGAAACAGTTTCGTGCAGAATTGCCCAATTTTTTATATGTTTTTTTGAAGTGATATTGTGTGTTTTTATAGACATTTCTTTAATAAACATAATTCTGTAAGACGTTTTAGCTTGGGCTATTTGGTTGGTAATATCCATACAAGCCAGTGAGTTCGCATTGAGGTTGATTTTAGTATATAATATCAATGTTAATTTGAGAATAATAATAATCAGCTTCAATTGGTTTAATTTATCTTTAAATATGGCAAAGCTTCAAAAGCTGAGAAATAAAAATATACTGTAAAGTTAAATAGACTACCATATAGATATTTTAGGTCATAAATGTCTATTTTGTTGAATTAGTAAGTGTGTGTTTGTGTGTTCTATGGCTATGCTGAGTTTGCTTGGCATACATCTTCATCATAAACTAATCGAGTTGTGCCACCATTCATGACAATGTGGCGATATCTCTCCCTAGAATGTGAATTTATTCCTCAGACTTTTAGTCTCAGTCAGGGCACCAAATTGTGGATATTCAGATATTTTAATACAGGCGAAGCTAATGTCAGAACTCAAAATAAATTTAATTTTTTATCTTAACAAATATATTTATACTACTTGGATACTGCAATAAATAAACATTAGACACCCAAATTTGTTAAATATAATTGTAAGTAAACATAACATAAAGTTTTTTGTGTTTAAGGAGTGTAAAAATGCTGAACAGCTAATAGCGTTGACCTTTCGTTTCAAACATCTTCATCTTGCACCCAGACATCCTGTAGTCCACACATTCCAGTTTAAGTAATTGCCATCGTTACTTTCATCATAAATCATGGCCGCCTAGAGTATTCTGTAGTATGTTGAGGTCAATCATGGCTGCCTTGAGTATTCTGTATTATGCTGAGGCCAAAACAATATATTTTACCCATTTTTTTTCCCCAGTTGTCAGTCTGTGATACCAAGGACCCACTTTGGTAAAATCTAATAGAAAGACAAATGTGTTTACTCCTCCTACCATGTGAATTATCACATCTCACCTTTGAAAAATAACAGTAGGAGCTATTCAGAATGGAACCGTTGAGTACATTATCATAGAAATTGCAGCAGCGGAAATATGCAGATGCTCTGGATGTCTCTGCCTTTCATTGTTGGGTTTGTTAAAAGTGCCAGTCAGTGTAATATTTATGAACACAGATTTCTAATTAATCATGGGCCCTGTCATCTTAGATTTCCATGAGGTAAAGCTATTTGTGTTATTCATTGTATCACCTTGCTGCTACGAGGGCCGAAGCCGGCACTCCCCGTAAGAATGAAATACGACACCGGGAATCACGTACACAGCTACACGCGGGCACCTTTGTTATGGACATCCGTGCCCCTTTGGAAGACCATTGTTCACTGTTTACATGTTTAAGAAAAGGTTTAACAAGAGGGCTTCGCTTTAATCAGAATCTTTTTTCCTTAAGTGCACAACAGTACGAGGGATTTGTTTTGGTGCAGTTGGTGGCATGACGTAAACTGCTAAATACAGTATACACGAGATTTTTTAAAATTAACAGAACAAGGTAAAATATATGTAGTGAAACAGATCTGCAAATGATGAAGAGACATAGACAAATAAAGCGAGACGACCGAATGTAGGGTTTAAACAGCTTGGGGTTTGTGCAAATGAGCTTATGAAGTCAGCAAGAGTATGAAACTCATACATTGGGTGATTAGATTTAAACGTGTCAGCCGATCGTTTCCCATAATAATCTGCTTTATTTTTAATAACTGGCCATAAAACTCTTGCGAGTCGACGTCGCGACCATTTGATGTCTGAGTTCACAGCTGCTTTTCACAAAAGTTCTTTGAAAGTCCATTTTACTTGCCATACCGTCTCCGCCGTCGGCTCAGGATTTCTTCGGAAGACTGGAGAACCGCTGGGGCCTAGCATAATCAGCAAAAAAAAAAAAAAAAATGCATCTAAATCCATGCATAAAACATGGTTCCCTATGCCTGAGATGCTCTCGGAGGTATGGGAGAGCATGTTAAACCAGCACCCATTGTGGTCAACCATTAGATAATGTCTTTTGCAGTAGAACAAGGTCACGGCATGCTCAGAACATCTTCCGAGTTCCGGCTCCTTACAGCTGGGGCCTCATTCTCCATGTTTGTTTTGAAAGGGCAAATCCCGTTTCCATCTCGTTCCATTAGCTGCCAGCCGTTCACCTCCAGGGTTTCTCCTGGGGCTCTTGTGAAATATTGATTAAAAAGAGAGAGAGAGAGATAGAGAGAGAGAGAGAAAGAGTCTTCTGGATTTGAAGACTGAAGACATTCCAAGCCGTACAAGGCGGGTGCTCTTAAGCCTTTGCATACTGTATTCGTCTCACAAAGGTGCCTGTATCTCAAAAAGAAAGTTTAAACCGAAAGAAGTTGAGTAACCGCCGGGACAAGACCGAAGGTTCGGTGTGTTTTTTGAATAAAAGCCTTCCTGTCTGTGATGCGTTATGAATTTACGACGAAACACATCAGAGTAGCACAGTGTGAGTTTAGCTAGAAAGTTGAGCCGTGACAGCTTTCAGTCGGGCATGAAGAAGGCAGCTCTGAAGCAACGGAAGGCCCCTGAGTGAAGGAAGCCAGTGTCCTTCAACTTCAGTGTGATCTGTGATCTTTCTCCAAAGACCTGAGTTGTTTTTTTTTCTGGGGTGGGATATTTGTTTGTTTTATTTCTTCTCGTTAGGATTCTGAAGGTGCTGTAAATTACACACGTTAAATCCCTGACACATTTTGGTTCCATGATGGAGTATTGATATTGTAATTAACGTCGCCACTGGTGTTCAGCGAGAGGCACATAACGCGGCACCTCGAAAAGGGAAAATCTGGAAGAAGGGAGGGAGATGTCAATTAGAAATAGTGTTGTTTAATTACCAGTTAATTGAAGCAATAACATTTGCGTCCTGTGTTGCAAGAATGAACAGGTGAATAATGAAGAAGATAATTACTGTTTATGAGATTGTCAGGAATAGTAGGGTGAGGTAAGGGATCATTGGTAATCTCAAAATGGTAGATAATGAGCTCATTTTTGCTCCCAGCTTTGAGGCATTTTTTGTGTTATCTGTATTCATATTCTGAATTGTAAATGTCTATTTTCTTTATGCATAGGTATAGAACATACATATGGGTTGGACATTGTAAAATAGGACTTCAGTGTAAAGCACTTTCTTCTGTGTTTTGTGAAATTGATTTAACTGAATATTTTTTTTTATTTTGACAATATACACTTTTAATAGGCAGTGCTGAAGCAGCAGAGTCCTACTCTATTCTGTTTACTTTTATATTTGTACATTTATTTTTTATAATCAATCACACTGCATTCTATGGAATGTACTGAAAAGTACGTGTAAATGCATATTCAGTTCCTGACGTGCATTTTAAACATGCATAAGATATTATTGATTAATAATGCCTTTTGAAAATGTTCAGTTTGCTGTTGGTCTACAGCTGAGGCATCTAAATTCAGCTGCAGCAGCATTCTGGGATCTCAGCCCGATGTAACTGCACCCAGAAGCCGGCATTCTAACTGCTGCCGCAGACACCCATAATCACACGGGAATATGTCATTTGGAATAACACTTAGCAGGACCTTGGGAGAAATCAATTCCCTTTTGCCAGTCAGTGGCCCACAATTGTTATAAACATGAAGGGGGGGGGGGACCTTTTGACATAGCTCTCAGTCAATGGCGCGCCATGAATTACAGGGTCCTGCCAGACTTCTTGCTGCTTGTTAGAGGACGCACTATGCAGAGTCATCTGTTTGATTCTCCGTAGTGTCTTTACAATGAGTCTCCACAGCCTCTCTCAGCCAAGATGTTTTCTGTTTGTTTGTCACATTTCAAAAAAACGGATTTACAGAGTGACGCTTAAAATATGAATGTTGGAAATGATGCAAAAAAAAAAAAAATCTCTCTCTTGATTTCTTCATAGAATTGTCTGGTTTTTTTTTTAAATTGCATTCCCCTGTTCTTTTTCAGTGTATGTGCCAGATGACGATGTTGGTGTCCAGGATGCCATCGCAGATGATGACGCAGAGAATGCCATGACAACTGAGGAAGAGGGTCCCGACAAGGCCAGTCTTAAGGAGTCCGAGGAGAAGGAGGTGGACAATAAAAGCAGCTACAGCTACCAGAACTCTCCTCTTAGCATCCTCTCTAATCAGGAAGCCGAATTAGAGTCCCGCCTCAGTGATGCCAGCGACAGACTGTCTGACTTCAAGAGCACCTCAACACCGGAGAGCCAGAGCCAGAGGGACCCAGAGAGTAAGGGCTCCAAGCTAAAAGATGAGATGCACAACAGCCTGGAGAAAATGAGAGCTGCATATGCCAACTTCCTCTCGGATTCCTACTGGACGGGAATCGGCATGGATTTGAAGATGGCCAACAACGCAAGCAAAGGAAGCTGCGACAGCACCAATGGGAGCACCAAAAGTGAGTTTGACTGGCACCAGGACGCACTCTCCAAAACCCTCCAACAGACTCTTTCTCCCAAGCCTGCCTCCAAGCCAAACCTCTTCAGCTCCGTCCACCTTTACAGGCAGAGCAACAAGGCGTGCGGAGCCGTCTTCACGGGGGCCAGCCGGTTTCGCTGCAAGGACTGCAGTGCAGCTTACGACACCCTGGTGGAGCTGACAGTGCACATGAACAAAAGTGGCCATTACCAAGACGACAACCATACCAGACAAGGTAGCACCTCCACGTCTTCCTCCAAGATGCGAAAGAGGAACCTGCAGGACATGGAGGGGAAGGAAGATGCACAGAAAGTCCTTAAATGCATGTTCTGTGGCCACTCCTTTGACTCCCTGCAAGATTTAAGTGTCCATATGATAAAAACTAAACATTACCAAAAAGTGCCTTTGAAAGAACCCATTCCTGTTATCACACCCAAACTAGTTCCACCGACTAAAAAACGGGCGTATGAAGTCACAAGACCCTGTTCTCCAGACTCGACCACAGGGGTAGCCAACTACAACGACGCACACAGGTCCTCCGGCCTCCATGCTCCCCACAGCAATCGTTATGGGTATCAGAATGGTGCAAGCTACACGTGGCAGTTCGAGACGTGCAAGTCTCAGATCTTAAAGTGCATGGAGTGCGGAAGCTCGCACGACACCCTCCAGCAGCTCACCACTCACATGATGGTCACAGGGCACTTCATCAAGGTTACGAGTTCCGCTTCCAAAAAGGGCAAGCAGCTAGCTTTGGACCCCCTCGCCGTCGAGAAGATGCAAGCCTTCGCGGAGCCCGCGAATGACTTGCCCTCCGGCGCGGAAGGTGACAAAGGGTCTCCGAAGAGCATGGCCACCGGCAACACTGAGAAGGACTCGAGGAAGGAGGGGTCTGCGGAGAAAACTGCAGGCGCCAAAGTAGAAGAGAGCGAAGCGAAAGATCACAAACTGGACGGCGAAGACCAAAAGCAAGAAGATAAACCGTTCAAATATCCATACTTGCGTGAAGAGGACCTCGAGCAGATGTCTGGAGGAGGAGACATTCTGAAGTCGCTGGCTAATACAGTAGCGTCTGCCATTAACAAGGCGCAGACTGGAACACCCAGTTGGAGTGCCTATCCCAGCATTCACGCTGCATATCAGCTCTCTGGAGTGACTAAGAGTGTTCCTCTTTCAGTGTCACCACCCATTCAGCTAAAACAGACCTTTAACAGCAAACTGAGGCCCATAGCTCCGAAAGGTAAGTTTTATCAGACTGGTGCAGGGGCTGAGTGTTTTCCAGGCCGGCATCAGGGCACGGACATCAAAAAAGAACTGGGCAGCACCTGCAACAGCAAAGAAAGCAAGAAGTTTGATGAGGCTGAGAATGATGACAGCGATGGCCAAGAAGATTCCTCCTCCTCTTCAAAGCCAGATGCAGACTATGCGAAAGAAGGGAACGAGGTGATCAAAGGGAAATTGAGCCCGGATTTCTCCGACAAAGGGAAGATATCACCAAGCCCTCCTGCCAGCAATGGATGCATTAATCCCTCAGCGCTTGTCAATGACTCCCCTGAGATTCTTGGCATAAACCCACTAAGTGCACTGCAGTCTGTTCTGAACAATCACTTGGGTAAGGCTAATAAGCCTTCAAACTCAAGACCAGAGGCCACACTCACAAATCGCAGCCACTCCACATTCACCAAAGTGAACCGAGGTCTGGAGAAGCCTGCCTTGGCTCTTGTTCCACCCAGAGATGGCAGGGTCAACAACTTCCTTTTCGAGAGCAATGACCAACCAATCGACCTGACAAAATATAAGCAACACAAGCCAAATCCTGCTCGTCTGCAGAGCTCGACGCCAATGCCACAGAAGCACGCTCTCTCTGATATCGCAGACATGGTCAAGGTTCTTCCAAAAGCCACAACCCCAAAACCAGCCATGCCTTCAAAGATGCCTCCCATGAAGCTGGAATCGGACGTGCGCCGTTTTGAAGATGTGTCCGCGGAGGTCTACTCGGTCCATAAGCGGAAAGGACGGCAGTCCAACTGGAATCCGCAGCATCTCCTTATCCTGCAAGCTCAGTTTGCCTCCAGCCTTTTCCAGACATCGGAGGGCAAATTCTTGCTTTCGGATCTCGGCCCTCAGGAGCGCATGCATATTTCTAAGTTCACCGGACTTTCCATGACCACCATCAGCCACTGGCTGGCCAATGTGAAATACCAGCTGAGAAAGACAGGGGGGACCAAATTTTTGAAGAACATGGACACCGGCCATCCAATCTTCTACTGCAATGACTGTGCGTCCCAATTCAGGACACCCTCTGCTTTTATCACCCACCTGGAATCTCACCTAGGTTTCCAGATTAAAGACATGAGCAGACTGCCACTGGAGCACCAGACAAAAGCAGAGCCAGAACTTTCAAAGGCTTTGGGAGCCGGAACAACGGAGGCCCCGTCTCCAGAGGAAGACATAGACTCTAAGTTCAAATGTAAACTCTGCAGTCGGACATTCGCTAGCAACCATGCTGTTAAACTCCACCTAAGTAAAACTCACAGCAAGTCACCCGAGAACCATTCACAATATGTTGAAATGGACAAGGAATAACACAATAAAGGCCCAACTTTTTACTATACATTTAATTTTGCTGATTCTTTACTGCTTAAAAAAAGTAACAAAAAAAAAAGAAAGAAAATGTCTCTTACCATGTTTCAAGTAGCATTACTTGCTGTCTCTAGGAAATTCTATTAGTGAGGTTCAAAAATAAATATTTTTAATAAAGACCAGTATGGACCTTCTGCCTGAACTTAAAATGGACTATTATCAGAAAAAAAAGAAAAGAAAAAAATAAATAAATAAAAATTGATGGTCCAAAGACCTAAAAGCTCATCATTTTGCACCCTAATCAAATGCATCACCAGTAATGAAATGTATTACTGCTTGAAACATAATTGCTGATGTCTGCATGCAATAGCATTGGCCATGACTACTATTTATTTGTATGATATGCCAAGTTTTAATTGTATTACTTTTAAGACAGATTGATTAATGCGTTTAATTGTAATTTACAATTCTAATTGTGAGTCAACTGCATAAATGTGCAGGTGCACCATCAGGTAGCCAGAAACCTGTTAACACATTTATGTAAAATGTACAGTATAATGCTCTGTAAAATGTTTGTGTTGCAATGATAGAAAAAAAAAGCACTTTAATAAATGTTTAATCACCCGTTTAGGCTCAGATTCTGTAAATGATTCAACCATTTTAGACAGGCTGGAAATAAGGGTGTCCCATCGATGTTAATTGAGCTGATCAAACCTAGTGTGTTTCATGTTTAAAAGATAGGGAAGCAATTGAGACCTGCACCTTTTTTTACTCATACAAATAAAGCGTTAACATTTTCTAACAAACTGTGTCGTTTAGAGTTGCCAGTATTCTGTTTCTTTTTTGGCCGTCTAATGGTCATTTTCACAGAACGAAAATGTGTGATCGTCACGGCAAGCTTGTGGAATTTCACGCATGAAGAAGGCACTTTGATCAAGGCTATATACTTGGCTGAAATTTACTGTGCTTCCATATTCACTAGATGGGGCAATGGATCAATATTTTGCAGGGTTAAAGTTCATGTAAAAAAAAAAAAGCAGATCACATCATTACCGAATGCTCTTTTTATATGAAGTCATCCCTTTCATTAAAATGAATAAATTCATCTCTCAGACTTTTTTTGCCTCTGTTCTGGCCAGCGTATTATGGTGTAATAATCAGGACTTTCAATAAAATTGTCTTAGTTCTGTCAATCAATAATACCTTTGGATGGTTAATTATATGTCAGACCAGAGACGGAAAGACTCCATACAACTGAACTTCTAAGTAAGATTAAGTGAATACAGAAGCCAATTATTGCATTCAACTTCCTGTACAGACTTAAAAGACTATAAACTTATTTTCAGAGCAGAATGCACTGTGCCTCTGAAGCTGTAATGAGCTCTTACAGTCTCTTGACTTTCCTGTGTCAGTGGAAATTTTTCATATTTTCACATTTTTCGCCAGACAGTTGTAATGTCAGCGCCGACGTCAAAAGAGGTAAGAACATCTCTTAAAGAAATTAAGAACGCTGGTGACCAAAGCATAATGACGTAGTATTTTCCGTGTGCGCCACTTATGAAATGACCATGGCCTCTTATTTTTGGGTGATGATTCATCTGGATAGGGGTAGAAAATCTGGATAGCCAGAGAAAATCCCTTCAGTCATTGTAGATGATTTTCTCAATATTCAAAGAACGATGCACTAAAAATTTACCTTCAGACATTGCTGTAAAAATGAGTACTAGTGTAACTTAACTAGAAACCAATATGGAAATATGCAGCCTATGTGTACAAATCAGGCGACAAAACCAGGGGGTCTGTGCAAATATTGCACTTGTGTTTCTGTTTGGGGAAACGCTGAAATTTTGGAGATGACCTGTTAATTAACTCCTGTGAGCCTTGTGCTGCAGTGATTTTTGGTGCAGAGATCAATGAGTTGCCTGTGAGCAGTTTGGCTGCAAGTTCAGGAAGGTTGCATGCTTTCAGTTTTCAGGAAGTTCCCTGTTACCTGGTCTGGATCACTTTACTATAACTGTACACATGGGTGAAATGTACAAGTAACATGCTGCTTATAGCCTCTGATGTAGTTTGGGCTTTTTTCCCCCCAAAAAAAGAATCTATATGAACTGGAGGCCCACATCGAAGTGCTCATTCACAGGGGTGGGGCCATAGGGCCACAGCTGAAAGCTGATTGGCCCCCAAAGTGCCCCTCCCCTGTCACTCACTAAACCAAAATATATTATTGGTTAATGATATGGTCGGCGCCTCTGTATGAATTTTGCTCCCTTTTATGCCCTCTACCTTAGATTTGCCTCTGTACATTCATTGCCATTCAGTGACCCTGGTCCACCTGTCTTTAAGGCGAACTGTGTGCCCATTTCTAGAAGACGTGTGATCTGTCACATGGTCGGTGGCAAGTTGGGAAGATGTGATGTTTCAGCCCTGAAGAATTTAGCTCTTTGTTCAGAATCTTGGTCCCCAGTCACCATTAGTCCTCAAATCCCTCGTTCATCTCAGTGACTTAAGCAGGAAGAGGGAAAACAAGTGTCTTAATCAGGAATGGGAGACGTATGAATCAACAGGACCGTTTCATCTTAAACTGCGCTTTAAATCATCTGCACCGCAAAACGTGTTACACCAATTAAACATGTACCACACTGCTGTGTTTTTTATTAGTGGTGCGTTTCTCTTGAATTAGGCCTGAAGAATTGTGTCATCACTTACTCTGAAAAAAAAATGTTCTTTTCTTTTATGGCTGTGATTACAATCGTTATTTTGGCAGCAACTGCACTTCTGAAGTACTCCAGTAATGGATGCAGTTCCAAATATATATTATGAAGCTTATTTTGGAATGTGGACTCGTCAGAATTACAAATATGATTGGTTCCAGGGAACCGCGTTGTAAATAAAAAAGCCACCTCAAAACCGATGTTGTCATTGGAGACAATGCCGTGCGCCACGGATTACACCCCGAATCACAGCCTTTGCTGTGTTTCCATCATATGAAGTAGTGTTTTCTGTCTCAGTCCTTATACACCATGAGGATAATTACCTTCAGCACTTGTGTTGTTAAATAGCAATTGTAGACACTAATGACACAAAAAAAAGGCAAGTTCACATGAAAGGAAGCTACTTTTTAGTTGTAATACAGAGTCCTAAAAAGTGGAAAGGTCTAGAATCCATTATGCTGATTTACACCTTTTGACTTCTCAAACAAAAAGCTTTAACTGGAGTTGCATATGTTTTTTTATTTCGTTTCATCATCTTGCCAGTAAAGATTTTACAAAGTACTAAGTGTTGCATTATCCAAATTCAAATATATTTGTGATCAACTTGTTACTGGAGTTGAATTATGTTTGTGTTATTTAGTGTATTTCTATGGTTCAGCTTTAACACCATTTCCTTGAGGCACCTAACAAAAATGTAGTAAAATGAAATTCAGTGTTGAACAGCATCTCAGAAATTCATTACACTTAACGTTATAATCATCAGCTAGTCTGTACATTTGAAAATTTAACCTTTTAAATAATCAATTTAAATAATTAGAGTAATAAGTTTTATAGCTAATATCTTGTATTTATGTCAATATTTTGCTCTGAGCTATAAATGCAAAGAAAATATATTCGATTTTTTT
The DNA here is from genome assembly GCA_015164015.2 of Brevimyrus niger. Taxonomy (NCBI): domain Eukaryota; kingdom Metazoa; phylum Chordata; class Actinopteri; order Osteoglossiformes; family Mormyridae; genus Brevimyrus; species Brevimyrus niger. Next base: position 20,936,072 of record JAABNY020000108.1, read on the forward strand.
TTTTTTTCGCAAATTAGTCCCAGTGCTAGTTAGTGGCTGTTTTCTGCTAGGCGACACAATGAAATTGCTCCGGTTTGACTTAACGTTGCCGTGATTTTATACGTACACTGGCTGTGAAGTTTAAAGCATTTTAGAGGAAACGCTAAGCTAAATGGTTTTTCTGAGTGCTTCACGAAATGCTCCACGCCGTTCACCGCAACAGAAAAATTTGTGTACCAGTGGAGGATCTGAATTTGCATCCTGGATAAACACCGTGGATCTGGCCGCCACTGTAACTGTAATGCCTTAGAATAACCTTGCTGTAATAATAATGGCGTCATGTTACGCTGCACCTATACACCCTCCAGTAGAACGTTGCTGGAAAAAGCATGCTTTTATGTGGCCCATTAAAAGCCCAAAATTACTGCTTTAATGTGAAAGTTATTGTTGTTGATGCTACCCTAGTATTTATGCTACACATATAAAATTAAAGATGAGTAATATGGTATTTAGACTGTAATCAGGGAAGCTGTACCACATGTATTTATAAATAGCTGGCGTACCTTGGCTGAGTTTTACCATTTTCTCTTCGGTAATATTTTGTTGAAAACCGACGCGCACGATGCAGTGGTACATGACTGGAATGCATCCAATTCATCCACGATATTTGAATATTCTCGTGTGGACGGCTGGTACAATTTGAAGGCTGAGAGAAAATAAAACATGACACTGATTCAATGACATAAAAGCCTTAGAAATTCCCTGTTTAATTCACGGGGCAACTGGAGCCCTTTTGAATGCGCTGCTTTAGGGACACGACTCGGCAACAACGCAAGCCAGCTTTCAGATGTAACTAGACCCTCCTTGACATGAAGTGCAAACATTTTACATCGAGCTAGAACACCATGGAGAGGCACCTCCTCACGGCCACCGGCAGCAACCTCCGCTGCGCTTTGAAATCCACCTGCTGTATGTGACTGGTACTTTAATCAATAATGGTGTTTTATTTGCTGTGGTCATGTAGTATGAGTACATGACCATTGGAATGCTGCTTTTTTACACATCCCATCTCGCTTTCCCTTGCGAGCACACACACACACATACACACACATATACACGTTTGTATTGATATCTTTGTGGGGACCATCCATTAATATAGGCAAAATAATCCAAACAATGATAACCTTAACTCTTATCCTGCCCCAACCTTAACAACCTAAACAAAATACAAGACCTTTGGTATGTTTAGCTTCGATTGTTATAAAATTGAGTTTCCGCTTGAGGTCGCCACAAGGTCAAAATAATAGGCTTTTATCAGTTTGTGGGGACAACTGGTCCCCACAATGTAATATATACATCACACACACACAAACACACATACATATTCATAAACATTTACATGAAGTTAGAGGACTTCCTGAAGGGCATGAAATCATACTGCTGAGGCCGGTCCTCAAACCAGCAACATTCTGGCATCAGACTCCATGGCCTAACTCTGTAAGACACGCTAACCCACTACTGTATGTGTAAAAAAAACTCAATCCAGTACTTGGTAGATATTAGACTTTGTACATATTCCAAGCATTTTTTTTTTACAAGGGGGAAATAATAACAATATATTGGCTTAAAAAGCATCGTTGGAAAGAGACGCAAATAACTAGAGCCGCGCCCAAAAGCACTTTCTACTGAACGTCCATAATCGCGAGAACAAACATGCGCACCAGCTTCACCCCGCAGGATTCCTCGAACGTTAAAAAGGACACTGGCCCCCTGTTTTCTTTTTCGTTCCCGTGCAGCGTCTGTCCCCGAGTGTTGCTTGTGAAAATCCAGATTACATATTTTTGCGATTACATCGGCTTTACTTGGCTTGCCACACTACTGCGGTATCATTACGATTAAACATTCCTTCCTCTTTTATTTCAAAGCTATTAAAAAATAATTGCCTTCTAAATTCATAAACATTTAATGCTATTTCATCTTTTTTTTTAAGCAATCAGGGCTTCAATTACCACAACCCATCATATCTCAGTTTTATAACAGGCGACTGACATTTGATGGTAAATGGAAAAAAGCAGACGGTCGCAGCGGTGATTTGAATATTCTGACACCGACTTGCCCTCTATTGTTGAGAATGAGAAGGCAATCACGATTGTTCATCAGATGGTACCTAATGCAGTTAAAGTATTCAGCTATAATTTCTCCTTGCATTTATAATTACTGTCATAGACCACACACCTCAGTGAGCAGATTAAAGCCATAAATTATTTAGGCCTTGCTTTTGCATGGGAACCTTGATTTGTCTGGTGAGCCATTATGTTTTAGAGTATCAACTATTTTAACGTGAGGGGCCCCGGCAAGCGGTTTAAGAAAAGGCAGAACAATATGATAAAATGGGTGCGATGTTCCAGTCATTTGTGTTTTCAATTAAAATTAAATCCAGGGCTTCCAGATTGTCTTGTCAAACCGAAGTGCACCGCAATGCAGATTTCTGTCTCCATTCTTGTTAAATTAAAACGTCTTGAAATACAGACCCAGCAGCCGCACCTTTTTCAATTGTACGGCTTGATTGAAAACCAATACACATCATTTCGATGTGTCTATCGTCCATAACGCTGTAATTAAATACAATGCGAGATATATTGCGCGTTCAGATTCTTCCTGTGTCAATACGTTTGAGTTTTATGTTTTCTCCCCTTGTGTTATTTTTATTCTTATTTAGGCACAAACGGAAACAAGAGTCTGTTAGATTTGATTATTGGGCAAATGTAATTTCAGCATGCAGGACTGAAAGCAGTCTGCCATATGGGTGACAGTATTCTTAACGGTAAGCCAAATGCTTGCTAAAAAAAAATCAACTGAAAGAATGATAAAGATAGACACAAACACACACACACACACCAAGTGGCCAATTTTTTTGGGTACACTTAGATTGGGGGTCTCCAACTCCGGTCCAGAGAGCTACGATCCAGTAGGTTTTCTATCCTACCTAGCTTCTAACACCTGTCCGTGGTATTTACCTGAGAACTGGTGTAGCTCATCAGAAGCCAGGGAGGATAGAAAACCTACCGGACAGTAGCTCTCCGGGACCAGAGTTAGATGCCCCTGACCCAGATAGCACTGGGTTAGACCCAGTTTTTCTTCCAGATACTAGATGGGTTATACTTTCACAGATGCCTTTCAGCACACCAGTGCTGTGCTGAACTTGGCCTTCCTCCTCTGACCTTTCTAATTCACAGAAATGCCATCGGCTGGATGGTTTGTCGTCCATCACAACATCCTCTTTAATGTTCTAAGGTTTAGCCACACAGTACCTGAGCCTGTTGGCTATATCTGTGTGCCGTATACTGTATGCCGTT
>JAABNY020000108.1:20959206-20971773 GCA_015164015.2 Brevimyrus niger
AATAGGACACTTGTGCAATGCTTTGCAGTCACATTTTACAGCTCTTACAAATGTGTAACTCACTCTATCTCCGTTATACCGCCTTGATTGATGACCTATTCGTTAACTTTGCTTTTCACCAGCCGAAGCAACACGACCCCACAGCGCTTCCATGTTAATAGACGGTCAAGACAACGTGAAATGTGTTTCGCCTGATTCCGGCGCACAAAATGTTAGCCCACATATATAAATGTAAATCATGATAATAGTGGTAATAATAATAATATGTTTATTTCGGACTCGAGTAGCGTATGTATTTAGGTGGTGATGATGATGATGATAATGATAAAAGTGTAATTGAAGGCTACGGTTCAACATGTGGCACATAAAATCTTATGAAACACTGGGTTAATTGCTTTTAGAAATAAGGCAGCAAACTGGAGGCGCCACATAAAAGGAGTGTCAGTGTTAATCTGAGTGTTAATCTGAGTGTGAATCTGTGTTGCGTGCAGTTTTACCCCAAATGCAGTGTTACCGGAACATCAGACCTGTGACACAGGCGTCCACTGCCACCAAACCACAAGGCGCAGCAACCACTGGCTGCCATGAGCTCCTCAGGTAACAGCAACCTGTACCGAAAGGCCGTCCTTAACTGTACATCGCAAATGAAAAGGAAAAGAAGAGCATTTCCAGAGCATTTGAAAGCCTAAAGGCTTAAACTAATACAAAAAGTCTAATCAGACCAGCAATCCCTGATGTTAATGAAGGTGTCACACATTGTGCAAAGAAACTTGGTCCTGGCAATCTTCCATTTTTCGGCTGCCTACACCAGTGACATTTCATCTCACATTCAAAGAGCGCCTAGCCCTTAATGAAATGCGTAATTAACATATTCTAATTGTGCTGAGCACAGTGATGGTTTTGACAGAGCTCACTTTCCATGTCTAATTCAATGCTAATTTAATCTGTTCCTTTCCCGCCGACATGACCTTTCCTGATTGAGTTTCACCGCGAAGAATTTTTTGATGGATTGATTTATCAACCTCTTGGAATGCAACAAAAGCGCCAGTTTCAGACAGGGGGATAAAAAAAAAAGAAAAGAGGGAGGGTGGAAAAAAAGAGAATACAATAGAGCGACCAAAGAAAATGAAGTGAAATGACTAAAAAGAACAGAATTAAATGACCTGAAAACAACACCAACTCAGTCATGAGCCTGCTTGGTCACACAGCAATGCTCTCCTTGCACATTTTCATCTCTTTGAATGCCTGTGCCCAGACAAAACGTGTCCCGAAAACTGTCATCTGCTTTCACTCAACGATTTTGACTAAGCCCTTTCAGTTGGCTTACCTTGAACGTGGAGATCAGTAGGTACACTACAAAGATTAGCTAAATCTAAAAGCTTCCTCTTCCGAGATAAGGGGAGTCCTGCTCTATTCATAAATCGTTTTTAATCTGAGCATTCACTGTAGCTTGGCACCACAAACGAACAGGCAGTTCAATGGACGGCTCCAGCCCACTCAGAGGGGGCCTGGTGCTCTCCATGCATTAGATGAGAAAACATCCTGTTCCAAATTTGGAAAGGGGTCAAACACACTCGCTGAGCAAAGATGGAAAACAAGAAGCTCGTCCTTTAGAAAAATTATCAAAATTTGATGCATGCAAATGGGAGAACATATTTCGGAGGCGCACCGGCAAAAGTTGGTGAAAAATCAAATTCCCTGGCATCTGTGACGCCCAGGGACAGAGTTTGTACCCTGGTGCAAGACAGAAATGATGCTGCCAATTTAACCCCTTTGGGACAAAGACTGTATAAGAGATGTGACTGTCGTTGATATTGCCTGAGACTAAGTGGGGGGTGTGTGATGTCCCTACTTTCCTGACCTAGATGTTGGCTTAATACAGAAGACAGAAAACTGATTAAATCAATTGTACTTGACTTAGAAAACTACCATAGAGTCCTTTCAAGGTTTATTGCATTTCATTATTATTTTTAGTCACCAAATAGACAACGTGCCTGAGGAATATCCTGATGCCTGGTTTTACTTGCATCCCAGCAACATGCAGGTTGTGAAAACTGAGTCCAACTTTCTGATGGTTACTGATTACCCTCTTTCTGATGGTTACCGATTACCCTCTTTCCGATGGTTACCGATTACCCTCTTTCCGATGGTTACCGATTACCCTCTTTCCGATGGTTACCGATTACCCTCTTTTTGATGGTTACCGATCACCCTCTTTCCGATGGTTACCGATTACCCTCTTTCTGATGGTTACCGATCACCCTCTTTCCGATGGTTACCGATTACCCTCTTTCCGGTGGTTACCGATTACCCTCTTTCCGATGGTTACTGATTACCCTCTTTCCGATGGTTACCGATTACCCTCTTTCTGATGGTTACCGATTACCGATTTTTTTTTTTTGTGTATTACATCTTTTGATTATATGCCCAAAATAAGCCAGCTTGAGTCTGGTCACTTGTGCTTTATTTGAAAGTTTGAAGCTCAAATTTATTCGAGAATCCACGTATTTGTTCTCTCCGCTATTCCACGACATTCTTAAGTCTTCACAGGACTGGAGTTCAAAGGCGTCCGTCCTCTTCCCTTCCCGCTTATTCACCGTCCAGCTTTCACATCCGCAAAAGGGCCCCAGAAAGAGCCGCATTCTGAACATTTCTGATCTTTGTTCTTAGAGGTTCATCAGTACTTTTGAAGATTTTCTCGGGGTCCTTCATCACAGGGCTGCAAGGTGTCAGTCTGCGACATGTTTCACGAGTGCAGGGTCTTCAGCTGGTCGTGAAAGAGCCCAAAGCTATCGGTACGGTCTACGACTTCACCATCAGCAGCTAAGTTTGCCATTGTACCTTTGGTCTTATCTCTTCTGTTTTCCTCAAATTCTCATCTTTTCACTCCGTCCTTTAACTTTTCTTATGAGTCTCATCAACGTGTTAAAGCCTGTTGATGTTTCTTCCACTCATCTCGAGACCACGGCCAGTTCCCTGCTTGTAATTCTGCCTCTCAATATATCTTACATGAATAGATGTAGTGACAACATGTGAGGAATAGGACATGTCAAACACACTCTGTAGTGTGTAATTAAATTGCTACTTTCCCACCAACAACTTAACACCTTTAAAAACAAAAATGGCAGCTCCATCAACAAACATGAGCCGATGAACCCCGTCATTTTCTCCGGACAAACAGCGGCGCAACCTGGTTTAATCAAGATAGCTTCTGAGAAGGGGCATCGGCGAAACACTTTGTCTCTCATTAAACGAGGTCTAATTCTGGTAATGTCTTGAAAATGTCAGATCCCGTTCTGTGCTGCTCAGAAGAGAATGGGAGAACGTATAAGAGGTGCGAAATTCCCCAGGCACACAATCAGGATCACATTAAATCCAATGTAAGCTGTTACGAGGACACTGTGCCCGACAATATGGGCAGCGTTGGTCCCAAAGTAGTAGCATCCCACTGAAACCCTTACGTTAGTCTACATCACTGGCCCTATTCTCTTCTTTCCCAACGCGAGGTCATTTCTCAAACTTACTGAATTAAAGTCTGTAGGAATATACAATATAGGGCAGTCATACACAGAAGCAAATGCCCCAAATGGCAAACCTCTGTCTTTTTTTTTTTCCGACTCTCTCTCTTCCTTTGTCCTACTTGAAGTCAAAATAGAGGTGTTGGAAAAAACTGAAGGGGAGAAGGAGAGGAAGGCTTCAGCTGTCCGTCAGGGGGCCGGGCGGGAGGATTATGCAGAGCACGGCGGTAATTGAACACCGTCAGGCCCGCCCTCATTTACATCGCCGTTCTTCCACCCCACCCCCCCTCACCCACCCCCTCCGCAGTGTGATTGGCAGCTGTACATGAAATGCCACATCAGTTGAAAGTATGTTGTGAGCTGGCACTAACAACCCCGACTCTGGGGAGACCTGCCACATTGTAATTTGGTTATCAGGCATGAAGGAAATAATTCTAAGTGCCAGGAAATGTGAGCCAGAATGAATGCTTCGCTGCTGCAGGTTGCCCAGGGTGACAGCTCTTATTTAATGTACAAGAACGTCCTGTTGCCTAAGGGGGGGTAGGGTAGGTAGTAGGGAATTGTTCTTTCATTCTTTCTCTTGTGGAGAAGTGGGAATAAAAACCTGTCCCTGGATTAAAAAAAAAAAAAAAAAAAAAACACCACTTATCAGCATACTTCCTGAGCAAGATGTGTATAAATTGAAACCACTATGCTGTACTAATCTGTGTGTCCTCTGTTACTATTGGTGGGCCTGAAGAGAAGGTACGCCACCAGCCAATGGGCGCAAGGTAAACGGTCAGAATGTGATGAATGGGAGGCTGAATGTGACGTTTCTTTGAGTGGGCCCAGGGAAGGGTCTCAACATGGGCTTCCAATTTCAGCCATTGGCCGTAAGTGTATTGTGCTTTATTTATTTTGATGCATTGTTTTCAGTTTTTTTTTTCTTTTTCTTGAAACATGGGGAGTCCTCTCTTGAGATGGAGCTGTCACGTTGTCAGGAGAGAGCCCATCGCTGGCAGTAGCCTGGAGGCAAATGAACACGCCGAAAGGGGCCTAGACGCATCAGAGCAGGCATCTTTCTAGACGACCGAGTGGGGACAGGACTTAGGGCTTTCTGAAAAGTCGCGGCGCCGCCGCGGCAGCCGAGTGATCCGCCGCTCGTCTAAAGCAGGTTAAAACCGTACTGTAGCACAGAGACACCTGCTCTCAGCGGTAAGGGCAGACGCAGAATCTGCTTGCTATGGGGTTCTGTAAAAAGAAAAAAAGTCAGAAGATGTCCTTGGGGCAAGCAGCCCCTTCATCATAGTTAGGCTAATAATTAATAAATCAGAAAGAGCAGCTGATGCCAGGATCCTCCGGGGAGTGGCTCTGAAGGCGACGCCCCTAACGTCCCCTCAGCCCGAGTGCAGATCATTTGTCTGGGTTGGGTGTGAGCTGTCCGGTTCTAAATGCCACGGTGCCGAGCTCGAGAACAATGGTCCCGGCACTGGGCCTTTATCCCACGTGTCAGCGTCTGGACGGGGTCCGCGTGCGGGCACCCACGTCGCCGCGGAGACGCAGCCCCAGACTCCCGTCAGCCGCGGCCCCCTTTATCTGTATACTGTAAATACCGTGTGTCACTCTGCTGTATTCCCAGCATGCTGTTCGTGCAGAATTCGCCGGCTCCCCGGCCCACAAGATGCCTCGATGGTCCAAATGGGCAGGAACAGATCCTGGCAAGGGCAAGAAGGGCAATTGCCCGGGGTGGCATCTACTGAGGTGGCGGCGGCTAAGAAAAATGGTACAACCCCCCCCCGAGTCAGTGAAATGGAGAGAGACGCATGGACTTCAACCGTCTCTGCAAACGGCAACACATGGAGTCCCCACAAGACCAAGGCATGAAATGTCATTTAATAGAAAGTAAAATTTAGTTAGCTACCCTCCCCAAAATGTATCGGAATACCAACATACAGCTCTGGAAAAAATTAGGAGACCACTGTTGTTGGTTTTTTTTTGTTTTTTTTTAAATCTGCATTTTTAAATCCTGGATTAATCCTGATTCTGCTGGCAGAAGGTTACGCTGAGCATCAGGTTGCTTCCAGGTTCAAAACTTCTAAGACAGCGGGACACAAGAATAAGGTGAAGCAGGAGACTCTGGAAAACATCCAGAAACCAGTCAGGTCAAAAGGCAGGAGCAACTTTGTAATGCGGGAGATGACCGGCAGCTTGTCCGACATTTTCTCATGAGTCGGAGGATGACATCAATTGACCTTCAAAAGGAACGGGAAACATTAAGTGCAGGTGTGAAGTGCACTGCAAGGACAGTTCGTATCAGACTCCTAGAAGCCAGAATGAAGTTCCATAAAGACAGGAAGAATGAAATGAAATGAATGAAATTCACAGAGACACACCAAAAAATTGAGACATTAGTGAAACAAAAAATTCCAGAGCTGTATGTACCTGTATGTAATATGAGACCACCAACGTCTGAAATGCTACTTAAATGAATCAGGATAAACAGTGACATTGAAATATATAGAGTGTATCAAATGCTAATATAGACATGTGACTCAGTCGACTGGGGCAATATAGGGTTAGCCTTCAGCTCTGGACAAAGGCATGAGCCAAACACATGGAGCAAAGATGCACATCCTGATGCGATAACGGGGAACAGCGGAGGCGATCCACCCTCCACACGTGGAGCTTTGTGTTGAGAAAGACGCTTGGATCTATGATCTGATCTCCTCCGCGGCCACGTTCCGGAGAGGTGATGTGGAGGATACGTCAAGCGAGTCACAGAAGATGACCGACAGCTCTGTTGACAGATTCATGGGAGTCGGGCTTCTTTCTGTTGCTTGAAGGGGAAGCCTCTAAAAACAGGGAAGATGCTGCAATATCTGCGGTCCTTGCCTGATATCTGATCAAACGAGTCGACAAGCTGAGAACCCGAGGCGTTATTAGTGATAGAGTCACCCTCCACATACGCTGCCCCTTTGCCAGGGGTCGTTGCCCTGGGCGACACGGGACTATGAGGTCGGTCTGCCGCCTTTGGGCAGGGAGATTGTTAAGTCCCAGGTACGTCCACGTCCTTTGTCTTGTAACATGTTATGTTTTTTGGCTGATTGTACTATGCAAATGATTCCAAATCCACAAACGTGGTTATCTACAGTATTGTAAAAAATGAAACGATGTTTAAATGATCCTTATGTTCACGTAAAACTACGATTTGATATCTTTGATTAGCTTGGCCGTTTCAAAACGTCCATGAACAGTCTGCTCAGTATTTGTGGTAACCATCCAATATACCCATGTATCTGTTGACTCAACCGCTAGCATAGCATGCTTAGCTGATCGATGTCTCATTCAGTTATTTAGCTCAGTTATTTAAAGCAAGTTATGTGTCTTACCTTCTACAGTCAAAGGGTATGAGGATAGACACTGTGCGAAAAGTGTGTGGGTCCTGCGATGATCCCCCGTTCTGTCTGGGGTGTTCATGTAGTCTGTGCCACCTGGGTACGGCCCCAGATATGGACTGAATAAGCAGTATGTATGTATGGATGGATGGATTACGTCTTGTTACGTCAGTTGTTGCCCTCTATATTGCAGAAAACAGTCTATTCTGAAAGCTGTCACCATTGCGTACACTGTACATCCTCGTCTTTTCGCTGGCAAGTTTTCCGTCTGGCATGACTGAATGACGTGGTTGTACATATGTGCGTGCATATGTGTATATAATTAGAAATATAATTAGGAATCATCCATATATGATTGATGTGTACATAAAAGTACCTCTCTACTGAATATATTTCAATATTTGATATGCCAGCACATATGTGGTGGGTTTATAAATAATAATGTCATGCTTAGGACTGACATGTATAAAATGATATTGATATTTCCCAGCATGCCCAGCTCCAGAAGAGCTATCAGGACCAATATCAGATATTCGCTTTCGTACCAGAGAAAAGTTTGCAGCGTCAATCTCTGTACCACCTCATTTTGTGAAATTCAAATGAATAATCCTGGAGGCTTTGCCTAATACTGTCGACGACTGGATGGAAACTTCCGTGAAGTGAATCAGCTTATTGACCAGCTGTGAAACGCGAATCGATTGCATGAGATGAATCCTGTGAAAAGCAAAAATCATTTAGACGCGATGCTTCACATAAGTGATCCGGGATGGACAGCGGCATGCATCAAAACATTCTTAAGCTTTCATTCTAAGATGGAGAGGAGAGTAGAATACAGATGAGATAATGTGGTTTGTAGGACACCAGGGTTCAATGTATAAAATAGATGACACAAAAAAAAAAGAATCTGAAATGGTTACCAGCAGGTACTTCATCTAAGATTGATAATGAGAGACATTGTGGTCTAAGGGGTCTTTGAGGAGACGATATTCACAGCGATCTGACGAGGACATACTGATGCTGGTTTTGTGACAATATGAACGGCTTCATTTCACCATCTATGGCTGAACTCCAGGGCGCATTCAGAAATCCCTACTGAAGCAGACTTTAAGAATTAAAAAAAAAAAAATTCAACAAAATATAATGAAGTGAAAGGCTTTTAAGTGCCATCTCTGCCAGAATCTGTCAATAAGAGTTGGATTTGCGCCTGGGAATAAAGAGAGATTCCAAAGAATGGGATTTTTTTTTTTTACTTGGTCGAACATATTAAAACACTTATTTATTTACAATACATAGGAATATATTTATGTAACTGAACAACCAATCGTAAGACAAACAGCATCTGTGCTCCCTCTGAAATCTCATGTCCTATAGATTACGTGGTCTGTAGGCATTTATGCTTTTCCATCTTTTGACTTAAGCTCCAGATTTCTTTTTACAACTATTCAACATCTAGTGTTTGGGGGGTGGGGGAGGGGGGACACACATAAAAGCCTAAAATAACATGAGCAATTTGCCCGGAAACTCAAAAAAGTAGTTTCTTGCATGAGTCCTAAAACAAAAAAAATGGGTCCGTGATACATTCGCTAAGTGCAAATCTACTCTGGAGATGATGAAAGTATATTTCCTGCACTGGTCCTTTGCAAGCCAGGAAAAAAAAAAGAATCCCTTACATCAATATTAACCCTTAAAACTCCTTAACGCTACATTAACACTGAAGATGAAAAGGGAACAAAAAATCCCTGTGAATCTCTCAGCCAGGATCCAAAGCCCAACTTCGCAGCAAAGTTGGCATTTTTCACTGCCATCCTAAAACAATTAACGGGTGGATTATGAGACAAAGGATCCCACTCTGAAATACATTTGGGTTATGAGCATTTAATGAGCTTTATATAAGAAGAGCAGTTTCCCCAAATGCTCTACATCTGAAGAGATTTCAGAATGAACAGCCCACACCTTAAACGATAAACAAAAGATCCGTAATCCTCTTACGTCCAATACAGCCGAATTTGCAGTTTTTAAATCCCCTAAATGAACAAATCGCTAAACACGGCCTCCTAATGTAAAAAGCAGAAATCTCAACATGTTTAGCTGGTTACTGTACTTGACTTCTGCTCATCAATAGTGTTTTACTTTGCTAGTAGCAGCTGAAAGAGGTCAAGGCCGTGGAGTCGCCATAAGGTCACTTTAAGGCTAATGTGACACGATTGCTTGTGTACTCATTCCAGTGGGCATTCGAAGTCGCTTCTGTTTTCTTGTCGGGCCACCTAGCCGATGTGGAAGGACAAGGATGAGGAGATCCGCGGGGGGAAATCAAGGAAGCAGACGCTGGTGGTTTGAGTAACGTGTTTGAGTAACGTGTGAGGAATTATGCCTCGTCTCTGGTGCTAGAGGAAACGCTGAGAAAACGCAGAGAAAGCGTAGAGATCGGGAAGGCTCGGCAGCGGGGCTGACTTCACACTCACTGAGACGCGGACTCTTTGAGGTTTTTAATGCGTGTCAGCTTGAGCTTGATCCCAGGTGACCCTTCGCGTTCCAACTCCGTCATTTTCAGCCGCGCAGAACCAGCAACCCGAAAAGAGATACATCAGCATTATAAATACACCCTCGAGCTGTTTATTTGTCACAATCTAGTCTAAGTTATGGGCACAGACCACTTCACGGCAGTTTTATACATAATGTCTTGGAAATTTGCATTGGTAAGTTCAAAACATCATTCTGATGCAAAAGGGGTGACCTAAATGTGTATTTAGTGCTTTGAGTGCCCTGAATGCCAGCATCCAATCCTGGTTACCCCACGCCTCACACGCCCTGCTTCCTGGGACAGGCTTCAGGCGTACGATGACCCTGTACTGGATAAATGGTCTTAAACGAGGGATGGATAGATGGATGGATGGATGTCCTGAAATAAGGTCTAATGAATTATACCTGGCGGTCAATGACTCTGCAGATTCGTCTTCAAAATCATGTGTTCTTCACTCCCTACCCTTGGCTCTGTGCATGGAGTTAGTGTGCTCCCCCTATATCTCTGCAGAGAGTAAACTCCAGGTGTTCCAGTTTCCTCCTGCGATCCAAAAGTGCTATTGGAGAATTTGTGTGCCTAAATTGCCCTAATTGCTAAACACAAAAGTGTCAACTGCAGTGGACTGCCATCCCGTCCAAGAAATTCCCTAATTCGTGTCCCATGCTTTCTGGGATACGGCCCAAGTTTACCAGGAACCTGTCCTGGATGTGTGGTTTTGGAAGAAGGATGAATTGCATCTAGTCAGATGCTGCCGTCCCTGTTGTAGGAAATGGCCCAAATTGGAAAATTAACAGCATTGCAAACATACCTTGTGCTACTCTTAGCCCTGCTAACTGATATAGCTTCCGTCTGAACACCGGGTGTGCGCAGAGGTCTTGTCTTCCATCATTCGCATGCAGAGAAAGGGCTACGGCGCTGGCTTTCTGAGACGTTTGGGTCTGTCGAACTTCCAGTAAATGTCTTAGGCTGACTGACAGGCTAAATCAGGGGAAATTGTGCACAATTATGACAAAATAACGTTTTGCCTTTGAACAGGTTTCTCAACCATGATAATTGAATTATATATTTTGAAACTATTCTGGCAGCTGCAGAGGAGACTCTGGAGCCCGGATGCAGACTGCAGAGGTGAGCAAAGTTGAAAGCTGTCTTTTACTTAACACTGGAGCTTGATTTTCGATATGTCTGATCTGCTGGACTTTAACCAGTTAATCATAGCAGAGGTAAGTCCTGTGAAAAGTAAATTTTAGGTATGGTCTTAAGTCTTAAGATAATCTTAAGTATGTGTTTGTAATTGCAAGCTGAATAGGTGGGGGGGGGGGGGGGTTCGGGGGCCTGCGTTCACTGTGTTTATTTCAAGGCACGACGTTTCAGGGCAGACGTTAATTATTCAGATTAATACACTTCAACAACGGTAACATTATTAATGAGCACAACAATCGGCATGCTCAAATTCCCTGTGGACAGCCAATTCCACAAACTTATGAGGCTCATCTCCAGGAAGAATTCTTAAGAAATGATTTTTGGGTTGTCCCACTATATGGAGAGTAAATTTCTAAAACTCACTGTATAGGTTACATGGATGGGATGAGTTCGTAATTAAGTGCCGTTTCTGTGGAAATTTAATAAAAACTCTTCATTGGATTACATTAAGGCTGAATGAGTTTTAGTTCCTAATATTGTAACATATGATAAGGAAGCCTGACTTTAGGTCACTGGTCGTCTCACCTCAGCAACAACAAACAACAGACTGAGTGAATTTTGGAAATTCGCTCTTCATGTGTCAGAACTGAATGCCGAAGATGGCCGAGTCTCTCAAATTCCTCACGACCTGCTTAAAAGGTTTGCTTCCCTTTGTCTTTGGGGAAGAACTATCACCAGGTGTCAGCATTTTATTTAAAAACCGGCATGGCTCATCGTCTGGCCTCTCGGACCCTGCAATCTCAGAGGTCCTTTTCCCCAACAGCCCCGCAGGATGCCGGCAGGATAAGTCGGCCAAACCGGGCTCGCGTCGGCGTCCCGTGCCCCGCCGCCGGGCCCATCCGCCGCCATCTCTGACCGACGGCCCTGGGTCTGACACCAAACTGTCACCGCGCGCGTCAAATCAGCCGCATGGCAGGCGCCACCCGCCAACGTCCCTCCACGCTCACAGATGGCACGCCACCCCAAAGCCGTGGCGGCCCTGCCAATCTCAGTGCCCTCGCCTACCCTTCCCCCGGCCTGGCCCAGCAGCTTCCCAGTTGAAATATGAGTCCCGTACACCATTTTTTTTGTTATTCTGTCATGCAGAGTGGACCAAAAAAAAAAGCCATTAAAATGGTGTCATTCGCCTCTGCTTTTCAGGCTGCTACCCTTTGAGCCGGGATGCATGATATTCTCAGGGCTAACAAATCTTACACGTAAAACAGCACAGCAGTGTCTCTGGCACGATTTTTGGTCGTTGGACGGCATAGGAATAATTCAAGCGTTAAAAAGGGGAATTTTCCATTCATGCCAAGCTGTGACCTCCTGCGACAGCAGGCTTCCACCCAGAACTTATGTAGCTACATTGGTATGACCGAAACTTTGGGGAGAGGTAGCTAAACTCAAGCAGAACAAGGCAGGGAAAAAGTATGCTTTTATATAATTTGTGCCTATGAAATTCGAAATAGCCTTCTTAAGTTTTAAAGGTTATATAATACCTTTTGTGTAAATGTTCTTGCCAGATATTGTATGGAAAATAAAGCTGGGGGAAAAAAATAATGTGTGACAAATTATTATTTTGTTTCGGAAGTTAAATATTCATATAAAATAGAGAGGGGTTTTGTTGAGAATGCCACAGTAAGATTTTCAGAGTCTGACAATCATCTCTGTGCCTTTGTGTGTCTTCAGAAAATCGTTGTCACTAAGTAGAAATTAGCATAACAATAATGACAAAGTAAATTTTGCAGTGATATTTTAACACAGCCAAAAAATTATTCCACCTTAGTCACAGTTCCAAATATAACAACAGAACATAAGAAATTTACAAATGAGAAGAAACCATTCGGCCCATCAAGCTCATTTGGGGAGAACTTAACTAATAGCTTAGAGTTGTTAACATCTTATCTAGCTCTGATTTAAAGGAACCCAGGGTTTTAGCTTCCACTACACTAGCAGGAAGACTATTCCATACTCT
>JAABNY020000108.1:20976786-20990521 GCA_015164015.2 Brevimyrus niger
GTTGCTTCCGGGATAGGCTCCGGACCCCCCGTGACCCAGTAGGATAAGCGGTTTGGAAAATGGATGGATGGATGGAGAATCCAAGTGAAAATGGTAGATTACCTGAATTCAAATAACATTCAGAGGGATGGCCAACATGGACTTAGGAGAGGTTGGTCCTGTTTAACTAATTTACTTGAGTTCTTTGAGGAAGCTACTAGTGACAAGAGACAAAAAGGGCTACAATGTGACCTACGTAGATTTCCAGAAGGTCTTTGATGTTGTCCCCCACAAACAGCTATTGCTTAAGCTCAAAGCTGCAGGGATTTTAGGAACTGTGGCAGCTTGGATCGAAAACTGGTTAAATGACAGGAAGCAGGGAGTAGCTATTAGCAGCACAATGTCACAGCGGGCCTGCGTTCATAGTGGGGTACTGCAGGGTTCAATTTTAGGACCACTATTATTCCTAATTTACATTAATGATTTTGACACCAATACGCACAGTAAACTGGTTAAATTTGCAGAAAACACCAAGGTGGGTGGTGTAGCAGAGTTTAACAAAGGAGGTGATGCTACAATTATATAATTCCTTGGTAAGACCCCACGTAGAATATTGTGTGCAGGTTTGGTCACCATACCTTAAGAAGGACATTGCTGCCTTGGAAAGGGTGCAACGTAGGGCTACGAGAATGATTTCTGGTCTTAGAGGAATGTTTTATGAGAAGAGGTTAGCTGAGATGAATCTGTTTAGCCTCGAGCAAAGAAGGCTAAGGGGAGACATGATCTAGGTATATAAGATTCTATAACAGGTCGGGATGCTATTTAGTCAAATGGATACTTCAATATTAGTTTAAATACTTGTGGCCATAAGTGGAAATTAGTGGGAAAACATTTAAAAAATGAATTTAAAGAAGGACTCCTTTACACAGTGTGTAGTTAGAGTATGAAATAGTCTTCCTGCTAGTGTAGAGGAAGCTAAAATCCTTGGTTCCTTTAAATCAGAATTGGATAAGATTTTAACAACTCTGAGCTATTAGCCAAGTTCTCCCCAAACAAGCTCGATGGGCCAAATGGCCTTTTCTTATTTTTAAATTCCTTATGTTCTTATGTTCTAACAATCTTCACATAATTGTCATCCTCATCTCAAAAAAACATTGGAAATGTACATATATGAAGTAGGTGGTGGGCATTTTAGTTTGTTAAGACACTAGGATTAGAAGGTTCCTGGTTCAAATCCCACTGTCGGCAGAATGATTTCCCTGTTTTGCCCTAACCCCAATTTCTCCAGGGACTGTCTGATCTCGTGTTTCCCTTTCCCCAAAAAAGCACATTGCTTTGGAAAAAAAACAAAATATAAAGTCTATTTTTCTTTTATTAACAGGTGGTGTAATGGTGAATGCACTAGGGATATGGGCAGAAGGTATAAGTTCAGGTCTCAAGAGGAGTGTTAGAGAGCAGTGCTTAATCTGAGTTTATTTTATTAATTTCCATCCACATAATGGATGGCGTGTAACTCCAACCCGCGTCGGCCACACTGGTTACAGTTGTCTGCTAACCATAAATAATGAGACATACTAACGCAACATAAATTTTAAAAATCTCCCGAGCTGATTAACATTCCATATGCAACACAGCATTCAGCTGAGTTCATTTTAGAATGCATCAACATTTTGAGGATAATGTTATGCATAACTATAATGAGGGAGATTTTGTGGTGCTTCTTTCTGTGAGCAGGAGGAGAAGCTGAACCTGCAGCCAGAATGTCTGATGAACAGTCACCTATATAGGCTTAAGAATTACTCTGAATAACTTTATTGCATATCCAGCCATAGTAAAATAGTATACAAGTAATACTATACAGACAATATGCAACTGTAGTTATAAACATAACATGTAGTTTAAACATGATAAACATTTCAGTGTAGTGCACAAAAATAAAGACACAATATACTAATAAAACCATCCACCAATTTCACACACCACACACACACACACACACACACACACACACACACACACAATTTTCATGTTTCATTATGGCGATAATTTATTTGAAATTTCAAATATGCAATTAATAATACATAGAGACAGTTAAATTGTTTTCCAAGTATATTACAGAAAGGAGACAATATATTAGTAATTAATAAAGTTTTCCAGCCATAGTATTTCAATAATTTATATTTCTACTGCTTTTGCACATTTTCCATGCTCTAATCTCTACAACACAAAAGCTGCTGCATGGAGACACTCAACTATTATGGGATGGTCAAAGTGACTTTACAATGTTCTTTCAGTTCAGTTTAATTGTTTTTGGCAATACCCCACTAACACTGGGGCATCTGGATCTCTGTCAAACTCTGAAACCTGTTTCTTTCTTTCAACTAACTAGTTATTAATCAGATCCAGAACAAAGGAAGATTAAACAAAAGTGCATCATTAGAACCACTCTTCGTGATCTGATGTTCAATCCACATCATTCACGTGGCAATTAGACTGTTACTAAAAAATTACGAAAGAAACAATATGGTATTTTGACTTAGACATCTTGAGAAATGATATCCTCACTCACTGACGGGATATTCTCGGATTTAATAAGGTGGGGAGCGTAGGAAAAAACGTAATTCATACAGAGTGGCCAACCTTAACACAACATAATCCAATAATATGCTTTGAATCGATGAGTGACAGAGATGAGGGACATGCTGGAGGCCAATCAGCTTTCAGCTAAGGCCGCTGTGGCTCCGCCCCTATATACTCAATGTAATGCAGTGTGTGATTATATCAGGTAGGCCCAGGTATTGCCTGACTATATCAACGTTATTAAATTGCAGTATATTATTGTTATTGTAGCAGGGGAGAAGAATTGGGGGGGGGGGGGGCAAATACCACAGAGGCAGCACAGGAGCTATGAGGCTAAGGGTTGGGATTTGTTCAGCTACCAGGGTGCCAAGCCTCAGGTTGCCCTCAGGCCAGTTCCAGAGGTTTAAATCGGCTGGAAAACAGTGAGTCGCAGGCAGTGACAACACAAAGCCGTAATTGCAGGTGAGTTCTTTGTTAGCACGGGTGCACTCAGGATCTTGCTTTCAACCTTTGTGTATAAAAGAGCATAATCCTGGTCTGCAGAAACCTTTGTTGCCAAAAACTGTTTGCCACACCTTTAATGTTAATGTTAGTGTTAATACTTATTTCAATACATATTTGCTAGAATTAATGAAAGTTTTAGAATATATAGCTTCCTTGTACTGTTTACTAACACATCTAAATTAATAACTATCTATTTATCTCTATCAACTATAAAAATGTTTTTTTTACAAGTTTGGGAATAAAATTATGTTGAATATTTAGCTGGTCTGGGAACTCAAACTCAGGTAGGATTCTGTCCGTTCATTTGCAAAAATGCAGAATGCAGCTTTTAAATATGAAAGCTGCAAGTGTAAATAAATAATAATTTAGAGAAATAAAGCACAAGGGTAGCTATTCTTATCTGCTGTCTACACAAAACCGACCGCTTCACGCAAAGCACAAACACAATGTCTCAGGAGTCTAATAAAGAAGTAACGAAGTCACAAAATTTAAACATGAAATGAGCTCGTCTTTTAATTCAGGGATTTTCTCATTAAGCGACTCTTTCATGAAAGAGCAGGTTAAATACGTATCAAAGGGAGGTAGGAGGAAACACAGCCTTACATTAAAAATATAGGATGTCTTTCAGGAGAATGACGACATGTGAAAACAATTTCCTGAAATTCAAATGGCTTTGAAAACACACACTTTTTGCTGGCAGAGTCCTGAAAGTTTGTGCGAATAGGGGGTTTGGAAAAAGGGGGACGCATCCCCAGCCATAACCGCCCCCCCCCCCCCCCCACACACACACACACACGCACACCTCCCAAATAAACAAAGAAGAGCTTGTTCCTTATCTTTTATGAATGTGTATGTTATCGAGGTCAGTTCAGAGCGTAGAGACACACATATACCTAACAGCTGACTGTATGACTACTAGCTGTAGTCCTATATTATACAAAATCATTTTATCAAAAGTTATTTTTGGTTCATTTTATTTGTGAAACTGAACCATTAGCAGTGTTTTAAACCATGAAATCTTGTTTATTAATATTTCTTACTTTGTATCATTTAACGACATCACTTTCTCATGTGTCCCCGCTGTAATGTCAGAATATACATCGCACCCCCCACCTAATTCGGTCCCCCCCCCAACATAAAACTCCATCCAAAGGGAGGCCGAACCCAGTGAAGGGGAACTATTTGCATGGCAAACTCCGCCCCCATCTGCACCATTTGCATGACAAACTCCGCCCCCCCATTCGCCCATTTAACGTACAGGTGCTCTTTTCTTCACGGGGTAGTGTGGGGGAGGTGTCAGGGAGGTGTCATTAGTAGAGAGGGATGAGTTGGCGCAGGGAACACGAACGCCATAATTTGTTCACGTTACACGCACACAAAGAGTGGGTCACACTCTGGTGAACCCTTCTTACCACCGATGGAGACGGAAGGAGGAGGAGAAGGAGGATACTGCTGGGACATATATTCTAATTATCCCCCATGTGCGCTTTTGTGGGGCTGTGCTAATGGCCGGCCACTCCCCAGCCATCAAAAGAGCCTTTTATGGGTAAAGCAGCCCAGCACCAAATCCACAGGAATTGAGGGACACTCCTTGGTGATGCCAAAAGCAGGAAGATGAAGTGTGCATCTAAAGGAAATGGCAAAGGAGCAGTGCATTCTGGGATATAGGCAGATGTAGAAGTGAATGGCAGCTAATCAGGAAATCCGGAAAAGGTGTAGGTGAAACTGTGGTGCGATTTCGAAAGATGACCACACTGGACAGACCATCACGGGGTGTACAGACCATCACGGGATGTACGGACCATCGTACTTCTTCCCTCTGATCTCATGTGCTTAGCCATGCAGATCTGCCTGACAAGACTCTACATCTCTGTCCGCCTAATTGGACAATATAGAGTTGTTTATGGACATTTCAGGCATTTAAAACTCAGCTGGGGGCTGCGCAAAAATCATTAGAGAAAGGCCTCAGGAACAGTGTTGTCAACCCCACCCCCAGCTTGAGTCAATGACAGACATGAAACGGTTTCCCTACCATTAAGAAACAGGCACTCTGCCTGAAAGCCCTTTTTTATTTTTTAAAAAAAGAGTCTGTTTTCAATAAGAATTTTAAATTATTAATGAGGAACATTCAAACTAATTTGAAGTGGATGGAGATCAGACTTATTTAATTATTTATCCTAAACGCAGAACGTGGGAAAACAGCCATCCAGTGCAAATTGAGCGGCTTCAGCAATCGGACGCTTCATGCCGCAGAAGGACGTCGGAGAACGCCGTGGCGAGCATTAAGCGAAGTCGGCTTCCATGACTCTCTGCTCACTTCTGGAGAGCAGATGTGAGGTTAAGCAGCGGAGGCAGCGTCTCACAACCTTCTCCACAAATCAGACCCAACAAGGCCAACGATCTTTTCCTTTTAAAATGTTACCCTGTACGGAATTTACCTTCAGGAGAATAAGACGGAAAACCAACCCTGCTACACACTCCCGAAGTACCGGCATGTCTTTGCCGGCCTGGACGGTGCGACTTGTGAATCTCTACACTTGAAGGCGCTTTCATTTGCGTGGCTGAACATGGACAAACGGGAGGCCTAGTCCCAGGAGGCCCGGATGGAGGCTTTCGAGTGATAAACACATGAAAGAAGTTCAGATTTTCACTGCATGAAGCTTCCGGTTACCTCAAAACAAGCAAAGAAACATGAGAAGGTAGCAAGGGACGGTACCCTGGGGAATTCTACAACATAAGCTTATGACTTGGGCTTTGTGTGAATCCTTAGGAAATGGTCTGACATCAAGGACTACAATTCCCAGAAAATGTCATCTGATGGACTACTGGTGCGTTCGTTTTTCTATCGGAACTCGGAAATTCCGAGTTGAGCGACATCACGTCCGACAATCTTTCGTTCGAGCTACCCACACCTCGGAACAAACATGGCTGCCTCCGTGAACACGTTGCTGTGTGTCGTTGCTTTATGTTTTATCAGATTTGGAGTTTTCCAAATAGAGAAAATGGAGAAATTGAGATTTTTCCGAGAGACAAACAAGAAACACTAACTAGGCAAACCACATTAAAAGCTTTATAAAATTTTTTAGTACATTTATAGCAATATTCTTTTTTCGAACGGCAAACAAACTACAAACAAACCAAGTCGCCATGTTGAAATTGTGTCACATTGGCAACTCGACCAACAAAATTTTGTCCGACTTCATAAGTCGTAAAAGAGGCGTGTTTACGATGGGAAGTGGCGTTTTTTGTGATGTTTTGTGACGTTTTCATCCGAGTTCCGAGTTTTAGAGGAATATCCGAACGCACCATACATACACACGGACATGTTTGTAATTATATCATTTCTATGGAGAAAATACTAATCTCAATATGATTACCTTAACCCCTATCCAGCCCTAACCTTAACCACAAGTAACCAAACATTCAACGAGAATTTTCATTTTTTTATTATTTCATTCACAGATCGTTGTGGTGACCAGAAAAATGGTCCCCACAACGTCAAAATAACAGGTTTTTATGACGTTGTGGGTTACATTTGGTCCCCACCATGTAACATAAACATAATAAATGCGTGCACACACACACACACAAACACACATACATGCATACATACACACACATACATATCTGAGCACAATTAGTACCTGCAATGAAAACTGTTACAACAAAGAAAACATGCACTTTAGCTGGAAACCTGACATGATGACTCTTTAATAGCCCTCATTACCTTACATCTCCAACCTGATATTGCAGAGGAGCAATAAGCTGAAGCACTGAATCAATTCTTAAACCTAAGCCTGGTGTCTCATTTCCTTATTATATGCAGACATCTATTCATGAAAGGGAATGGGAAATTAAATAAATGGGAAATTAAATGAATGTACTGATCATTACACAAATAACATGGTGAAAGAAACTGACCAGGTTCTTTATTTTCAGAAAAACAGATTCATTATAAAATTTTTAAAAAAATAAGCCTAACTGGAATTTCTGGTAACACTTTAATTCATTCAAAATGCTATAAACATTTATAAAAAGGCATAACACATTATAGCCATGTGTATTAGGCATTATGAATACTTTATGAAGCTGTCATCTATAATGCACTATAGATAACTTTATAATGCAGTACACAGCATCCTTAATGCTTATACTGACCATTGTAATGCATACATAAACCATGTTTATAATGCTTTATGAATGTGTTATTATTGTTATGAAAGTGTTTATTAATTATTAAAAATATGGCCTTGAGTACAGTGTTACTGAATTTCCTTTATTAATTGTAAATTGTGAATGTATATGAGTAAATTCCTCATATGTAAAACCACACGGTGATAAATGAACAATTCTGATTTTACCGAAGGCTACAGCAAGATGCAAAAACAAGGTTATTCAAAGGGACTGATTGAAGAAGACTGAAGAGCTGGCTTGGCTTGTAGCTGAAGGTGGCAGAGGAGTGGCTGCGCCTTATCAGCTCAGAGGGGCAGGGAGCTCATTGCTCTGCAGGCAGCTTTGGAGTCGGCTAGTCCAGCTACAGGCCGCCGCAGCCTTCAGTAGGTTCCTCAGTGCCGGGAATTTTGCTGAGGCCTATCTGGTTTTCTGAACACAAATTCTGAATTTTTGATTTTTCTCTACTCATCTCACAAAACATATTTCCCCCCCCCCCATTTATTTTGGGAAAAAATGGGAAAAATATCTATCAAGTCTAAGCTACCTAGACTTTTGTTGCTGTTGTCTGAGATATAAAATACAGCACATGATTTTGTCCTATACATGAAGGCTCAGAATACTATTATGCAATTGAATCATAGTAATGCTGGGTCAGACTGGGATGTTATCACTTGCATACGGATGAGTAGATCAATAATCCCTGATTAACAGCTCCCATGTGAACCACACAACACCATGATCACGAGAAAATGTTCTGTCATGTCCAGTTGCTTGTCATTTATGTCAAAAACACCTGTTGTGGCTAGTTATGTGTGTAGGACTCTCCTAAAGTTGGATCTTACTGGAAAGTATTACTTTACATGGTGAATAATTACCTAAACTTTGACCCTAGTTGAATCTCTTTGCATCCATCGCTGGTACGTTATTTCATGACCTGAGATAGAACCATACATGTTCTCCCTTGCTCATAGTACAAACTGTATAATGATTACCAAATTATGTTCACAGCTGGACATCACAGTAATATGCAATCGGTTAAGGCCACATTTTTTGTATTATTTGAGCCTGAGATTTTAGAAATACTGGGGCAGATTGGCTACACAGCTTATTAGCCGCAAGCTAAAACGGATCCTGCACCGAAAGTGTTTGCTGGTATAAACTTGCCCTTTTACAGGATGCTAAATGCTCTGCTCAGATGTTGACAGAACAAGCAGAGAATAGTGCATGCAAGCCTGATTATATGGTACAAAATGCAGGGTCTGTGGAAGCTAATTTATACCCCTGGTTGCCATTTCATGGTTCTTATAGTCAGACTAGTCTCAGAGATACATTAAAAGCAAAGCACCTCAACCAGGGGTGACTATCATTTTGGCCATTTACAGCAGCATGTGAGGCTTGGCTTGGATACTGCCATCTCTGGCCATTACTTTTTAAGGAAAGTTTCCATCTTTTTTTCACATAGGATGGATACCCATGGTTATGCGTGGTTCTCGGGGTTAAGACTCTGTGCCTGTGTTGGGAATTCACCAGTTAAAATCCAGTGGCTAGTAAAATAATGCCACCATTGGGCCCCTAAGCAAGGTCCGCTGACACTTTACTTAAAGCAGTCATCATACTGCAATGCTTATACTGACCATTATAATGCATTATGAAGGCACACATAGAGCATTCACAGTGCATAATACACAGGGCTGCAGTGTTATGACTTTTTATGCGCATTATGAAAGTATCTATAATGCATAATGATGACTGCTTTAAGTAAAGTGTTGCCCAAAGCCCTTAACCCCACTCGCTTCAGACACACTATCTGCAGTCCCTGACTTGTAACTGTTGTGTAAATGTTAACAATAGCAGGGCTCCACATTTGGAAAATATAGGTATTGTATGTCAGGCTTTTTGTAGTCAGATTTCTGTAGAAAATCAAAACCCCTCGTCAGTCATGCTTGCCACTCTTACTGTCGTGTAATTATTCTGCACAATGATCTGCTCGGTTTCAGTATGCAAACATAAATCAAGCGTAATAAAAGCAATACCAGAAAATAACGGTTCTAAGGCGGTGGCATCACGTGATTGTTGCCAGCCCCAGGAGGGGGACGGCCAAGTTAGCTAACATGGAATATTCTGGAATAATATCCGCTTTTTGTAAATAGGTGACACCTTCTTGGGCTTCTTAGACGTAATAAATTGCAAATGCAGCTACATCTTAAGTGTAAAAATTAGGAAATGGATACAAGGATCTTTTTTTTTTGCATTTACCACAACCCCCTTTGTCTGTTGTCTGGCCCTCCTTGAGGAGTAATTCGTAATTTTTTTGCAAACAGACGCATACAGACTCGCACACAGAGGCATGTGCACGCTGACAGCCAGCGAAGGAACCGTTCATCTTTATCTCTTCCCATCTTTATTGCCTGAGTCCAATCAAAGGGAACCGGTACCCAAAGTCGGCGCCGCGCTCGGACCAGAGCTCCCCATTACGGAAACGCTGTGTCCCATCAGCGCTTTCACTTATCACATCCCGGGTGACATTGAACTTCCCATGCCCCGGCCAGCGAGACATGGCTCTGAACCTGCACAATTACTCTTCATCCTCACTAACAATTTAGTAATGAAGTATTGATTTCCAGATTCCGTCTTATGGATGATATTAGATTTTGTTTGATAAACTGTGCCGAACCTCTAATCTCCACTGTCCCTTTTCTCGCTGTCTGTAAAACAAAGTGCCACCGGGGAGATAATGACCAAGGAACATCGATGAACTCATTTCATCAATTTGTAACACTTGACAATGAAAAAGAGGTGCCATTTTTCAAGCGGCAATGTCAAAGTTTATTGCACTGGGTACAGTCTTATTGGAAGCCCGACATCTTGTGCAGAATTCACCCCTAATTTATGGTCCCAGTGTGCCCGTTGGTTTTAAAGGAAATGTTTGTATTCTGTGAAGATATTAGTGTTGCACCTGGACTGTCACTGGGGATCTATGCGTCATGTCAAGAAAACACACAAAAAAAAAACTGAATAAGAAGCCAGAAGCCTTGACCATTTCCAAAGTGTGGAAAAGCTATGTGAGCATTAATCATGCGCAGATGTGAGACACTAATCATACCAACGTGAAATCACAACTCCATACATAAACCCTCCTCTACACTTCCCCGTCTGAGTGCGTCTGGATCATGCTGTCCCTTTAGCCGTGTTATATTACAGATCTCAAAATACTCGCAGGCTCCTGTAGACAAGCTAACATCTAAGAAGGTTGTACTACAAAAACGAGACATTTCTTAAGGTCTTAATGTCCCGCTTTACAAAGCAGAACATGTGACAGTCATCTTGAAGAGTTTTACTCCATTTATGAACTGCAAGACAGAACAAGAAAAATCTCAGCCCTTACAACGTCCCCAAGGACATTTTGCAAACACATCCATAATTTCCATGATATAAGACATAGAAATGTATCTTAAAATGATGTCATTTTTTTTCCCCTTTGGAAACAGGCAGGTCATAAAAGGGCCCCACATACCATGACAATGTCAATAACATCACAAAGCAAGAGTAACATACTTACATGATGGAAGACACATGATTAAAACTGATCTACATATTTGTCATATTTTTTTAAAATAACAACTATACCTACAACGATAGCCACCAGGAAATGTAGGTGGAACTGTACTAAATAGAAAATGTAAATAATTAAAGGAAATATTTAAAATCATCGCCAAAATAATACTGAAAAAAATCATACTTATATATAAATTATATATAATATTTGTGGAAATATAAGTTAACTTTAAGACTTTAGGTGCAAATTTTAATTAGAAACAGGTCTAAACAGTTTTTACTAATTGAAATATCACCCCACCGGGTTTGTCGTTTAAGACGAGGGGCGGACAGTTCTGGATCTCAGGGGCCTTGGCGTGTGCTGGTTTTATTTTAAACTCAATACTCGGCGGCATAACTGAAGTCATTATTTGCATAAAAACTACTCTGAGTCTGTTTCAGGTGTAAATTCACCTCTAACTTTGAAACCCTTGGTCAGAGGGAGGGAGGAACCTTCCAAAGCCGTGCCGAACAGTTTGTCTCCTGGATATGAATACTCGATAATTCCTTTCCGTCGTGGATGGAGTATGACAGTGGGCTGAAATCCCGCAGAGCTGGGCCTGTGCAGGGTAGGGCTGCTTGAAGAAAGTGTGACACAGCCAGACTACGCCTCCTTGTGTCTGACCTTAGAACAGACAGTGGGCAGAAGCACAGAGATCTTTACATGTTCTTGCCAGAACTCTGGTCTGGAGGCAGACAGCCTTTATAAAGAGGCTTTATTATTAAAAACAATGTACAAAAATAGATAAACAATTACAGCTTGAATGTATATTGACTTCCAGAGAAGCATCCAAGAGTCCTTAAACAGCACTTCAAAGACAAACGACTGGTGCAAACGAAGAAACTCCATTATCAACACATATAACAAGAATTTGTTACTGACACTGAGACACTCCCAAAAGTGGGCGTTTTATTGTTTGTAAATCAGTTTCCTGCACATGAATGGAAAAGCAGCAAGACCTGACATGGAATAGAACATTAAAACGATGTGAGCAGTGCTCTTCAAGTTGAACATCTGATGAAACACCCATCCATCCATTTTCGGTAAACGCTTTTCCTCTTCTGGGCCACAGGCGGGGGTCCAGAGGCTATAGGCACAAGGCAGGGAACAACCCACAGGGCACACTCACACGCCATCCAGCCACACGCCATCCAGCCACACGCCATCCAGCTACACGCCATCCACTCACACGCCATCCAGCCACACGCCATTCAGCCAGACGCCATCCAGCCACACGCCATCCACTCACACACCATCCAGCCACACGCCATCCACTCACACGCCATCCAGCCACACG
Source organism: Brevimyrus niger (assembly GCA_015164015.2). Taxonomy (NCBI): domain Eukaryota; kingdom Metazoa; phylum Chordata; class Actinopteri; order Osteoglossiformes; family Mormyridae; genus Brevimyrus; species Brevimyrus niger. Next base: position 20,988,915 of record JAABNY020000108.1, read on the forward strand.
CCATCCAGCCACACGCCATCCAGCCAGACGCCATTCAGCCACACGCCATCCAGCCACACGCCATTCAGCCACACGCCATCCAGCCACACGCCATTCAGTCTCACTATGAGCAATTTGGTAACTGCAATTAACGACAGCGGGTTTTTGGATTCGTACCCGGAGGAAATGAGGACACAGGGAAAAAAACATGCAAAATCCACACACATGGAGCCCTAATGGAGACTTGAACCCAGATCCCAGAGGTGTGAGGCAACAGTAAAGTGAAATCTGAAGGAAAAATTGCCACAAATTGCCAAAAATATTAAGACAAAGTTAACATCATAGATGTCATATGTAGTTTCGGTTACAATAAAACTCAACATTCCCAATCTCCGTTTGTTCAAACAGAAATGCGTCGTGAGTGAGGGCCTAACCTTCTCACACTCCCTAAGAGCCATGTACCCTGCATGTAGTAGACACCTCGGTGGTCTTTATTACTTAGAGCGGGAGTGAGCAGGAGGTTGACATCTCATGTGAGCATCTTATCAATTCTGATGGGTGCGCCTGCCCTCTCCGAGGTTGGGCGGCGTCACATTCGGCAGGCCGGCTGACAACACAAAGCGGTTCCCTTCAGGCTCTGCTTTTTCAGCCTCTTCTCGTCCAGTGCGTTGGGAGGAGTTCGGCTTTCACAGGTGAGTGATCACTTCATAAAAAAAAAAGAAAAATAGACCGGAGAACGAAAATAGAAAAAATGCAAAAAGGAAACGACATTCTTAAGTGCTGTAAGTGCTCTACAAATGTCCTTACCTGCATTAACCCCCCCACCCCCACGATGAGCGCTGCATTGGGCATTTCACGGCTGACCTTGTCATTAACTACAAGGGATCAGGATTTTTAAGAAGGTCTAGAGAGGCTCAATTGGGGTGCCCCCCCCCCCCCCCGACAAGCTACGATCTAACAAGATGCTTGGCCAGACGAGATACAGAGTGCAAAGTGCATGCTTTCATTTTTCATTTTTTAACGTTCTTCCTAATCTCTTAATCGAATGCATTTCTTCAAATGCGAAGTCAGTTGTCGTCTCGTCTGAATCGCGGCGGGTGCCTTCGGAAGCTGAACTTTTCACAACGGCCTCCTCACCACTTCCGAGGCTAATCAGATTTCCCTACCCCCTCATCACAGATCTGCATGTGTTGTGCTTTTCAACCTCATTACCGGCAACACAGAGTAACATAACTCAATCCTGGAGTTATTAGCTCCTATGCGCTTTTGTACTCGTCGCCGACATATGAGACGGGGTCTTCCGAAAAGGGGTATCACACATACACTCTCCTATGAGTCTCGACACCAGAAGAATCAGAACATTGTTCTTACTAACAAAAAAATGTATAATTAACATATCCCTATGGAGTCTGGTCCTCACCATGTGACCAAGCATAATTGAAACATTTAGCTAAAATTTAGTCTGTTCCTCTATGAAGTTCTAGTTCTGGACCAAACCCATATGTATTGGTCGACATCAGAGGCACATTAACTTGGACAGAGGTTCCTGAGGGATTGGCTGTCTTGCACTGTCACTCTACATACACCCACTTCCCATTGGGGTCAAGTAATCAGTGTGTCGTAATTCC
>JAABNY020000108.1:20990621-21006752 GCA_015164015.2 Brevimyrus niger
GGGGAGGAAGGGGGGGGAGGGGGGGGGGGGGGGGGGAAGAGGGGTAAGGGAAGGGGAGGGGAGGGGGGGGTGGGGATGGTGGGAGGTGGCGGCGGGGTGTCCTTTCTGAGCTCCCTTATTAACGGGGGCCCTGGCCCTCAGCCTGGGTGAGCTTGAGCATTAAAGCGCATCTGGTCGGCACGTATAAGCATCATCTAATAAATGGCGTCATTTCTTCCTATTTGCTGCGATAAAAATTAGCGCCGCTGACAGCAGAAGGACAACCTGCCACCACAGCTGCCCGCTGGGCTGTGACCTCTGTGCCAGGGGCCTTCATCCCTGCATGAGAATGAACATTCGGCGGGCACAGGCACCAAGAACACCCCCCCCCGCCCCAGTCTGCTCCAGGATCTCTCCCACACATTTAGGCTCATTATACAGGGCCTCGGTGGCGCTGACATTATGAATGGCCCCGGCGTCCTCGCAGTTCCATCACGCGAGAGGTCAATCCTACACAAACGAGACTGCCAGTCCCACAGAGGTGATTATTGATAACGGATGACGTGGCCGGCGTGTAGACACTGGGGAAATACACATGGTGGTCCAATCACTTCTCCCTCCCGCCTGCCCAGCAGGGGAGTTGCGTCTAATGTATAAATATAGAAGAGAGGAGGGAAAAAATGAAGTGATTCATAAGGAAAGAGAATCAGCTCTTCCCAGGCCAGGAAAAAAACAGGCCCAAAAAACCAGGAAGAGTAGGCAGAGCTATACTGCCATAGAGACACCGCCTTTTTTCCGAATTTCCTTTGCGACTTGCTAATCAAATAAGCCTCCAACAAAGTCAATTCCGCCGCATTTTCCGCTTGCTGTGATGCTGAGGTTCGTGACACAGTAGAGTGACATACACGTGTGTGCATGTGACACGCCTGTGACATGGCTGCCGGCTCCGCGGCGTAAATCTCCGCCGCTCCACCCGGGAGAATTAAAGTTGCGCTGTCTTGTGACGCTGTGTGAAGTCCGTAAGAGACGAGACAAGACCGCAACCGCTGCAGTTTCCAAAAATAACCGAACCGAGGTTACGGCGATGCAAATGGAGGCGAATAAATGTGTTAACGCCAGGCTTATTCTTGGCGTGCATGCATGTATTGTGTTGAACGTCGAACAGACACAAAATGCAAATAAACATTTGCATAAAAAACACATCAGCCTGTGTGGTGATATTCACGCATATTTCATAAAGGAGAGAGTGTTCTTAGTTATAGAATATCTTGAGTTAAAAACGGATATCTTGCCTGCGTACATGTTGCATGATATATCAAAAGTTGGTGATTCTTGTCACTGTTTTACGTGCTCCGTGATAATGTCTTTCCAAGTTTCAGAATTAATGTTTTTGATGTTAATGGTTTTTTTTCTCACACATTTTTTTCTTGTTTATTAATACCTGCAGACCGTGCTGTAATGGTTACTTGGCATTATCTTCAGGCAACACCTGCATCAATTTCTTACAAAATTGTAGCAAGAAAGGAGAATTAAAGTTAATAATTTGATGGCTGTAGTTTATAGCATTAATTAGTGTATGGCATAAAGGATTCAGAGAATCACTGATTCGGTTGCGTTCTCGTAGTGAAAATGATATTTAATTTGGGTGTTCTAAATGAGTCTCTTGGCAAAACATTAATTTACATATTGGTACATGTAACATGTAAAATGTAACAAATTTACCATGGGGGATTTCTTGGCTAAGCTAATCTAACTGTGTAGCCTCTGTTAACCTCAATTATTCTGATTTGATGTGCCTTTTTTGCATGTCCACCGGGTCAAAGAGAACCTTTTCTAAGAGACTGCTTTTGGTCAGGAACTCAAACATCCCGTGGAGTCACTGCGATCCCCACTGATAATGTCTCCAAACCAACAGAAGTCACACTTCAGAATTTCTATAGCCAGAACCAACATAGAAACAAGTGATTCTCTTCGGTTGGAGTCAAACCCATGTCCACAGCAAGGAATCGCTGCAGATCCTTCAAACAAATCGACTACAAGCCAATCACAATGAATCTGTATCATCCAAAGGTTTTCTGAATATCCTTGGTTGAGTCAATGTTCAAAATTTCTTGCATTGATTATTATTGTTTGACGAAATTTGTTACAAGAAAACAGCTTCTGCTTGGAGGAGTTCCTGGTCCTTTCTCAATGTGAAGAACATGTCTCTCTTTAATGGAACAATGACATTTGGGTTTGGAAAACTGTCAACTGTTGAACCATGAATGGCACCGCTAGCTCCGGTGATGTTTTCCTAGGACAAATTCGATTAAAAATCTTTACTGTTAAATAATTAACATTGTTTAATAACCAGAATTAAAACCAGTGGAGCGGAGCTTTATGAGACCTGAACGCTGCCACTGAGTAATTTGACACAAAACCCATATATTGCAGTCAGCAGCAGCACTAAGATCATAAATCATAGCCTAAACAAAATGGTATAAGTAAAGAACGGCAAGACTATTTTTATTCGGTTAAACAGTAGGTTGAAATTTCACTCCAGCTACTCACTAAAATTAGGCTGATCAGCAGCTAAACTGACAAGACCAGAGAGTAAACAGGACAGCCAGTGGCCGCACATCAAATAACAAAACACAAAGGCACTTGCATATTTAAATTAACGGACGGACAAATTGCTGATTATTGCCTCTCCCAACAAGCTAACGAACAGAGCCAAGAAATTCATTAGGAAGCATAAAAGTTTTCAAATAAACTGCTGTTTACACAACAGAACATGTTTTCCTAAATAAACACTTATTTATATTACACCAACTACATTTGCATGTTAACTGCTCCTACGTACAACACAGACCCACAGATGTGTGTCACTATTCATCTAACGAATCACACAGCGAGCGCACGAAAGTCAAATTCGCTACATTTTTAAGCAGCAAATGCAGTGAGCGCTCATCTGCCCGGAATGCGTGACGTTATGCCGGCCAGCTGTTTTTTGTCGAGTTGCTGCTTCAGACTATGATTGATATTTGCCGTGAAACGAATATGTCAACAGTGAGCGGTGTGTAAGGATGTGTTTTTTTGAGGCTTCCTGCTCAGGAATAATGAGGAAGGGGGTGAACACAAAATAAAGAAGCGGGAAAAAAGGAGAACAAGCCCAGGCAGGGAGTGACACGCATGAAATGAAACGAGCGGCAAAGCTAGCTCTCAGCACTGGGGCCTGTATCATAAGTAGGATTTCTTGCTTAGCTGGATAACTTGTCGGGTTTAAGGTAATCCGGGATATATTTCAAAGTCCTTTTAAACTGGGGTGCCTTACAGTATATCTGACAAGTTATCTGGCTAAGCAAAAAATTGGGCCTTGTGATGCAAGCCCTTGGTCTACTCTGGGGAGCAGGTATCTGAGAACTAATCTAAGGTATTTAACCTAGTAGGCTATCAGACACGGCATCATGGCATTCCTGAAGCTTATCCTGGGATGTGACGGTACTGAAGCAGGTAATACCATGGGTGGGGGGGTCTGCCACATAGGAGGTTATAACTTACACAGTTAGTGAGAAGCAAGCAAAACTAACCAGTAGCACAAAGCACTGACACCCAACCTTCCCTCCCCAAGGATGGACACAAGCAGCAGCTGTATCTCCCCCATGTAAAAATTTATGTAATGTGGTTAAAAGTAAGTTTTTAAAATCTATTGGTGGCTGGCTACTGTTAAAAACAAATAACATATTTACAGACAGCACATGCGTGTATTTTGTTATACATGTTAACATGGATAGTTACACTCATACTTTAATCCAATGCAGCTTTCACAATTATTCACCCAGAAAGGCAGCTAGATATTTGACAGAAACAATACAGATTATACACCTTGCTCAAGATCTCTACAGGAGGAGCGGACATGTGATTTGTACGCATTGCCTTCAGGTTAGAAGCCTGTGTTAGCTATGTAATTATGTCACATTATAAAACTATAATGGGTTACACACTCCAGAAAACCATCCGTGATGGATTTATGTTAAGCAGAGTTAAACATACATCGTTTAGAAACAGCATATGGCGTTTTTTTCCTGGAAATTCTCAGCTTTCACTTTAACAAATGGATGTTATTTACTTCATTTATCACAAACAATGTGCATTGGGTAAGGTTTATCCTGATTACAGATGCTTTATCCCACAGAAGTGCATCCTTACATTCTATGTCCACCGGTTGACAGATTTGAAGGAAGACACATAGATAGCAGAGGATAATTCTTCAGTACAACTTTTCAAGATCACTACATGGCGTTTGACCTTTTTTCCGACTGCTAAGATCAGAAAAGAACCCGGCTAGCTATAAAGAGGCAAGGAATAATTTTCAGTGCATGTGAACTGTACTTAGATTATGAATAGGATTTTGATATGTGTTTAGGTTTCTTGCTAAAACTGAACACAAAACCACTAAGCCACGCCTGTCTTTGAAGACAGGATACAAACCCAATCTTGACTTTGACCGTTGGTGCTCAAAGACAACTTTGGAAAAGCTAAACTAGACTGCACTCAACCAAGTACATTAACCATGTCAAAGTCAATCATTTTCACAAATCTATTAAAAGCACCATCATTTTCAGTTTTTTACAATCTCTAGCAAGATGTACTTTAGTACATTTTGTAACACTTTACTTGAAGGAGCACAAGTAACTTAGTAACTCAGTTGTTATTCAAGTACTAATCATGTACAAATATCCTAACTGCATGAAATACCGCTATGACTGCTTAATGATGAGCGAACATGGGATCAGTAAGTAACTAACACATAGTTACTGGTTAATTACTTCATTAAATAAGAGTGTACTGCTACATCATACATTCCCACAAGTAAAATGTTACCGTTCATTTTGTAGAGTGAAAATGTTTTATTCTGCAATGGAAGGGAAAAAATCAAACATACTTCAAAGACAAAATGATGCATCACTTACTGCTTCCTTCTGTTAGTGTTCTAAGGTAATTTTGTTAGGTGTGACAAAGTATGTTTGTCATGTTAGAAGTTTTGCCGAGACACATTTTCAATGTTTTGCTGGTTTTTGCTGCCATTTTGGATTCTAAATGTTGGACTAAACACCATGTGTGTGTGTGTGTGTGTGTGCGTGTGTGTGGCTCACTGGACTAAGCCTGCATGCTTGTAATCACAAGGTTGCCAGTTCAAACCCAGCTTCAGCATGTCTCTGGGTCCTTGAGGCAAGGCCCTTAACCCTCAGCTCCCTGGGTGCCCCAACAGGTGGCTGCCCTTCACACACAGCTTGTTTAACAAAGAGCAAGTTGAGGGAGGTGTAAAAAGAATTTCCCCATGAGGGACAATAAAGGGCTAATTATTATTACAATCACTCCTTGTTAATCGACTGAGTTCTGTTTCGGCAACAAAGTCATTATGCGAAATGGTCACCAAGTGAAAATCACGGCAACTTAGGCATAACCGCAATTTTGCTTACAACCTTTCTTCAGCCTTCCATACTCAATATCTTTTATTCTGAGCATTTTTAACACAGTTTTTGTACATTCTAGTTCAAAGATCTCTCCATGGTGTGGCACGTCAGGCATCTGAAATTTGGTTATAATGTGTGCATGGGTTGAAAAATTATGTTTTTTTTTTGTTACCGTCGTATTTGCGAATGGCCGTTGCTAAATGAGAAGTCGTTGCAATGCGAACTTGTGTGAAGTTTTGCCAAAAATCACTTCACTGTGGAGAGATGATTGTAAGCGATCGTAAAAAAAAAACATAATCAGCCAGCAAGGATGAGGGTGAAGATCAGGAGCTTTCCAGAGTTTATAGTAATTACATCACAGTGGTTCATTCACCCAGCAAAACCAGAGCTCTGAGACTTACATTAACCATTATTATGGTTTCATGGTCTCACATGACAATGGTGGTTGTTAACAGAACAGCATGAGGATGTCTGTTATCCTGCAAAAAAAAAAAAAGTTTTCATGTCAAGATAAGCTTACAGGAAGAACAACTAGTGAGATCCCAGGACTTTATCAATTTAGCTCTTGCCATTAATCACCACAAATGGAGTCGTGTTTTTGGCCAGACACCCCTGCTAAGGTCATCACACACGGACTCCCTCATCAGCTGGTCTTCCAGACATCCATTAGAGCAGAGGGTGCAGCTGGTGGGGAGTTTGCTAATGTTTTGATAACACCATCTCACTCTGTAGAGTGGGCGAGCACTGGTGAGCAGCCGGCCGTGCAAAAAAAAACAAAAAAGTCAAAAACAGAGAAAACGATTTGCAGCGTCGACGAAGCCAGAATGAGCATGTGCGGATTTTTGCGGCTCTGCGCCGTGGCGGGAGCGGACCTGGCGGTCCGGTTCGCTGCAGAGTCTTGATTCGTGGCTTCCCCTCATCTTGGCGCCGACGGCTCGCCGTCCCCGTTACTGGCTGCCCTTTATGGCTGGCGTGGTTCCTTCGACAAGTGGGATGCGCTGATGTTATTTCCGTGCGTTCCTTTCATGGGCTTCGCGGGGTGCTGTCCTGTGCGCAGTCAGTTACATCATCTCATCACCCGTGCTAAATCACCTGTTGGACTAAAACACCACAGCTTTATACATACGTAGGAATATACTGTCACGAGCGAGGGGGCACGGACCGGGGGAAACAAGAGCAGGACTCGAAGAATCAGGTGAACGTGGGGTTTAATCGGGGAAGATACACTTAGGTGCATGCGACCACTACATAACATTAATGACCAGACTAATTAAAGGCATACAGACACAGACTTCAATGCACAGAAGTAATGAAACACAACGAGAAACAGCTGGTGACACGGGGATTCCACACGAGGTAGCGAGGTGGACGTTGCCCACAGGAGGATGGCCCCAAGCAAGGCATGACATATACAATGTACTGTATTCAAAAATAATGTATATGAAAGATATCAATTATAAAAAAAAAGATTTATATAAATGAAGTTATATATAATATAAATAATATATTATAAAAATACAGCAATACGTATGTAATATTTTTGTGGAAAAATGTTAAATGTTAGTTGCACAACCATAAATAGGTAGCATTTACGGCGTGGAGGAAAAGACAATGAGTCATTCGTGGTTTATGAACACGACATGGAATTAGAGGCACCGGAACGAAGCAACATAAAGAACTTACCAGCTAATCATTGGCAGGGCTCCAGGCTTGGCACCTGCTGAAATTAGAATGAAGCTTCCGGAAAACGGCGCTAAAAGCAGGCCGGTTTGGAGAGTCAGGATCAGTGTTGGAAGCGTGTGTGTGGTCATTTGGAGGGCAACCAGAGGGTAGCCATAGCTCGTATGGCCGGCCGTCTCTGACACATCACTCACTTACCGTGAGGAGGCTCCGATCGCACCTAAGGGCCAATCGCACGGCTGTCGTTTCCAAGGGCCTGATAGCTCCCCACCATCTGCTCCTCTTATGAGCTAGAAACTGCAATGAGGATCCTCAATTCAAGTTCTCAGTGCAGTTCAGGCAAATATGAAGCATCCTCCCAATCCACAAAATGTGTCCTGCTCTCTAATCGCCGAATTCAAACCAAAATGTCAAATATTGTGGCATAAACCCCAGAAGGTTGGTTTTTCCTAGCCCCATCTACAATCATTTTTTTTTTTTCTTCCTCAGATAAAAGCATCTGAGTGTCTATAAAAAGGTATAGCGGTAGGTCCCTGCTTAAAACTCTTCCTGTAAATAAGTTCCCCATACCTTTGATTTTATTCATTTGGACAAATAATTCCAGAGCTATCCGGCGCCAACATGAAATGGCTTTACTTTATGGTGTGCGAAAAACAAAATAAAAGGGTCGGGGGGGGGAGAGAGGAGGGGGGGAAAGAAATGGAGAACGGCCGACGTAAAAAAAAAAAAAAAAAAAAAAGAAGGAAAAAAAAAAAGGTCCTTCAGGGAACATGGTGTAAATGAAGTTCCAGGAATGACACAGGCGAGCAATGAGGCATGGATGGAAAATATACGCCGCACATCATCGGATAGAGACGCCAATGGAAATAGCTTCATTGAAGTGTCAGGCCTCATCCATCAATCAATCATCCAGGAGAAACAATAATGCCAGCCCCGAGGAAGCTGCTTTCACGCCGCTTACTCATGGGTATCGGAAACGACACTTAAGTGTGGTCCTGACAAGGGAGGAGCAGGCCACGCAGGCCAGGTGCCCGGGCTTATTTCGCATGCAGGTGGAGTGCGGGGGTAAGGGGGGGGCAAAGGCAAGGGGGGGGGGGGTGACTGCATCCAGCGGCACTGCTGCTTCCCCATGCCCCAACACGCTCCCCAAGAAAGTACCGGCAACGTGGTTTTCCAGCCATTTCCACCTCAGGTCTTTCCTGGTCTGGGTCTGGAATGTCACTGGCTCCTAAAGAGAAGATAATATAAACAAGCAGGAAGGAAACGGTGAAGTTTTTCTGCTGACTGTGGCCTCAACCTCGCCGCTCCGCGGCGGAATGCTCGGGTGTTCCCGGGCCTTTCATATGTCCAAAACTTGCAAATACTACAAATTTGCATCACCTCGTTAGCGAACATGGACCCGCGCGCCGCATTTTTCTTTCTTAGCACCTTGGAAAGACCGTAATTAGGTGTCATAAAGAAATTCGTTTATTGCAAACAAACAAACAAACAAGTACAATGAATAAATAATACAAACAAAGATTTCAGATGGGCTTCACAAAAATAAGGATTATTTGGAAATATAACGTTACGGTATTCCGCGTCGGAAGTGTTGTCATCAGCACCATGTGCCTCGAGATTCAAAACAATTTCATTATTAATATCCTACAGAATCAGCATGTACATTCTAGCCTGGGCATCTGCTGTCTGAATATTTAACATCAATGATAAGTTGTCCCTGCTGCCAGTTTTTGACCATAAAACCTCACGCTATTATTCCCAGCCTGTATTATGGCAGTGAATCAAAGCAATAAAAAAAAAAGAAGATATCAAAGTTTATCCCAGAAATGCAAGTTATATTAGCTACCAGAAAGCTTAGTTTGCAAAAATATCCAAAAATAATCAATATAACGCAGCCAAACACAGACTTCGGGCAAATAAATGCCTCCTAAGCATTAGGTTACATCTTTAAATTCCGCAAAAGTTACTTGGAGGGAGAAAGCGCTGCAAAATGGGTAAAACTGCTAAATACAGCAGGTCCTGTTTGCTGTACGCATTTCCTTTGATTTCCCTGAACCAAATCTCTTGACGGCTCCTCGGCAACATGAAACATGACACGTCATCCATTATTCGGTACGTATGTCTTGCCATCCAACCCCACTCCATATGGCCTCAGTTGTCTCCAGACACCCAAATCCCTTTCCTGAAGCCAGGGGCTGTTTTTGTGGAAATCATTACATTACTCTTCTTCCACAGGGGGATAGAGTGACAATCATGAGCAATCACACCCAGAGCAGAGTTTCTGCCCCTAAATCCAGCAGACGACACTGACAATATGACCGGCGTAGCTTTACTGACCTGATTGCTAATTCATGTAAGTCAACGACGTGGAGGCAACAATTACGAATGGCGGAATTACTGAAAATAAGAAGCTGGAACATTTGAAGGCAGCCCATTTGCACAAATCCAAATGTTTTCAGCAAAGGGAAACAGTTGCCTTTCACTAGAGGGGGAAGGAGCAAAATTAGGGCCGTTATTCTGCCTGCAGAGATTGGCGTGGAGGGAGGCACCAGGAATGAATAGAGTCTGAAGGTAACTGAGGGACATTACACGTCATTGTACTGTCCTACGGTAAGTGAGGTAGCATTCAGAATTAAGAAATCGTCACTTCCATCCTCCTCCAGTCCCCTATTGAAGAAAATGAGATCTATTCTTATCCTTTCAGTTTGACTCTTTGCAAGTACTGATACTTGTATAATGATATAATGCTGCAACAAGTACTTGCAATGAACTGATTGCTTGTGTGTTGAACTTACATGGGGGAAGGAAAAAGGCCTTTCGAGGGCTAAATGTTAAAACTCTGTGTTTCTAAGCTGGTTTTTTGTTCGTGTTGAGTGTTTGCAAAACTACACTCTGTGTCAAACGAGGGATTTATACAGATGAATGATTGTTAAGGTGGCGTGAAAGAACATTATGTGCTGAATCGTGCACTAAATTAAGGACCTAATATTAATCATAGCAAAACAAAGATTTAAAAAATGACGTACTGGAAGGTAGCGGCAGAAAGTGAACACAGAGAATCATTATGTCAGAATAATGATAAAATACTGTCGTTAAAGTTGTATCGCACTCAGATTTCCTTTTTGAAAGCCTGGAATGGAAGGGACCACAGGCATATGGTTCAGAGAACCTGGACATATTCTCTAAGGATGAGAACCAGTATATGTTCCAATGATGAAGAAATCAAAGACTTTTGATCATTATGTTCTAACAATAAATAGTTTAATAAGTTTCCAAATGAATGTTATTTGGGCAAAACATCAAAACGCACACAAACAAAATACTCGCTGGACACCGTCACATTATTAGATACTTAATAGATTCAAAAAATGAATTAAAGACAAAGGTTATCTTTAGAAACAACACTGAGCTTATTCTTACTGTTCAATTACTGTCACATATCCAATTATAACATAAAACCATAGAATGAGGCTTCAAACTTTCATTTGAAAATCAAAAAGAAAAGTAGTATTTACAAACATAAAGAGCTCAAGCATTACATAATGTTAAGATGTGATTTAAACATTGTGAAGGGAACTTCTCTTTAAAGAAGTGGACACACTTAATACCAAAAAGACCAGGAATCAAAAAGACCAAAGCAGAACAAAGCATGACAAGTCTGCAGCCATTTTGTCAGCAGAACTCTGAACTTATGTTTCCTCGTAACTTTTCATTTCCATCCCTAACATTGCTCTTTTTTGGCAATGACTGGATTTTGCACATTTTCACCATGGTAACAAACTGGGACGATTTTTTTTTCCTAAAGGTGGGAGTGCATCAAAGGGGTCATTAGCCAACCCTATGTTTTGAATTGGTGAATGACAAGGGAGGGGGAACTCCAGAGACCAATCAGATTTTAGTTGGGTCCAGTAACCCTGTGGTCCCGCCCCTGTTGACACCACTGATGACAGATATCCAGGGTAGTACTAAGCACAGATTATTGGCACTGAACGTCTTAATATTCAAAAATGCATTCAATTGAGGTGATTAAGTCTAGAATAGCATCATATCTCACGGCAACATTCATCATGTTGTTTTTTGTATTGGTAATATTGCTTGTACAAAATTACAGGTATGTATTTCACCACAGTATGAAGCAACTGCTTAATGCTGATGATGAACAAATTACGTTCATCCTGTCTTGGCGTTGCGGTTTTACTGGTTTGTGTGCTCGTTGCCAAGGTGACAACCTCTAAACGATCCAGTGAGCTGAACTCTGATTGGCTAGGTTGCTAACTGAATCAGGAGATAAAAGTATTTTTGGATATTCAACAAATGATTGTTGTTTATTTCCACAAATCCCTCATAGAAGAAAGATAATGTTTCCAGGGTTACAAACGTTAAAGAGAAAAGCTCTGGATGCCATCAGCTGCATGTTCAATAAATACTTGCATTGGGAAATGCCCAAGATTTGCTCGTTTTCACTGGGTAGGTCTAGAAAACATCAACAATTTAAAAAATGTCCTACATTGGCAAATTGCAGTTTTTGATATATGACTTTTGTCAATCTACTCCCTGGAGAAAATGCAAAAATATATATTTTTTTAATGCCACTAAAAATTATTATTTACTTATAATTGTCAAATTTACTTAAGATCTTTGTACTAACAAACGCCAGAAAACATCTTGTCTCTGACATTGCCGTCAAAAGAATTTGGCATCTTTTCAATATAAATCATCCGTCCATCTTCCACCCGCTTGGGCAGTACAGAGTTACAGTGAGCAAGGTAGCTACTAGGATACTGAATATCCATCATAGATCACAAGCACTCACACAGCACAGGAAGTCCATGCAGATCGTGCTAACTGCACACAGCCAGGGGCCGGACTTGAACATACAACGCTGGAGGTTTGTGGAGACTGAGGTAACCGCTAAGCTACTCAACACCAAAATCAACTAATAATTAATCATATTCATTTCCTTTTATCGGTCTGAGATACCCATGTACCTTGGCACTAACTTCAGTGTCATTACTAGTGAAATGTATTAATGTATAACTTTAGCTTGACTCATATTGTTTTCTTATTTGTTAAGAACGGCTTGGTCCGGGAGTGTCGGAGAGGCATGGATACCCTGGCAGATTAGTTAGGGCCGATTCATTCTTCACCAAAAATGCACATGGAAAAGTGAAGCGTGAAGTAGGCTTTACGCCGCTGGGTGTAAGAGACGTCAGTATGGGACGTCAGTCACGGACTTCAGTACGCGGTAGAACATGCAACACACAAACGGTCATGCATGCTTATGCACTCCACTCATCTGTCCATCCATCAATCCATCCATCCATATTGTAACCACATTCTAGTAAGGGTCAGAGTGGGGAAAGAGTAAATATGCAATGTCCTCACCCCTAACCAACACTGGCCACTGAACCCCCTCATACACTATGCCACCTGGGACAGGTTCCAGGCCTCCAATGAGGCTGAGTATAATAAACAGTTACAATATCGATGGATGATTAAGGGATTGTGCAGCCTTAGATATTACTTTTATTAATTAAAGTGTGTCATCCTGACAACCCTGTAGTCTTTTGTCAAGACCTACCTCCTTTTATATTAATAGCCACCGACTTGCCATTCAAACTATTTTTAAGCAACTTAAAGGTGAGAAATCTTCAAAAATCTCCTTGCCGGCACTGGATAAAATAAGCAGAGGCGGTTATGGAAATATACCGGCGTTATTGACTGGAGTGAGTCAATAAATGAGTAAATGCATACTGACACTTTACTTTCACACTCTTAGAATGAAAGACTTCAATGAATCCACTATTAGTCACCGGTCGCAGGTCATAATTGTATAGCAGAGCACCAAAATATACAGGCTGTTAGAATGGAAACCCAAACGCATGGGTGATAATGAGACAGAGAAATTGGCTGACAGTACCTTTGCCACTGCGGCTCCCAACAGCCAAATTGACGCTTTAATGTTTAAATGACTTTTTAGTTACCCTTTCTATGTTGTTCCCCAACCTTTCGGCCCGTAGATTTCAACCATCCCACCCCCAGCCAACCTGACCCGGAGAAGCAGTTTGACAATGAATCAAGAATGGATTTTAGCCCTAACACCATCTTAGCTAATAAGTGGCGCTTTTAATGCCAGGATGTAAACATAGATATTAGTAACTTGTCAATCGCTCACTTTGGGCCAGTGGTACTCAGACTCTGTCCCCCTTTTTGATCACGGTTCATTAATTAGATCCTTATGACCTGTTCATTGAATCAGTCTGAAGATTGTGGAATCACATTTCGTTAAACGCAAAGGGCAAATGCGCGGGCAGATACACACAACACAGTGTGCCTTTATATCCCCTTCTGGAAAATGCATAATTAGCCAAGAGTCATAATTTACATTTGTGAATATCTGAAATAATAGCACAGATACGATTCCTTTGTTGAGGTGTGAAACTTTCAGAAAGTAGTGTTCTCAAATTTGTTTTATTTTGATGAATCAATGGTTTAGTTCATTGTTCAACTGATTGTGTGAATTTTTATAAAATGGTAATTTATTTGGAAGTGTCTTGACGTTTGACTACTTTTCTGTAGTTAGGAGTCTAACTATTACTTTTCTGTTTAAAAAAAAAAAAAAAGGAAAATAACAGCGTCTTCGTGACCTTAGGTTATTTTCTTAAATGTTGCTCCAGAGGGAGTGTTCAATAATCAATCTAACCATCCCTATTATCTAGTACAAGATCTAGGAGAGGTTTCAGAAATGTTTGCTGTAATTCGAGACGAAATGATCAAGTAACTGACTTCAGCCACAAATAAACTGAGCTACTTCAGATACCACTTCCACGCACTTTGCACAGACAGCAAACAGATAATCCAGATTCTGAATGATGATTGGATTAAGCAGTTTGGAAGCTGCTTTCTGATAACACTTCCGATGCCTTTCTCTCGTTGCCTTTTTTGGGTCAAATATCGCCACATGAGGAGATTCTTATCTATGCGTCATTGCGTCGTCATGGTGACCTTCCCTCTGAAACAGAACAGAACGTGAAACGACGCGAGGCAGTGAAATTAGTTCTTTTCTAAATACATCCTGCTGTGTGACAGAAAATCTAAATAGGAAGTTATTGCCAATTATTTAGTTGTAGCGTAGAAATCTCATGCGGTGTCTTATGTATTATTGTTTAGATATAGTAGTGGTTGAAGGACACATTATGTGAAACTTTTTGTATCCCAGTACTTAAGCATACTCTTGTATCTCAATACTGTAGCAAACTCTTAAAACAATATGGCTTCGCATCGGGCCTAACGGCAAACAATATATATTGCGTCTAAATCACAGTCCCAGGTTATTTTTATCGCATTATTAGATTACTGCTAATTTACTGTTAGATCTCTACACAAGAACGTTTCTTCTTTTGCGGTCATCCTAGCTGTTAGTCTTTGTGACCTTCTCTGTGACTGCAGGGTAGGTTGCTTAGAAACTGACATAATAGGTGAATTGGATACATGAATTATTTACAACAAAAATAGCATTGCGCCTGACGTAAACACCGCACCTTTCAGCGTAAAATCCCAGCTGTTGCCCGAACGTATGTCCCCTAGTGGATATTGATAAATCACCCCATACAAAAAGGAGATAATTACGCGAGTATATGTGAGGTAGTTGCTCGCGAACTTTTGTACTTTTATACTGTATATGTTGCAATCGTCACTTTATACGAATTAATCTGAAGGGTACGTCATTAGATAAAAGGTTTATTTCTAGCCAGTGGTAACTGTCGATCATTTAAGTTTCCATTACATTTTATTAATTGCACAAACCAACATGCTGCATAGCTGAATAATGTTCAGTCAGTTTTCCAATGTAGGCCTAGTTTCTAGTACATTAGATAGGACTACCCAGTACTGTAAAGGTTGTGTTTAAGTGCAATTCAATAATCGGAAGTTTCCCCAAGGTTAAAATCTGAACCATTATTGGTGCATTTTGAACACACCTTGCAAACTCAGCAATCGTCGACGACATTTTGCCTATCTGCAATCTTTTCTAACTTTTGGTGTATGGAACAGTACGAATATTGTTCAGTATCATTCTATTTATTTAGACAGCACCAATAACCGTATACCATTAACAATAAGTATATTATTTCATTGCGTCTTGTACATTTCAGTAGTTCACGGTGGGGGGTAGAATTTACTACAGAAAAATATAGAGATGTTTCGTATCGTAAAAAAAAACTGCGCATTTTGTCATACAGACAGACTATAAGCGTTATTATGCGTCCTCATCCGTCTTTAAAATATTTGCTGTAAATCTTAACTGACCTCTGTTATGTTACAGGAAATATGACTTACTCAACTGGGTTTGTATCTCCTTCTGGTGGCAGTAAACTCGCATTACGTGCATAAACCAGGCATCTACATGTTTAGCTTGAAAATCTGTCTGGCACTTAATACGCATTTCTGTCAAAAACATGTTAACAAAAACACCATAATACGTCGTTTTCTAACGATTCTCTCTGTACTCGTAAAAAACTTTTATTGCAATATATTTGGTGTTTAACGTGCATACTCTTCTGAAACGCAGTAATACTTACCGTCATTAGTGCAACTGGCCGAATGGCGCTTATTCTGACCTATTGCTAAGTTAAAGCCCTGCATTCGTGTTTGCAAAATGCTTGAATACTATCAAGTCATTAACCTGGACTGGTCGTATCATCTAACCATCCGGTCCATGCACAAAGCTGTAACTAGGAGGCAGTCACGGGCTCAGGGCTTCAAAACTGCTCCGCGTTCCCCTGGCTCACAATTAGTAGCTAGTTCACTCAGCTAAAACAAAGCAGGAAAAATGCTGTTCTGAAGAAAAAATATTTTTAGAAGCTTAAGTTGAAATTTTGCCACAAAAGAAACCCCAGAGCTAACTTAATGAATCTGTGTGTGTGTGTGTGTGTGTGTGTGTGTGGGGGGGGGGGGGGGGGTTTCGTCATGTATATCATCACCACCCACACCAATTTGGCTGTGATCTTTGGGGGGA
>JAABNY020000108.1:21014908-21026065 GCA_015164015.2 Brevimyrus niger
CTTGCCCTGGTCTTCGTGCCTTCCAACAACCTTTACCCCCCCCCGCCCCCCCCGATCCCTCCCCCGCACAGCAAAATTTACTGGCTTGTCTGTCTGGGGGGCCTGCCTGGTCAGAAGTCCACAGCCAATTTTTAATCCCAGTCCAGCCTTGGACCAAACACAGTAACTTCAGCAGCCAATGAGCTATTGCTTCAAATTTTCAATGGGCAAAACATTTTAAGGGTCGAAATTTTAAGCTTAAAAAATTCAAGGACTGCCAGGTAAAAATTATACCATGGCAAATATGGATGGACGGCTAACATCCTGCAAGAACAGGTAAGTAACAGCTTGAAACAGCAGTATAACCCCTGATAGATGCTTTGTTCTGCTGTACAAGAGCAAAGTAAAATGGGGATATGTTAGAAGAGTCACAAATTACACATTCTAACCTGTCTGAAATACTTATGCATGCAGCCCGACACACCCCAAATGCCAATGAGAGAGAAGGTGCGGTAGCAAACAGGAAAACCCGCGGGGGGGGGGAGAGAAATAAATAAATCACTTAAAACGCATACGATATTTTCACCTTCCCTTATTTGTTGTTGCGTTACATACAATTATAACTTAGCATTTCAAACACACACTTTAATTGTTGGAACAGCCGTGTTAAAGCCATTAGTAAACATGCCAAGAAATATTCAGAAAGAACAGGCCTTACACCACGACCATCTTCTGAAAAAAACACCCATCCTCAATTAATAATGGGGAGATTAACCTGTATGTGTCCTGAGGTGAATATTGAGGTAATAATTGGAACGGAAAGACTTTCCACAGTAACTGCATTCCTTTGAGGGTGCGAGAATCTTCAGCTTTGATGGGTCAAAGCCATCTTCACTTTTATCTGTGGTACACAGAGAGGCGAAAGGTTATATTTTTACAACAAAGTTGCCGCTAGTGTCAGTTTCCTTCAGTAGTTATTCCACGATTTAACCAGTAGAGGGAGTTCAAACACAGAAAACTGGATGGAAGGAATCATGACAGACTTTCATCCTACTCGTTCTTTTTTTAAAAAAAAAAGATCAAATTAGCAGGGGAGGGAATAAAACAACATTATCCAAATGCTAATGATGGCTTCATCTATTTTAGGAAAGAGGCAGTGAGACTGCCTTTTAGAATACTTTTTTTTTCCTTTTTTAACAGGTCATGGTTTATCATGTGACATTTTCACAGTGTATCTGCAAGAGGCAGCCAAAATTAGCTTGTTTGCTACTCTTTACAATATGAGCAGCTCAGCCTTAGCAGCATAATGCACTGGAAAAGAAAAAAAATAAAAATAGAAACAACATCTGGGGAAGAACATCTTTTCCAACCTTCTACACACTTCCTTCTTGCTCAGCTGCAAAAATTACCTTAATTTTTAGACTGCTCTTATTCTCTCCCAAGTTCCTCATTTCATATTCCACTGAATCATGCTCTTTTTTAATTCTTTCAACATTTTTGTTTTTTATCTGCTATGACGAGCAATGACCGTTATTGATAAGCATGATTAACATCACGTGTAATGAAGAGCTTGGCTTTCATTTACACGGCGAAGAAATTACCCAGAGAATGTTCAAAATGGTTTATTCTGTAGGTTAACCATGCGGTCATTCAACTGAGCCAATCAAAACTTCCATCCCCTATAGCAGGAACCCCGCCCCCAAACTTAATGCAGCTGCTGCTGCCTGGACTCTGATCTTTCACTGGATAGAAACACTGCTTTCACTCAGCACAGCCCCAGCTACTTGGCTTAAGGCAGAAGCCTGGTAATGAAAGAAAATCAGGGCAAAGCATCCACTGTATTTCAGCAGAATGCAGCATAGGAAGGGTATAGCGCTCAGTTACATACATAAAAGATGTATGAAATACAGAACTAATTACGAACCTACTAACACAGTGAATCATTCATCTCCCTGAGCTACATTAATTTTATAGGCTTTTCAGTTAAAGGGCCAATTTAGATATTTTAGGTTGATCAAGAAAAACAAGCTTTTCAAAATACAGCGCAGTCGGTTCTCTACAGAGACACACAAAGGGAACTCCGGCCACGGAATGCGGGGTGCTGTGCGGCCCTTGTCCCTCTGGGTGAGACTGACACTGCGGGCCCTTACCTGACTGACAGGCATCAGCCGGGCCTCCCTCCTCCGAGCCGTCCTCTGAGGCCTCCTCGGCGCGGTCCAGCTGGCCGCCCTGCTTTCCATCCACAGACGTGGTGGGGCTCTCTGCACCGCCCCTGTCTTTCTTGTGCACCCTGGAGTGCAAAACCAGCTGGTGGTAGGTGCGGAACGTCTTGCCGCAGTCCTTGCACCGGGTTGGCTTCTCTTTGGCCGACGACTTGGGGTCTGGCTCCGGCGACGGGGTCTCCCCACCAAAGCGCTTCGACCTCAGCTCGCGCTTGAAGCCGTCCTTGGACTTGCCGCCACGCCCCCCGGACCAGATCTCTCCCAGCTCCTCCTTGTCCGAGCCGGAATCCTCGACGTCCGAGCCGGCATCGGGACCCAGCTCCTTGGCCAACCCCGGCCCCACGGCGATCTTGCCCTTGGTGGCCAGTTGCCAGGCCTGGTAGGTGTTGAAGGGGTCCAGCTCGGCGATCCACCTGGCGGGCCTCTCCGGACGGCCGCTCGGGTCTGACACCGGCGGCGGACGGAGCCCCAGGAGCTTCATGAAGGACTGCTGGGAGAGCGAGGCCTCCCGCGAAATGCAAGGCTCCCTGCACGCGCCCTCGTCTTCGTTGGGGTCCGAGTCCCGGTTGTGCACCTTGCTGTGCTCCGCCAGGACGTCCTTATTGGGGAAGAAGAAGCCGCAGACCATGCACATGCGATACGGCGAGCTGACGGCCGGCGCGGCTGCCTGCTCCACCACCACGTGGTTGATGGTGGCCGGGCTCTCCAGGTCCTGCTGCACCTTGTTCCTGGCGCCGGCCTTGCCGCCGTGGGTCCTCATGTGGTTCTTGAGGAACCAGGGCTCCCGGAACCGCCTGCCGCACAGGCCACAGCTGTAGGTGAAGGAGTCCCTGTGCTTCCTCATGTGGGCCTCGAGCTCGCCGGCGTCCTGCACGGCCTGGCCGCACACCACGCAGCTGAGGTCGTCGCCCGCCTCCGCCGCCGGCGCTCGGATCCGCTCGCCGGGGCTCAAGAACTCCGCCTCCACGCGCAGCACGGCCGGCCCAAACAACGTGGTGGGATGCTGGGTGAGCACGTGCGGACTCAGCTCGTCCTGATGCTGAAACGTCTGGTCGCAGAACATGCAGTCGGCCGTCGGGCTGCAGTCGGCGGGCTTCTCGGCAACGGTGCCGTGCGGCGTCATGCTGGAGCCCATGCCGGGCATGTTGGCGTTGGCGTCGCTTAGGAGGTCCTGTCCCAGTCCGTCGGGACTCTCCATGTACGATATCAGCGGGTGAGTGGGCATGGCTCACAGAGAACGGAAGCAGTAGTTGACCGGAATGCAATTCGGAAGCCTCAGAAAGAGAGAGACCCCAAAAAATTAAGCAATTAATTTTGACCTTGCGGACAACAAGAGGAGAAAACTGGCCGGAAAGGTAATTTTCAAAAATCCTTTTGGCTTCCTGCTGCACATCACCGGAGCCCCAATATATACCGCCAAAGACCTCCGCCGAGAACTTCACAAACGGCCATGAGAGATTCCGTGAGTCCCCCCCCCCCCCTCCAGCGAGAAAGTCGAGGCTTCACTATTAGTTATACCAGAGTCTGGCCTGACAGATTCTTATCTTGACACAGTCAGCAGTAGCTTGTCACACGTGGAACCTTTAAAGAAGAAAAAAAAAAAAAAAAAAAAGGGAGGGGGGAGGAAAAGGCATGAGTTTGGGCTCTGCAATGCATTCATCTCGATGCGTCAGGAGAAAGGAAACTGGACACTACCAGCATCATCTAGGCACACTTTAAAAGGAACAGGAAATAACATTTAACAGGTTTAACAGATTTCCTTAACGCAAAGCATCACAAAACTTGATACTGTCCACTCTTTTTCAGGTATAAGGAATCGATGCAGCATAAACGTCAAGTTCAGCACGACTGATCTAACTTCACACTTCCCCTGGCGTCAGGTCGAGCGACTAACTTGCATACTACAGACCGAAACGACACCACAAGGGGAACGACGTAGGTCATCTGCTCAGACGAAAAGTTTCTTTAAACCCAAGAAGAGACACCAACACTGCAGGCCAAACAAAAGGGACAAACAATGAGCAATGCAACCAAAATAATCAAACAAGTCTCAACACCAGAAGCCTGTCTGTAAACAGCCACATTTATGACCCATTCAGTTCTGGCATAGAAATATGAAAAAACTATTGGGAATAAACTACAGGGAATATCAATTTTAAATACAGCATGTACTACAAACACAAAAACACTGAATTAGCAACTTGAAGTAAAATATAAAATACCATCATTAAACCAGTGCCATAAAGTCACTATGGAAGTAAAATTGGACATTGGCGGCCCGAAAGAGAAGGCAGATTTCTGCTAGTAGCAAAAACAAACCTTATAAGAACCTTATTTACGTCTGCCTCATTTAAAAAGTCAATTGTCAAGACAACGGGCTTCATTTCTGCTTCGCAGGCATCTGTACTGCACTGTGTTTGATCCGAGAGACTTAATCCTACACCTGGAAGAGAGGAGGCGGCGAAAGAGATACGAAAGCCAGGGAAACCTTCTCGCCACATTTCTATCAAGGCGATGAGCTTTTACATAAACCTTCACCAAACTACGGCTAAATCTAGAGACAGAAGTCCTGCGAACCACGTTTGCAGTTTGTCAAGGCTGCAAACATCTGTTTCTGACTGAAGACCACAACAGAGAGGCTACTTCAATCCTGCACCCAGACATCCGAACAGGATAACACAAAAAGTGCAGCGAGATGTTTAAGTCAGATATCGCAACGCTTAAAAAAAAAAAAAATCAGATATTACTGAAAAAGACACAAATATCCTGAATAAGGTTTCAATTCTACTGGATAAAAATTCCCTCTAGGGGGGGGGGGAAGTTTTACTCAAAGGAGCTATTCTCTATGGTTATAAAGTGGCAGAGACAAAAAAAGAAGGGCAACATTCCCATTTTAACAAAACTTCCTCTGCGCCATCTTCACAAAGCAGAACTACACCAACAGCTACGCATAACACTACATAAAAAAAGAAAGTGAAAGGCAGAAAGTCTACAAGTAGAGAATGCAGCTTCCATTTTTATCCCGAGCCTTATCCTGCAGTTTAACACAAGTGCTGACAATGCACACTCCAAAATGGCATTCCTCATTAAACTTGTCAAGGGCTGCAACGTCCTCAAACAGAAATAAGCTGCAGAAGACTTCTGCTATGAAAAAAAGAAAACTACCAAGAATCAAACCACACATATTGCTTGTGACTGAAATATTCCATTTTTATAAAAGTCGCGTTTTACTTTGAAAAACACAAAGCTTTTAACACTTCATACAGGATCAAATAATCCACATACCATGCTGTGGGCATATCAAACACTCAAAGCCAGTAACAGTCATTTCAAAATGTATTTTTCAAATCCTCCCCTTAAATGAATGACAAGCATGTTTACTACCTGCCCGTTAGGTGTCTGCCCAGGGATCAGGTAAAACAAGTTTCCCTCTGCTTTCGCCCTCAACCTGGCAGCCCGCCAGCCCAATATGAGAAGCTCCAGTATCCATCCACCTTCCGCTAAAGTTTACCAGATCATCACCAACACATGGGGGACAGAATTCAGCTTTCACACACGTCAGCAAAAACACAGCAATAATCTTCCTGGAGATTTTTTTTTTTTTTTTTATTATTTTCCATCTAAACATTTCACTTCAAAAACTACATTCCTACTTTTTAAGATCACTAATCGGTATTATCATAGGAAGCAGAAAAATACACCCGGGCTAATACAGAAGCGACAAAACTAGTGTAATCCCAAGACACCGGTTTCTGCTGCAAGCAGGTCTAGGGGCCAGCTGTTGCTTCCCCTAATTCTTTTGTTGCAGGACTCTCCATGAATCGCCTGAGACCCATACAAAAGAACAACGGCTTGTTACATTCTGGCAAAAATCATCTGAAGCTTTCGAGCATGATCCGAGAATAGAAAGAGAGAGAGAAAGAGAGAGAGAGAGAGAGAGAGAGAGAGAGAGAGAGAGAGAGAGAGAGAGAGAGAGAGAGACTCGTTATGCACAGCATACTATGCGGCCAAATGACTTTTAAAAATCCCACACGCCGGAAAACAAGATCAAATGCTCCACCAGGTGCTAATTCAACTAAGGAAGGAAGAAAAGAAAGTCATACAATGTGAATAATGCAGGAAAACAGAGCAAGGAGCGAAGTTCGCCATTCGCGCATAGATGAATAGATGACACCCCTACCGTTTAACCGCAAACTTCTCGTACTTCTCGTCTAGATAGTTAAACGTCTTAAAGCCCAACGTGGTGTTTTTTTCCAAACAATCCGCAGCAGCTTGATATGAATTTTAAAGGCAAACTGACTCACCCTTCATTCCGCCTAGGCAAATTATTCAATCGAAAAGATTATTTTGTGTTATTATAGTATATGCAGAAAGTGCATGACACATAAAACCTGTTGTTCTTGACGCGGCCAGGGAGCCCAAATCTAAGGGATCCTCAACACACCCATACGGGCTGATTGCGTGGATGCTTACGCTGTTACTATTGTTATTCGTGCTCTGATGGCTTTTATTAGACTTTTAGATATCAGAAAGCACTCATTCATTACTCGGCGAGCGTTTACCTGCCGTCGTTCTACTTTTAAAACGGGCTTGCAGTATAACTCGCTTCGCCACGCCGAACATTACGCTTCACCCGAATATGCAGTAGGAAATGGAGCGTGATGACATGGAGATTTTCGAGCCGATGTGAAAGAAAGACGCTTCTCCTTCGCCTCGAAACATGACCGCCAGGGAGCTGCGAGTCTCTCAAGGACAAGATCCCACTGCTTTCTGCCAGCCAGTGAAATATCGCTCATTTCCTGACACGTGTTTAAGCTTTTACTTTAATTTCTGCAGCACTGCTGTACAAGTCAGTACATAATGAGTCACTTTGACAAGAATCACACTCATATTTCTTATGTGTAATATATGAATACCTGAATAAACATGTATGCATTGGGCATACAAGTGCATATAATAATCAATTGTGGAAAAAAATACATTCGACGACCTTTAACTGAAAGCTATCAATTAAGCCATTTTAAGTTTTTAATTTTAAAGTCCATATACAGTTTTGGTGAAGGAAGAATATACTGAAAAATCATTCTATATTATATAAAGAAAAACTAATTACCCATTATGTTCCAAAATCAAATGAAGACTCCGGGAACCCGCCTCTAACTAGTTGAAACTCAGAAGATAATGGCTATAGTGGCTCTTCAGATGCTCCCAGTACAGCAGGAGTTAGTTCATCTATCAGTTAACCAGCTAGCCAACTATTTCCGTATGTCAGCTTCCGTCCCAACTACTCGTAATAATACTTACGACCCACTTAAGCTAATAGGTAGTGGCGGCTATATGGGGAATATAAGCCAAGTCATATGAACTAATGTACAATACAAGGCTGCTTTGTTACCAGCATATTACAGTAGTTTGCTCAATAATGTATAATAGCATGATTCGTCGGCATTGCCCTCCTGTCATATGTATAATTGATTTATTCGTTAAAATGATGCGCAGTATTCGGTTTGCACGTGAACCGAGGCTCGCCGGCGCCGCACGTTCCGCTCGCAGGAGTGAATGAAGAAGCGCGCGGCAGAAAGTTACAAACAAGGTGCTGCGCCTCGCTAGGATGCACCGCTCGCCTGTTAGCTAAGCTAGCTACCGATAGAAGAATGGCTCACAAACCACATAAAGAAAAGCACTTACCGATACCCACCAGCATTTTAACAGACCACATCGAGCACGCCCTAAACGAACACGAATAGCTCTCTCACTTCTCTTAAAGTAAAACAACAAACTTTTTCCCTTCTTCTCTCCCGATATATACTTTGGCCAACTTGTAGCTAGCTAGCGTTAGCGACTCTGTTTGTAAATCTCACACTATGCAGCTGTTGCACTCCTAAGCGCGCACTCCCCAGCCAACGACCGTCGCGGCGCGTGCACATCCAGCGCTGCGGGGTGATCACGTGTATACAACTTGTTCACCGGTGCTTAATTATTCCATTATTCTTTCGTCTGTTTCATTTCTACGCTCCTTTTTGAGTAGAATGAGATGGAGTAACAGAACATACACCTGGCGCACAATAGTCGAGTTTGTATAAAGTTTGGGAGATACTGGTTGGCATTTCTTCACTATACATAAACTGACGAAGTGCAGTAATTTTGTGTTGCAGTTATTCATAGATATAGGTCATACTGGTTATACGTTACGTTATCTGATCTATATATAATGCATAAGATATTGTGTGTATATATTATATATAGCAGAATACATATAGCAGTGAACTGCCCACGAATTGCAAATGAAGAAAATGCAACGTTATAGAGAAAACCTCAAAAATGACGTGATTAACACATAACTTGGTGTACAACATACTATTAAAGAAAACCTAATCGTGTGCTGTTATTTCAACAAAGGCTTAGTAAATGGTACCTGTTTACAATTATAGCTTATAGTGTTAAACCTCACTGCCTTGTCCCTCTTTAATAATCCATATTGCTAGTTTTAAAACAGCAGGAAACTATCTTGAGAATGGGGCAGCTGATGCCGTTTACATGTACACGGCACTGCTCCCTTAGCACCCCATGGGGGAATGGGGGAGGGGCCGGGAACTTTGGTTCTTGCAGTTACATGTGGGGGTTCCCAACATCATCCACATCAAGCTCCTTAAAAGCTACCTAATGTATGTGCCCGAGTAGCTCCTTTCTAAGACGCATGTGCTTTGTTGACATTTATATTTGTTTTGGAGGTTCATTCCAAACTGACTTCACGTCTTTACATCTCGGGCAGTATCAGTGAGAATAAAATGTGGAAGAGGAACTTTGTCTTAAACGACTCGTCTTTATAGCGCTTTTATGGTCAAATGAACAATAGCACAGCAAAGTGTCACCTTACTTTCTATTAGTAAGTGCATGTAATTTCACAAAGCAGTAGAACTGAGTAATGCTTGTTTCCATTTAGTTTTGACTCGTGCTTCAGGAAGTATCTGGGTTTCTACCAAGAGATTAACATTTCCTCTTTGGCAGCCTTTAAAATAGTAAGAGCTGCCTTCTGAGAAATCAATCATATATAATTATCAAAGTAAGCAATAATTTTTCACTTCAACTTTATTAACTTTATGTGAATTACTCCACTAACTAAAAAAAGAAAAGATTACCCACGATCTGTACTGTAATTAGTCATATCTATGTCTTTATGGGATTGACTTATACCTGGTTTCACAATCACGATGTTATACAGCAAGCAGCCTTAATTTGTTATAAAATTGGAAGAACGGCAGTCGTGAGTCGGATGAACGCTGTTCTGTAATACGCTGCTGTTGTGAAGTGAATGTCTGTTTGGCTCTTAATGCCTGCTGGTTAATCTGCTTTCTGGGAACTCGCCTATACTGCTAGAAAGTGGAGACGGTGACCATTCAGTTCAAAACAAAATGAACGTATTTATGAGTCACAAAACGAAAATACTTTATATCAAGGCCATTCGAATTCGTACGTAGCCTGAAAGTATGGAAACAAATTCTGAATTTGTCATTTAATTCTGTGTTATCATTTTCTGTTATATGTACAACTAAATATCCAAAGACCCCATTTCATTTTTAAGTACAAATAACGACATACTAATTCGTTATTGGTACAAAGCCAAACCCATGCAGCGAGTGATTTGTTTTGTAATACTATACTAGCATTCCTGTTCTATATATGAACTACATAAAATACATTTTATACCGTGGTTAGCCAGAATTTTAACTCAGCATTTATTTATATGTTTATATTTTATTTTCAGATTTCTATTACTTTCATGTTTTTGTTATTTATTTAAGTAAACAAAGCCTTTTATTAAAAGAGGTAAAGTGAAAATGAAATTTTACAACTTGGTACAATATTCAACAAATGAAGCTGGGACATATTTTTGTTATCTGATTAATCACATCATCATTATAGAAACTAGCAAATCTCTTTCAGAAGTGATTGCTTCTTTTTAAGCAGTTGAGCTTTACTGTGATTGATTGATAAAGCATATCTGGATGCAGTTTATCTTGGACACAGAAGTTCTATGGTCTTAATCAGATTTGATCACAACTGGGAACTGTTAGGAACTGCCCAGTGTTTACAGTTAATCACCCTGGCTGCTCCGCTTAAGTGGTATTCCATGCATGTCAAAGCACAAAAGGCCCATCCCCCGCACCAATATGCAGCTGACTGCCAGAAAAAGACTTGTTTCGAGTTGTCCATGTTGTTCATTAATTTTACTAATAGCTATTTTTCTTACATAAGTCTCGGACAGCTTGCTTCCACCTCCTGACCCTACAAAATTTGATGGCCACCATTTTGTATGTGGTAAGAAAGGCTTGCTTTCCAATCCCTCCAGACAAGAAAAAGCCATCTGATGAAAGAAAAACAAATGTTTGTTCCTCACAGGAGACTTTGGTTAGAAGTCGCCCCTTTCACCTTAAACAGCAGTTTTCCTGACAGCAGTGACCTGCTCTCATGGTACGATTCCCCAGTCTTCAGGATCATTTAGAAGAATATTATGATTTGGTTCATTTCTACAGCAATCCAAGACATACTATTTTTGTGGTATATATGTACAGTTTTATAAAAATGCAGGAATGATTTTAAGGCCTGGCAATCAACTACCAGATTAGCACAGATAGATTAAATTTTTACAACTAAGTAATTATATTGAGTGAAACTGCGTACTCTGTGTCCTCCATATGGAACATTCCGGCATAGGTCGAGCTCGGCTTGCATAACAGCACCGCAGCACCTATTGCCAGAAGCAGCGGACAGAGCTCTCAGCTTAGGTCCCCAGATGCCTACAGGAGGAGCCAGCTGGAGCATCGACCCCCCCCCCTCCCTCTGCTAGCTGAGATAGACAAGCAGCAAAGCCCATACCCACTGTCACATCTCTTAGGGGTGCTGCACTCTGGTCAATATGAAGGCTCGTCCCCATAGACACAAAAACGTATATATA
>JAABNY020000108.1:21102468-21113860 GCA_015164015.2 Brevimyrus niger
CCCCTGTCCAGGGTTGTTCCCTGCCTCGTGCCCGTTGCTTCCGGGATAGGTTCCGGACCCCCCGCGACCCAGTAGGACAAGTGGTTTGGGAAATGAATGAATGAATGAATGAATAGTCGATTCGCTTATAACGGAATATCATCTATAACGGACAAGGTCCGCTGGACCTGGCCGTGCGCCTTTAAGAACATGCAGAAAAAGCATCAGATATAGCGGGCTCGATTATAACGGAATTTCGTTTATAACGGAAAAACAATTCGGTCCCTAGGGTCGCTTTTGGCTGTAGTCTTGTTCGGCTATAATGGACATGCAGCACCGCCTACAAGGTGATTGGCGTGCCGGTGATATCCAACGCAGATATGTACGTAGTTGGGATTATTAATAATCACGCCCTATAAACAGGTATGGTGTAACTGCGGGCAACACTGCTGTGTGGCTGCCCATCACCAGGCACACTGTGTGTCGACAGACACACACAGTTGGAGGGATGCAGTAAGCAATGAGGTCAAGGTTACTACTACATGTATTACAACTTACAGGACATACAGGCTTCCAACGGTCAGGTAACGTTTGATTACTACATGTACAATATAATAATCTATACCACAAGTGTGTCTGCTGGGGTGTGGAATGAGTAAATGGCGTCCTGTAGTTGTGTTCTGGAGATACCGCAACTCTGGATATAAAGGACTTTGGATACAGCAGACTGTTTTGCTAGTCCCCTTAACCTTCCTGTGGTGTTAGGGTTAGCACCATCCTATCAAACATAAGAGATAGGAACAGATAGGAACATAAGAGATAGGAACAGGAAGCTAACGGAATCCAAAGGTTAAAGTCCGTTATAATGGGATTGTACTGTGTTGGCGGAAGTGTTTATAAACAATCAATGTTCACAAACATCCCTAAAACTTGGGAGTGTTTTCACAATTTTGGCACTAGTGTAGTTTAAACTGAAAATCTAAGCAGAATTGGGCTGGGGTAGTACGTGGCCGGGAGACCGTCTGGCATTCCCTGGTGCTGTATGGTGAGTGTGGTCACGGACCCCCTGTTCTGGGTGCCCGGTCCTGTTGGGGAACCATCTTTCTGCTGTTGTCTGGCTCCCCTGGACACCAGCGTTTGAGCTCCTGCCAGGGCTGCCATGATCTCTCCATGTAGTTGTGGGGTTTCCTCTGGGTTCACCAGTTTCCTCCTCCACACACTCCAAAAACATGCTAAGCTAAATTGGAGTCCCATAGGTGGGAATGGTATGTGTGGCCTGTCCTGGGGTATTTATTCCCTGCTTTGTGCGTGTAGCTTCCGGAATAGACCCCTGTGACCCTGCGTGGGACACCCCAGCTTGGAAGATGGGTGTATAGTTTGTTGGTTCTGAACTGTTTATTGTTTAGCTACCAAAATGATCATGGGAAAAAGTGTACAATCATTCATAGACACAGAATTCCAAACCACATACAAGTAAAATCTTCAGGTAAATGCAAATTTGCTCAGAAAAGTGATATGTATAAATGTATAATGCATTATCTTCCACAGCTTGAGATTTTCATGAAAAACAAACACTTCTGTCTGTTTTAGATCAATACCAGATCAAATGCTTCAAATCAGATTATAAAAATGCACCGACCCAGCTTTGCCTGGGTGTCAGAAACATGGATATTTTGATGAGTATACATTACTGTACATCCCATTCCTTTGTCAACAACTTTTTTCTTCTTTTTTTCCCCGGAATGTGATTAGACAGGAAAGGTGGGAACTCATCTGGAATTCAAATTCAGCCAAGCCCTTAGAATCATTTCCAAGGTTGCGTGACCTTTCATCGCTCTGCAATTCATGAGCTGTTCCTATTGATTTAAACAGCTGTAAGGGGTCTCCATCGGTGGGGGAAAATTGAATCTCGTCAGTGTGCTGGCGGGTTATTGCGGGTGGCGGTGTGGGAGGTGCTTCAGGAGCTCAAACTCCCCAGGACAGGGCATTATTCATTGCATCTCCCCACATTTCCTTAAACATAGACCAAACTCACTAAAAAGGTCACTATGAGGAGGGACCGGTCTTCAGTATTGTCACCTAACAATCCCAAAATATACACTCAAATCCACTAAGTGTGAGGCAGATTGTGAATTAATTTTCGACTATCTCCGTCGACTCTGAATGATGCACGGTATGAAATGCACGGTATGATGGAATGTGAGGTGACTTGAGCATGTGTTGGTTCCTCACATCTAACAGGCTATATATTTATGGAACTCCTGTTCAGCTCACCCCTTATGCTCTAAGGAAGATGTACGGGGGCGGAGCCACACGGGTACTGACCCCAGCTGAAAGCCTGTCCAAGTGGCCCCTCCCCTGTCACTCACTGTTTCGAAACATATAATTGGCTAATGATAAGGTTGGGCCCTCTATATGAATTATAGCCTCTTTTCTACCCCCCACCCTAAAATGTCCTATAATCACCCCTTCCGGCATTGAACGAACCTCCAGTATCCAAGTACGGCTCAGTTTGCTGCCCGTCTAAGTGCCTGAACAAAAGTTATTTTCACAAAGCAGATGCCTTCTGAATACATATAGGCTGCTTTTAGACTTTGAATAGAAATTCTTTGTCATGATACTGTATTCATGCAAGAGATTAAATATTCTTATTGAATACTTTAGTAAAACATTTGTACTATTCTTCCTTCAATAAAAAAAAACTTCTTGGCACTTCTTGGTATTTCTTTAGTTTTTAATTACAACAATTGAATGTTAAATTGTATACCATTATTATATAAGATATTTTGATCAGTTAGAATATTACTTACTTTAAAGCACAAGCTCTGTATGTTACTGTCTCACATCAGCTGTGATTGAGTTTGCTTTCTCTATATTTATACTGCAATTAAGGCACATTGTTCCAGTAAAGTTCTCACAGTGCATGTAAATTTCCCACAGTGCTTGTTTGATCGCTGCTTTGGTGTGATTCCAGGCCATTAAAACCCTGACAGAATGAGCAGTTATTCAAAAGACTGAATATATGGTCAGTATAATACAGTGGTACCTCAGTTCTCAGACTCACTAGAACTCAAATTTCTTGAAAGTCGAACAAACCAGTTTGACCTAGAACTCAATCTGAATAACAGAAGTCGAACTGTGAACGCTGACCTAATATAAATTGTACGTGACAGGAAATGAGTCATACTACAATGTAATTCTTACATGAATACCTTCTTCACAGACAGGACGATAAACCAAAGTAGTGTGTCATACAATAAATACACCACTAACTTACATGTACTATTAGAGCATTTATGTCATTTATTTAAACTTTATTTTACCAGGTGAATTAACTGAAAACCAGTTCTCACGGCTTTCTGTGATATTCGGGAGAAATAGCAGATTATGCACCTGAAATGTCTGGGATACAAACGTCATGCGAGTAACTAAACTCTTCAGCCAATAAGGGCAAAGGTGTGTCGTCACGGAGGCGGTTACAGTTTGTGCAGCTGGGTAAGAGGTTGCAATGCATCTAACCATAATGCATTGCGTCAGGATCAGAATGCGTTGTTTTAAGCCAGCGCTGTAAACAAGTCGAACGCACCCAATGACCGGACTGGGGAAACAAACTGAAACGCGGACTTAATGCAGAGGACTAATGACAACAGTCAAAAACAGCTGATAACATGGGGATCCCACATGAGGTTAACGAGGGGGCGTGGCACATGGAAAGAGCAGACGATTGGGGCAGGACAGGGGTAATATTGGGATAAGATCTTTATCGTTTTGGAAGCCATTAAGAAAAAATGCTCTTCCTGTTTTATCCTGTTCATTTTGTGTTTAAATGCTAAAAAAAAAAAAAACATATTTAGGTGTAATTTTTAACCAATTAATTGGTTTTCCGTTATTTCTTATGGGAAAAATTTGATCAGAACTCGAACCTTTAGGATTCAATCCGGAGTCTGGAACAAATTAAGTTCGAGAACCAAGGTACCACTGTATTTTATTCCTTTCAAAAAGTGCAAAATAGTGAAAGGATGCACCACCAACGGTTTCAGTGTCATATTTTATAACTGGAAATATAACATTGATTTCTGTTAGACCCTCTGGGTAAAATTTTTCAATCCAGAAAGTGTTTTGCCATTAATGTTTGATTTTGCTTTACCTCCAGTAATAAGAGACCATAAATCAGTTGTTCTTGGTCTGTGTGATGTGCTCAGAATAATTGACAGCTGCTTGCTCTCTGTATCAATTGTGATTTTGATTCCTTTGAAAGGACCAGACAGTGTTCCTCAGGAGATCTCAAGGTGGCTGAATAACAACCCAGCAGAGATGGGTGGGAGGCATTCTATCGCCACGGCGATGTGAAGAGCAGGGAGCTTTCAAGTGTGTGTCGGGGGGGGGGGGGGGTCGTTTTGTATAGACTGGGCTGAATGTTGACCTCACGGCTTTCTTTTGCTTAAATGGCAGCATTGCTGAGTGGTATAAAGAAGGGGCGATTGTAGATTCTAGGATCTGACCCTTAAACGGGGAGGAGGGGGTCAGCTACAATAAAATTACCTAAGATTGAGTCC
Source organism: Brevimyrus niger (assembly GCA_015164015.2). Classification (NCBI taxonomy): domain Eukaryota; kingdom Metazoa; phylum Chordata; class Actinopteri; order Osteoglossiformes; family Mormyridae; genus Brevimyrus; species Brevimyrus niger. The sequence continues at coordinate 21,107,004 of JAABNY020000108.1, forward strand.
CTGACATGAAATGTGTGAAAATACGGGACAAATTACTAAACGGATTTAGAATAATAATTTTTCAGATATGGAGGGGGGAGGAGATACGAGCATGCGCTGATAGGGCAGCTGTGACGAAAAATGTGGTGGCTGATATCGCCCTAAATTGACATCCAGAATCATCTATGCTATAAACCCACACGAGTGACCACAAGGCAAGGCAATAACTTGATGGTCTCCACCCATTTAAGGGGGCCTGGAGGGTGCATTGGCTGGTTTTGATTATTGGGAGGTTACAATCCCCCCTGATCCCCCTGATCTTGGGGCTGAACCATAGCTTGTGCTGGTGCCCTCATTCACTGCATGCATCCCTCTTATCCTTCAGTAGCTGCTGGGCTGTATTGAGTTGCTGGAGTCATGTACAATGGTGCTCTCATGAAAGGACGCTCCTCTGTGGTACAATGCACAGACAGCTCAGCTCATCTCCATTTCCAGCCAGCAGGATAATAAGCATAAATACTAACGAATGCAAAGCAACTCTCCAAATAATCTCATACGGCTTCCCCTCTACGCGTCTGATAATGTCAAGGCTACCAGCATCGTGCCGTATTAATTTAAAGAGCCAGAGAAATATGCAGATGTGAAAGTCACTCATATGTCTATAAGGAGTTCCCCACATAAGGAGATCGGAGTACCTGTGAGTACTTCCTCATCAGTAATCAGTTTTTTAAGCATCCATCGTACCCCCCTCCCAACTTCCAGCTATTTATCATGACCAGGGGTACTCCCCCTCAGTAGATTATGCTCACCCACGTCTGTGTTTTATAACTTCGGCCGTGACATACTCCCCTCCCCCCAGCAAAAGGCTGAGGTACAGTTAGGACAGCGCATGATGAACTGTAGTCAGTGGTGGGTAGTTCAGATCCAGAAAGCAAAAGTATAGAAAGTACAGTTGAGCATAAAGAGTCACAGTCACAGAGCACTCCACTGGTTGGTTGAAACACAATCCTGGTCTGGATTTTTAATTTATGGACCTGAACTCTCCGCCTCTGACTGGTACACTATTATCAGTGTGAGACAGTTCAAGTTATTTAAGTTATTTCACGAAGGCCTAAATCAAACCTCAAAAGTTTCTTCGCAACATCTGCCTATAAAACATGCCAGTAATGCAGAGGCAGCCAGAGTGCCGGTATGAACCACGGTATTAACGACGTTTTCGTCCTCTGGTGGCCGAACAGAAATCGGGGCGATAAAACTAGCATTTGCACCCATATCTCTACGGCTGCAAAACTGCTGCGATTCTCTTGCCTGGTTTAAGATCCGTTATTTCAGTCGTGCCATGTGCCGGAAGCTTCTCAGCGCTGCGATATGGCGTGCATATGAATCGCAATCTTCTGATCAGACTTGAAATAATGCCTCCTCGTCGCAGGTGACGGCGCAGTATTGCGCTTTTGCTCTCGGCCTGCGTATCAATTCTCGCCCTTCAGGGATGCCGTGTTGCTCTGCGATAGCGGTCTCCTCCGAAAGTGGAAGCTGTCATAATAAATGCTTCATTCTAGCAAGCGGAAATATACTTTCAGAGCTGCGGCTATAATATCCATTTTCATCTGTGCCGAAAACACACAAAACGAGCTATAGAGCTAGCCAGGTTCGGTTACTAGAGATTTCAGATAAATAGACTGTCATTATATCATCCGGCCTTGCAATTCTGTTCTTTTCATTGCATTTTCTACATTAAACATTTTTTTTTCCAACCTAGGAATTGGCATTATCCGGCAAATTAGTCGGGGAAGCAGATGAATTTGCATTCTAAGTGCGGTACCACACTCTAGGTAATAAAATCAGACATATCAATCAGGGACGTTGTGCTTTTTGTTTTCATTTTTTTAAAAGGACAGCGTGAATTGTTTTATTGTTGCTGTCCTTGAAGCTAGTGAGGCAAGGATGATAAATTCACACTGGATTTGGGATTGGGGGGGGGAGGGGATGGCATTCAAACTTTGGCCTCTAGGGACTTTCTAAAGCCACCCTCCCTAGACAAATGGAGACAATCCGACACCCATATGCATATGCGTGGTCACAGGCACAGTTTGTAGAAGCACACTGGTAACTGGAGTCGCTGAAACCATACCAAGCAGTGGATCCATGGGATGGGAAATGGCCCAGTGTCAAACAAGGTCCACAGCAACCACTGCTGCTAGAGGTCAAAGGTCAAGTGACTTGCTGCAGGCGAGCATGTGATGTAACATGTGACATCAGCAGCAGGCCAATTCACATAATCCAACACCATAAAGATGACAGAGAGCATTTCCAGCTAATGATTACTTCACTATTACTAAAATGAAGTTTGTGATTAAACTTGAAAATGCCTCTTGTAACAGCTCCAGTGAGTTTCAACTGCTTCCCCTGTTGCTGGCACTCTTTAAGCTGCTGAAATTTCCCACTGCTCCCGCTTGCGGGAGGTGAGAGCACATTAGTGCTGTGTGCTGCATTTTCAGCTGCGTTACATCACTGCAAGGCTCAGGGCGAGCTTCTGAAAGAAGGCCGCATCCAGTTATCTCCCATCGGATTTCTCCGAATAGGACAAGGGCCCACTAACCCCAGAGAAAGCATATGCTATATAGGACGCGCTAATATTTCTTAGCCTACCTACCCCCGGAGATTAGGTCGGGCTTCACTGAGGTACGGTGCGATGACGAGGCCGTCTTCCCCAAACGAGGGGGCTGTCCTCCTTGATCTGACCTCACCTTGGAGGATAGCAAGACCACCAAAGCCATCCCGTTATCAGTGAGACCACTCGGGCTGACATAAAACTCAGTGACGACAGAGCTGCTCACCAGACTGCGGGGAGCCTCATCTTTTCTCTCTTCATCTCATCTTACAGACCAGGTAGCCGGGCTGTTTACCGTTCCACATTAAAGAATCTCTTCTGCATCGCTCTGAAAGGGACTGGGAGATTTTGGGCTTTATCTGTTGGAGTTCTTTCACACAAAGGTGGCATATTATGAAACACAGATTCTTATAAGCCACCAGGAAACATCCCTGTGCATCCAAACAGCAGTATAATGAAAACAAATCCATTCAGCAGAACCTGGCTGGTACCATGACACACAGCAGGCAGCGCTCAGGGGGCGCTAATGTCACAGTGTATTTAGAACGTTTTTTTCTTCTAAACTCAAAGATCTCCTTTCGAACGCCACTATTTATATTTTAATTTCAACTCTTCTGACCCCGTCTAATCTCGCAATTCAAAGCCTAAGCTATTTCTGGTTTTTGCCACGGCTCAAAAACGCGAAATTATTTACATTCTCGACAATGAAATTACGGGTAAATACAATGAATTTATAATACGGCCTGGCCGGTCGTGAATGAGGGTTGTGTGATGGCTGTGGGCCTCCCTAACCCTGCTCACATCTCAACATTGCATCCAACCCTCCCGTCCGCACGTCCGTCCTGTGCGTGGCGTGTGCATGGCCTGCGCCCTTTGCCATGGTTTCCTCATACAGTCCAAACACATACAATCAGACTCATTCAAGCCTCGTCATGAGTCTGAGTCTTTGTCTGTCTTCTCCTTCCTTGAACCCTTTTCCGCCTGGGATTGCCTTCGACTCCACACCCATACTAGATAATCAGAATCAGGGTCTCTATCGCCAAATCTTTATTGCCAGAACACCAAGTTCGTTAGTTAACCAAATGTAGTTAGTTAGTTAGTATGTGTACATAGGTTCTGATGAATGGATTTGTTTTCATTGGGATGCAATGCAAACAGAGAGAATAAATATAAAAACTTATATATATGATACACAACACAGTAAATGCAAGGCATGTGATACATACAGTAGTGTGTGCATATTCTGGTGGTGATAAATACAGTAGTCTGAACATGGATGGATGGATGGATAGATGGATGGATGGGTGGATGGATGGATAGGTGGATGGATGGATGGATGGATGGATGGATCGATGGATCGATAGGTGGATGGATGGATGGCCTTTTAGACTGTGGGATGCATCTAAGTTATTACAGGTCAAAATCCAGAGTTTGCATGTTCTTTTCAATCTTCGATCCGTTTCATGCTCCTGGCTTCCTTGGATAATCCTACATTTGGATGAAATAGTTCCTCTAGCCCGAGTGCCTGCCTGGATATGGTCCGAATCACAGCAGCCATAGTGGCATAAGGGGGCAGAAAGATAAGTATATTCTTAGGGCATGTTACTATCGGTCTCATCCGTATCTGACACTGAACGCTGATCATTTTACTGATAATAATTCATTCTGAAAGATGTTAAGAATAGATCCCCTGCGAATACTCTCGTCTCGCCTGCAAATTTCATGGATGCTTCTGTGTATACAAAGACAAGAAAATATTTTTAGGGGAGACATTATATAACCGGCTTTGGATAGAATTATCTTTTATAGGCAGCTCTTAAGGTATTTCTTTCTGATGGATGAGTTGTGCAGTATTAATACTATCAAAGAGAGTCTCGTTTCATTAGGCCGCAGAATAATCCACTGCCGTGTTTTTATTTCGAAATGGCCAGCGGGGATATTGATACCTGTAATAAATACATTTCACGCCACCCTATTTGTCTCAGCATTCCATTCTATGAGTTCCACATCATCTCAGCTGCTGTTTCCTCTACTATCAGCATTCAGGCAACGATTCTATGCGTAGGGATGAATCTGGATTTTCATGGTTTTATCAGACGGTTCATACGGTTGGAATTCCTGCTATTCCGTCGGGAACATCCACTTGATTGTTCAAGTGCTTCCATTTATTCGAAGGTTGAAGTCGGAGGGACGACTAGATCTGTGTGTCATGGTTACTCAGCACTGCTTGTGCGCAGGTTTTATTTATTTATGTTTTAGTAGGGGCCCGGACCTTACTGTGATTGATGCGAATAGCGCTTCTTACAATGAATTGTATTTCACCAATGCTATTTTGCACTTGTTACTGGGTCATTTGATATTCGCTCAGGCTGCAGCGCTCACGGCTCCTGGGCAGCCTTTTGCTGACCTTGTACGTCACTTTGGACAAAGGCATCCGCTGAGTAAATAAAGGCAAAATGTAAAAGGTCACTGAGAGAAACGACAAAAAGGGGTGAGATTCAGCCAAGGGTTGGCCGCAGCTACGATGGAAGGACAAGGAGGGACGGAAAGCAGACCTGAAGGAAAGTCACTGCAGGTGAGTCCTCTGCTGTGGTCTTAGTGTCCGACAGGCTGCACATTTATCAGCTCGGTGGCCTTCGGTCAGTCTGACATGGATGATGTCATCGCTCGCAATGAAGCAGTTTCTGAAAACCTCGGAAGAGACTCGTGTGCTGCATAGCACCTGTGAATATTCACTTTTGAAAAGCAGTTTTGTTTGTTGTTTGTTTAGGCCCTTCTGTCTTGAGACTTTGTAGCTCCGTTATCTTATTTTCAATCCACCCACCCCTCCATCTACCAAGCATTTAGTTAGTATAGGTTACCAGGCAGCACTGGGGACAAGACTGGGGTATTTATTATATACTTCACTGGTATATATAGTCAATATTTTAAATATTATGATGAATACCTGTGATCTGTTGTAGAGCAGCTTTTGGAAAATGGATAAATGGGTGGAATATGATAACTAATAAATTCATTAAAATGAACGATGTCATACATGTACATATATACTGTACACAAAACAGTAATTAGCTTTTTTATTTTACCATGGAAAGAAATGCGTATTTCCCTCAAATTTATATGGCCTTCACTACTCTTCTTCAGTTGTCTAAGAAAGTTACTTTGCTTTCACATTTTTCGTATAAATTTGCATGCTCAATAATCCGGCAGGAGGAAGCATTTAATCAAATCAACTGCCATGGCTCACTTTAGCTCTCAGTGGAGTGTGTGATTCGGAATTACAAATCGTCAGACAAGGAGCCTGTTGTCTGGCTGGTATCATCGGGGGCCCCAGCATCTCTGTAGCTACGACCGGGCTGCTCATCAACGAGAAGCTGCAGATGCACAAAGAGGATAGAAATTTCGGGACTTCTGACAAAATGGACAGGCAACTCATCCCCCATCCAGTTTTACATATAATTTTACCTATTCTAGGGCCCCTGTAAGTACTGGACCCCCTGAATCTGCCTGGGTATATATGCCCTTACTGCACCCATGCTGGGGGGGGGGGGGCAGCATGACAACCCCTGGATGGAGACAGGGGATCTGGAACTATCAGACATGGGGATGTTCTGCATGATCACAGCCCTCCCAATATTGCTGGGAGGAGCTTCATAGTAAAGATGGCGGAGTCTTTCCCCAAACAGTCTGGATTTTCTGCAGATCAATATCAATACCGAGGGCTGCAATAACGCCCGGAGAGAAAGACAGGCTTCAATCACACCTTCAGCCAGAGCGATATCTATGTACTAAGGAAACATCCGGAGGACAGACACCATCGGGGCAACTGCCAACCATGTCCATGTATTACAGATGGGATACAGGCCAAAACATTTCAAGCATTTATGCATTTCTGATTACTTATTCAAAGTAAGTAGCACTGACTTAGGTAGCCAATTTCACAATTTCTTATCCTTGTAATGACCCAACGTACATGTGTTTAAGAATAATAATAATGATGATAATAATAGTTACTATCCAACAAAGAAGGAGGCAGGAGCAGGCATGAAAACAAACAAATAATTGGTTTCTTAAAGGAACAGGAACAGGGCAAACAGAAGCAGACTGCGTGGGATCAACAGGAGGCACAACTAACAAAGGGGGAAACCGCTGGAGTGTACATGCACACGCACCTGAGCGCGCACACACATATAGGGTAAACATATCCTTATGGGGACCGCTCATTCATTTCAATGGGAAAAATGCTAATGCTAACTATGACAACCTT
>JAABNY020000108.1:21119048-21136218 GCA_015164015.2 Brevimyrus niger
CCGATCCTCCAGCACTGCTCGACTGGTCCCACCACCCCTAAAGGCACAAGGAAGACACACCTCTCAGCTCTTCTCTGTTCTGGCTCCAAGTTGACGGAATGAACTCTCCTTAGATGTCCGAACAGCTGAGTCTCTGAATGTCTTCAAACGACGACTTAAAACGCATCTTTTCCAAAAATACCTCAATTAGCACTTCTGATATTATACTCTGAGCGCTCTGAGTCGCTCTGGCTAAGGGCGTCTGCCAAATGATGTAAATGTCTGACTGAGCTGAATCTGTTTAGCCTCGAGCAAAGGAGACTAAGGGGGGTCATGATCCAGGTTTATAAGATTTTAACAGGTCTGGATGCTTTTCAGCCAAATGGCTATTTCAATATTAGTTTAATTACTAGTACTCTTGGCTATAAGTGGAAATTAGAACATTTTAAAACAAATTTGAGGAAGCACTTCTTTATACAGCCTGTAGTTAGAGTATGGAAAAGTCTTCCTGCCAGTGTAGCGGAAGCTAAAACCCTGGGTTCCTTTAAATCAGAGCTAGATAGGATTTTAACAACTCTGAGCTATTAGTTAAGTTCTCCCCAAACGAGCTTGATGGGCCGAATGGCCCCCTCTCGTCTGTAATTTTTTTATGTTCTTATTACCATTTCTGAGTTCTGACCTCCAAGGTAAATGGAACGTGGCATTAGTCCTTTAGCATGGGTACAAGATTGTTCCAGAGTATTACCAGACTCCAACCAGCAGGTGTCAGTCTAGCAAGTGGCGTGGGAAAGAAATGTTTTCATTCTCTGATGTTCTTACATTCAGGTCTATATTCAATAGAACATCAACTTGAGGTTAGCTGGTTTCATGATTAATACTTTTCTGGCAATGTATCCATGAAACAGGAAACACAATTAAAACATATATTTCATGTGACAACTAATCAAAGCAATTTCTAAGAATGCATCCAGCACAGAAGTACTTACAGTAAGCTAGTTTTGCCATAAAGCATGAATATACCACACTCAACGGCATCACAATATAACCATCAAATGATGCCTCTATTACTTCTTTCGGTCACCATCCTTTTCCCATTTGATCTTTATCAATAATACTTCAGTTCCTGACCAATGGGGACTGTAGAGGAAGATTTTATCTAGATAGATGAGACTATTAAAATATTAAATAAATCCCTGCTTCCTAGAATGACAAAAAAAAATAATTGATACATTTTAGTTTAGTTTTCATCTCTTGCCATTCCAGAATATTCTAGATTGGGGGTTATCCACTGTAAATCGCACTGGGTTTTTCTGGGAACTCTTTATCATCTATTGCAAATGACCAAGGAGATAAAAGTAAATTCTGACACTTTGGATTGTTATTTCCTGAATCGACTGCAGCACCGATTCACAAAAGAGACGACAAACTAACCCTTAATGACACCTAAGCACAGACACTCACACAGCAGGGAACAATGATGATGCTGAAATTCAATTAGGAGGAGCCATTCATTTTCTCTTTAAAATAAAATAGTGGAAAAGGAATAACAGGCAGCTTAATAAAGAGACATTTCATGAAGGCTAGGTGAAGGAGATACACTCTAAATGAAATTATGTTTTTGATGCACATTCAATAAATATATTTGTTTTAACATATTCTGAGTATACCGAACACATTGATATTTTAAAGAAAATATTGTAAATAAATGTGAAACAATGTAATGAGGCATAATTATGATTTGGAAAAAACATTGTGACTCACTGATTTTTTTTTTTTATGAATAGCTTCATATACACACATGCTGTTTTAAAGAGCATTGCAATTTAAATAGCACTTACCAAATAGTTTCTGGGGGGGGGGGAAAATCTTTTTTTGTAACGAATCAACAGAAAGCTCCATTATCTGGTTAGAGGAATAGTCTTTAGCATTTGGCAGAAAAAAAAACATGTTTTTCATCAGTTGATCTCACTTATGGAAATACTCCCATAAAATGTGTTTTTTTTTTTACATTAAATGCAGTGTTAAAACCCAAGACCATAATGGCCTCACCAATCTCAGTTTCTCACAAAGTGCCCATTAAAACCCAAATTTCCACCATCTTCTGGGTTTTTTTAAACTAGCGTGTGCTCTGCATTCCAAAGAGATAGTTCTCCTGGATCAGTGCATTCTGTTCCGTAGATTGTTTGAGATTCTAGGTCATTCCGCCCAATAAGATCAGAACTTTTTTGTCAATGAAGAATGCATCACCTAATCATTGACATTATTCTTAATATCCTACATAAAGAAACATGTGATATATGCTTAAAATCATTTTCTTTCACTATTCAGTGGTAGTTGAATTAGTTTATAGGTTGAAACCTGCCTTTTTGAAGTAATTCCAACTGTACCTTCCTAGGCACCAAGTAATGTCAGTCATAAGTTGTACAAAGCTTGGAAAATCAAGTCAACCTTGTAAGCAAAAAGTTTCGCATACCTCATTATGGCTCCTTCCATTGAGATAAATTGCTAACTTAATTCACTTAATTGCATAATTTTGAAAGCACATTGGAAAAAGAATAAAATCTGAATGGTATCTATGCCACAAGAAAATATTTTTGTTCTTGTATGTGAGAGAGAGATTGTGTGAAGCAGAGAAACACGTCTGTGTACTATGTCTGTGTACTATACTTGGGGCTGGTCATTAAGAGACATAGGTAGCAGCCTAGTTTTACTTGTGAACATGCAGAATGTGCAAACTTTACACACATGGAGTAAGGTCAGAGACTCAAACCCACATCCCAGAGTAGTGAGGCAACAACGTGAACCACTGTGATACTGACCCACCCCTGAAGTTAAATTTACACGCAATCAAGGAAAGAAACACATTACTGCTTTAAGATTAATGTGTTAACTATTATTCTTTAATTTATTCTTCCAGTCCTACATTTTTGATTGGTTAATTTTATGCCAAAGGTGATTTAATTGTGTGTTCTCCTAAAAACATCTGTTACTTAAGATATCTTATTGTTTTGTAATTTTTTTATATTAATTGATATTAATTACTATAATTTTTATTTATTGTCTAATAATATAAAATTTAACGATCTTTATTTCATTATTCCCATCATTTGTGTGTCTCCTGTAGTATCAGGGGTAGCAGACTATGGGGGGCATCAGCAGTGAAGCTGGTTCAATGTTTACTACAGGCAAATACACCACGTTGGGTTCTTTGTACAGGGAATAGAAGTGACTCCGATTCAGTGTTGTGTATGTTACGGCCTCAGCTGCGTTTCTGTAGGCCGACAGCTTAATGACACATGACATGGGGCTTTAGCCATTCAGCGAGACAAAACTACCTCCACTGCATGCAGGAGTAACTTTTTAAATGACTGAACACTCCTCATTAAACGTCCTGAAAGCACGAGGCACAGGGAGTATCGAGGGCTCGACAGAGGGGGCTGACATAAAGTGGATATGGTATGAACCATTAAAAATGTACGTGCAGAAAAGTTAAGAGTTGCTGGAAAGTAATGACAGCCACTGGCTTGGGAGATGGTAAATATACGTTGAAGTTGCATTTCCAAGGTGTTTTATTTCCCACACCACCTAAGAAGTTGATGAACGTACGATATCAATGAATATTTAATGCTCTATAATTACCTCAGAAAATAAACTATATAGCATTTAATTTGGTCACTCTTACATTGTTTACTCTGAACAACTCCAGTCCAGCATACTGACTTAAAGAAAAAATCTTTAAGCTGTTATGCTTGTGTTTATTGTCAATACAACTACTAAAAGTATTTACATTTCACATTAAAAAATGTTACCCAAACTAAATGCTAAGACTGAATGAGGAAAAAAAAACACAAGAACAGCAAAAGAATACTTGATGCAGAAGCAAAATTCATTTATACAAAGACATTATTTCTACCATATGACAAGCACTTGGAAAACATGCTTTTTACTGGAGAAATCACTCGTGTTTCCCAGAAACATTCAAAGAAAATATTCTACTATTTTCCCCCAAATCTTTTCAAATGCCTTCGAAATATTTTGATCACAGTGTATTGAACATCCCACCACAAAATAAACATTAAAACAACAATTAAGAATTGGGATTATATTCTCACCTTTCTGGAATAACAGAAATTTCAGAATTTTCATGATAATGCATAGATTTATTTTAAAATAGGTTAATTATATATTTTGCTAATATAAAATAAGGATATGGAATATTTTTTATATATAGAACGGCATTGTGGTTTAGTGGTTCTGTAACAAGGCGAGGGACGAGGGACTTGGGAGTAGGTGAGGAGGTGAAACAAATGGGGTTTTATTAAACCAAATAACAAGCTAGAAACAAACAGGATCATAGGGAACCACTATAGGACCATGGGAAGGCACAGGCAACGCAAGGGTTTGCCATCAATGCCTTAAATGCGGAGCATAGGCCTGGGAAGCAGTTAAATACATGACTAACAATGGAGTAAACAAGAAGCAGCTGGGAGCGATTCATATGAGGTTTAGGAATGGGAGGTAAGACAACAAGCAACAGGCGTGACTTGCTAGAGCTACGCTAGGGAGGAAATATGAGGGTCAGATGGTGTGACACATTCATGGCCAAAACACATGCAGTTAAGCTAACTCAGGGGTGGGCAAAGGTCCAGTGTATATGCAGGTTTTTGGGATTACCTTTATGTCAGCTGGTCAAACCCATGTCTGAGAACTCTTCAGCCAATTAATCCACAAATTAGTAATCTAATTAGAGTGTTGAAAACACACACACACAGACACACACAGACACACACACACACACAGCGGCCCTTTCTGCATAAGATTGCCCACCCTCGGGCTAACTGCTTGCCTCTAAATTGCCCAAAGTATTTTACTGAGTATTTGTGCGTGTGGACGGGGGTGCTGTTCAGGGTGTCCTCCTACCTTGTGCCATAGTCTCCTGAGACCCAAGGAAAAATGTGTCCTTCAATTTAGGTTTTTTGTCTTTGGAGGAAATAAGACATCTTACAATTTAGATTTTTTTCAAATGTATCTTTATTTCACAGCATGTCCTCTTTAGTGTACAACAGGTTCCTAACATCAGTTCATAGCCCATACATCATTTTCTGCTTTCACCAGAACCCTGTGGTTATGCTGAAAGAAATGACACCTTACAAGACCAAGACCTTAATGAATGAAACAAAGGCAGCCCAAGATACCTCATCTTATCACACGCATATACAGCAAAAGTACAAGCTACTGTCTGCCTTTCAACCAAGATATGGTATTGCTCAAATTGGATAATGCGGAGGCTTAATGGGATTATAGTGATACCTTTTTTTTCCCTTTCAACGTAAAGCTCAAAAACTGTGCTAATAATTTGCTCTGACCCAGAAAGAGAGCATTTACATAATTATTGAGTTAGCTGGAGGTTTGTTGCCAGTGGAATGTAGCCCGGCGCATCACCTTCGATACAAAATGCATTCTTCTTGTCACACTGTGTGAATGCTCCATTCAAGGTTCTTCTTTTAATAAGGAATGTATCTCTAAGCTTCAGCCCCAACAAAGGACATACATGTGTAATAGACATAGCCAAGGAGCTCAATAACCGCGTTTCCAAACGCCAGGAATTTTTATCAGCAGCAGCAAGCACTCTCAATCCCTGTAGTCTCGTTCATCAACCTAGAAAGTATCGAACCCCTAACCTCTATGACACTATTAAGTAATACATGGGGTTATTATTTGACAGGATATATACATTAGTTTTAGGGTTTGATATCAGATACGATACAGAGTCAATTAATCTACATATTACATCACGACTTACTAACGCAATCATGCCAGGCAGCAAAAAAAATTACGATAATAATGAATAGCTCGTCCCACAGCAGTCCCTCTTGCACATTTAAGGGGCTGACACAATGCGGAATCTGCACTTTTCTTTTCCTGAATAATTGGTCAATTTGGCTATTCCCAACACAACCAGGCAATGATAAATATGTTTTTCTCCAAGAGGTACACATTAGGCCGTAGAACACACTGTGTAAATCCTAACAGGTAAAATGTCCTTTCAGAGTAAAGAGAGTTTTCACAGCTACTGCTATTCCTTACAGTGAATGCTATCTTAGGAAAAGAAACAAGAATACAGATGGAAAATAGAGGCAAAAATATTTGGAATGTATGCAATGCATGAATCCTGCATAGCACAGATTAAATGACTATTAAGATACTATTTTAGTTAGTAAAAAGTCTTCCCCTTAATAGTATGATTTTCACTCTTGCGGGAAACTCATTTTATTCTAGGCACCAGAGGTTAATAAAAAAAATCCAAGGTAATATCATCAGAAAAAATAACTCCAGAGATATACCAAGAGTACTAATACTGTGGCTTAGAAGTTTGTGAGTTCCAGACCCCAAAAAGGGCATTGGAAATTTTGACCATAGAGAACCGTAATTGCTCACAGCTGTTTTCAATTACTGAGAAATATTCAACATAAATCTTTTCAAAGAGAAAATGGATTCCATCAATCATAAATCTAAACCACACTATTTAAAATACTGCCTACTTGCCACCTAAAAGGGATTTAGTGACTATCATGACCATTTGATGAATAGTATTGTAAATTAAAGAAGATGATTATGCTCTTACTGTTGGGAAAATATATCTCTCTGGCTTTATGAAGAGTATAAGTTGTTCCTAACAGAAACCAAGGGGCCAATAGAGAGCTGAATGAGGGAGAGTGAATAGTGCTGTGACTTCATACCTCAAGTCTGTGGGGTTTATGTCTGTCCCAGTTATGAATGTTTGTTGTTCGTAAATTCGGCCCATATTAACCTGGGATTCCATTAGAAAGTCCATGCATCCTGTCTGATATTTCTTTGCATAAACTCTATGTTCACTGTGGCCCTCTACTATGCAAAAATGAATATCTCTAGCTTTGTTTCTTGTAGTTCTTTTCATTAAAGGTTATGATATGAAGTTTTTGTGTTGGATTTATCTTTTACATTGTGTCAATGGTTTCATGGTCATTGACTGTGGTATTACCTCTTCATTTCATGTGTAAATTTTAATAAAATGTGCTACTCAACTAAGTCAGTGTGAACTGTTGTCTAGTTGTGTATATCTACAGTATAATGTGAGTTTTCAGACTTTTATTTTGAAACATACTTGTTTTGAAATGTGAAGCATGGGGGGGGCACAGTAGATAAAGGTTTGTGTTTTGGAGGTTCTAGGAACAGTCATGATGGTGTGACTTGAGCTGCAAAGTCATCTAAAAGTTCTTCTTAACTTACTCTGTGTTCTGCTTTATTTGGAAAATGAGGACCAGCCCCTGAATGGCAAAATATTGGTATACTGTAATGGAATGAAAGTCCCAAATTAAGGGTTTCATAGCATTATGCAGGGGTGGCATGGTAGTACAATTGCTCTTCACACATTTGGGACACGGGTTTGAGGCTCTGCCAGGGTTTCATGTGTGTGGAGTTTGAATGTTCTCCCTGTGTCATTGTAGCCTCCAGGATAGGCTCTGGACCCCCAAACAATCCTGAATAGGACAAGCAGTTTCAGAAAATAGAGGGATGTTAATATGCTGATGAAGTTCAACCATCAAAAAAAAAACATGTACTTCTAAAAACCTTGAACATGAGATGTTCTTCCAGTGTCATTCACCATGTGGGCAATAAAACTGATTTCATAAACTGATCAAGTTTTAAAGTTTTGTTGTTTGTAGATCACTAACCTCAGCTTTTGTCTGAGCAGTACTAAATTAAATCTTACCAACTGCAATGAAAAGGGGGAATTTTATTTGCCCATCAACAGACGGGTGACACATTCTAAGGAAATTGTGTTACGTTCTCTTAGAAAATAGCCAGATGTAATATAATAGGAATGCCTCTGTTTTATGAGACATGCCAGCCGTCTGTCTGAGTTCCGGGTTTTATTGGAAATCCATGGACAGTATAGCGTGTTCCCTGAAATTATCAGTATTAATTGGATGCAAGTGTGAGCATGAAATGTCAACGTGGGCCATTATGGGGCTCAACAGGACAGGACCTGTGTCCGGAAGTTGATGGGTTTGAATCCTGTGGCCGGCAGAGTAATCAAATCACCCAAGGGCCCTTGAGCAAGGCCCAAACCCCAATTGCTCCTTGAACTGGGGGTTGCTGGTTGACCCAGTGCCCTAAGGCTTCCTCACTTGTATGTTACTTTTCACAGAGGTAACTGCTAAACAAATACAGCATCACCTGTATTACAGACTGACCCCCGTTAAAGCGAAAAATAAATAAATAAATAAATAAATAAATAAATAGGGTTATATATATATGAAGACCACAGTTTGACTTAGAAATAGAAATAGCAATGAGGGATTAGCATGCAGGTTCAAAGACGTGATGCAATTTTGACGTTATATCAGGAAACTGATCTTCAAACCTGGCTCCCAAAGTAATATTTAAAATTTGTTTGAAATTGCTATGTAACAGAATTCAATTTTTGATTCAATTTTTCTTATATAACACCCCCTCCAACACTCCGCCCAAAGAACTTCACACAGGTTTGGAAACAAGACCAGCATCACAGATCAGCATGAACCGGACTGCTGCCCTTCGCCAGAGACTTTACACATGCCTAAAACATCGTACATTACGGCAGCGGTTAAATCTTGACTTGTTGGACAGACCCATGAAGCATGAGGATGGGAGCATACTGGTCAGTTTTAGCATCTCTGGGATACTTTGCTGTAAGAAATCGCAGATCCCTGTATGGGGTCTTAGGGACCCCAAGATCTGCCTCAACCGGGGTGGTTGGCTTGGCTTCCCCTAAGCAGGGACAGTCAGGCAATGAGGTAGGAATTCTCAAGTGAGTACCAGTGTTAAATAAAATAAAATAAAATAAAATAAATAATAAGAGAAAATGTGAAATCGTGCACGTTTAAATAAAG
Organism: Brevimyrus niger; assembly: GCA_015164015.2. Lineage (NCBI taxonomy): Eukaryota > Metazoa > Chordata > Actinopteri > Osteoglossiformes > Mormyridae > Brevimyrus > Brevimyrus niger. Next base: position 21,127,943 of record JAABNY020000108.1, read on the forward strand.
TGTTTAAGCCGTAAAACCCTGATACAATCGTGTTTATATCTAAACATATGTTTTATGTTAATTGACTCTGTTCATGGATTTACATATTGGTTTCGATAATGTTGTTGTTTTAATATAGATACATAGGAACCTATCACTTCAATCGGTATTACAGTAGGAAATGGGTGGTTATATTTTTCGGATATATATAAAACATGACATGTTTTTCTCATATTAGCTTTACTGTATATTTGTTGGAGTAACGATGGAAACAGAATGACGAGTTGTTGTAGATCAAAACAGCGCATTTTACTTTTCATTTCAAACGAAATGTGGGGTTGCCAACTTCGACCAGCTGGCTGGAGTGAGTGTCCGGGTAAATAAACATGATTTAAATAAGAGTGAAATCTGTGTATTTGTGTACTGCACAGTCAGACCTTAAAACCATTCATTAATATTGGTTTCCTTTTATCTTGGTAAACATAATGACTTTCAAAATTAAAGGGAAACTTTAAACATTATACTTTGCACTTATAATTTTAGTCGACTAAATCAACTGTAGTTTTAGTCAACTGTAATATTTAGTCAACTAAAACTAGACTAAAACTAAACTAAAGTTTACATGACTAAATTATGACAAATTATACAACTAAATTACATTTTAGTCAAAAAACAAAAAAAAAATGCTGCCGACATTAACACTGGCGAGTGTAAAGTTTTATTACAATACAAAATGTACAAGATCTTATTTTAAAAAGGAGATTCCTCTATAGGAATGTTAGCAGTTGTCTAGTTAGCAGTTATCGAGGAGACAGGGAGCCCACAGCACACATACACCAGCAGTTATCGAGGAGACGGGGAGCCCACAGCACACATACACCAGCAGTTATCAAGGAGACAGGAAGCCCACAGCACACATACACCAGCAGTTATCAAGGAGACAGGGAGCCCACAGCACACATACACCAGCAGTTATCGAGCAGACGGGGAGCCCACACCACACATACACCAGCAGTTATCAAGGAGACAGGGAGCCCACAGCACACATACACCAGCAGTTATCGAGCAGACGGGGAGCCCACACCACACATACACCAGCCCTCACCCTCAATACACAGATGTATTCACTTATGACTACAGTGTACCACCAGTGACGGCATTCTCAACTCACCACTACACTCACTGCCACACAGTGCTGCCCTGCCAACAAAATTAATGCCTTTTTTCTTTAATAATTTTGGTTAGTGAATAATTCCATATATTTTATAGTTTGGTGTCTTTATAATTATTTTAAACAATACAGAAGAGCACATTGACCTTTTTATGGGTAGGTCTGTCCAAACATTTTTCTGGTACTATACATACATAGGTCACACTTTACTTGAGGGGACATGAATAATGTAGTAGAACACGCTTACCTAATGCATCAATTAACCAGTAACTTAGTTACATACTGATCCCATGTTCATTCATCATTAATCAATCATGACAGCTCATGTATTCCATTCACGCATTCTTTTAGTTAGTCAACTAATTAGTCAACTAATTAGGTAAAAATGGTAAGGTTTCACTTGAGGGGGCACAAATAACACATTTACTGCTTAAGAACAAATCATGAACCAATATAAAATTTCTCCATGAAATACATGAGCTGTCATGATTGGTTAAAGATGAATGAACATGGCCAAGTACTTAAACACTTAGGTAATGGTTAATTAAGGCATCAAGTAAGCATGTACTACTACATTCATGTCCCCTCGAGTAAAGTGTTACCCATACATACATACAAGTTGATCTCACACCTAAATACTATTTAAAACAAGCCACCAATTCCAGCGAGAGGGCGACAACACAACAGTCATACCAAAAACAAGAACAATAATGAGTCGACGACAATGAAAGAAACCATAAGAAAAGTGGCTGGACTGGTTCATTCAAAGAAAAGCACATCAAACTGCAAATCCAAATAATTTAGCCAGCACTTAAAAGCAAACGCAGACGAACAGCTCTGAGTGGTTCTTAGGGTCTGTACAGCATCACAGCAGCATACCCATGGATATAACCTACTGAAGGCAAATGGTTGCTGCGTTCCTCTCTGCAGAGGGTGGAAACCACAGCCAAAGTACCCCCTGTGAAAAGATAAGTCATGCATAATAATGCTACAGATGTCCTGCCACTATTACAAGCATTAGCCATTGTCCTACATACCTGATTGAAAGGGGAAGGGGACACTGAGCAAAGCTTGAAGCCTCCTCTGAAGCGACCGCAACTCAATTTCAGTGACCCATTTATGACCTCCCACCTGCCCAACAGTCCACCCGCCCCTCATCACCGATCACCTAGATCGCCGTGGTAACAACCTCCAAAACATCGTTTGCACCAAACTCATAAATACACAACGCTGAGCCCAATACTTCTGGCCTCTCTGACTTCTACCCTCTTAACACACTGAAAACTGGCTTCATCTTTTTAATAATTAATTACAGGTGGTTAAAGGGGGTGGTGGAGGGGGCATGTTCTCCCTCTATCGACATGGGGTTCACTCCTGGTACTCGAGTACACCCAGTCCAAAACCATGTTAAGATGAATTGGTTGGGCCAACTTGTCTGCTGATGTGAATGTGTGAGTGAATAGTTTGTTAGTATGCCCTGCAATGCGTAGGTGCTCGGTTCTAGGTTATTTTTTTGCTTTGTACCTGTTGTGTCTGGGATACAGTCTGGACCCCTGTGACCCTATGCAGTATGGATGGATGGATGGAGGGGTTGGTCCCCTGACTTCATCCCTCCACTCGAAGATCCAGGCTCTCTGTATGTGTTACCATGGGTTTATGGTTATCCAAAAGAGTGGCCAAGGGTACTCGGTCGGCCATAGGTGGAGCAGGTCTGGATGCCTGGTGTGATCTTGCTCAGCTGATCTCCACCCCTGGGCACAGAGGCACACCTGCTTGCGGATGGAATATGGGCAGCAGCAGGTAGGAAAGCACCGTGTTATTTGAGCTGCGCTCTTTGCGATTTGTGAACCGACACTGGGAGAGTGTTATTTACGTTAGCTGGCGGTCTGGTCTGAAAATAGGTGCCGTATAACAGAAGGCTTTAGCAAAAATGGTGTATTTATTTATTCTGCAAATGACAAGATGCCCCCCCATCCTACGTTGCGAGAGCATCTCCGTGATCGTGCATTTCAATCAGCTTGGGCCTTTGTCAGTGAGGACAGCAATTTAGCCCTGAAATAAACAGGCTCAGTAAAGTCTGACTACAAGACTACAAATCAGTGATTTCATATTCCCTAGTCTTGGTTGCCTTTCCAGCTGTAATACTTACAATTTTCTGCACAAAAGACATAGTATGATTCGTGCTTCAAGAATGAAGCACTGCAGAAGTACGGCATCCAGCCATAAAATTAAAACCACCTGCCTAATGCTGTGTAGGTTCCCCTCGTGCTGCCAATAGTGCTCCGACCTGTAAATGACTCCTCGAGACCTCTGACGGTGTCGTATGCTATCTGGCTTCATCCCACTTGTTTGCCCAGCACATCCCACGGACGCGTAATCGAACTGAGATTTGGGGAATTTGGAGGCCGAGTGAAAACCTTGAACTGTTTTCCGGTCCAGCACAATTTTCGTAGGCAGGGTACATTATCCTGCTTAAAGATACCACTGCCTTTGGGGAATACCGTTGCCACGAAGGGGTGCACTTGGTCTGCAACGGTGTTTAGGTAGGCAGCGCATGTCAGAGTAACATCCGCATGAATGCCAGGACCCAAGGTTTCCAAGCGGAACATCTCCCAGGGCATCACACTGCCTCCGCTGGCTTGCCTGATCCCACAGGGCATCCCGGTGCCACCTCTACCGCAGGTAAACGACACACACGCAATGTGACTCATCACACCAGTCCACCTTCTTCCACCGCTCCATGGTCTGTTTCCGATGCCCACATGTCCACTGTTGGCACTTCCGGCGTGACCAGGGTCAGCATGGGCGCCCTGTCTGGACTGCAGATACGCAGCCACATACACAGGTGTTCTGACACCTTCCTACCATAACCAGCATTAACTGTTCTAGCGATTTCTGCTACAGAAGCTCTGCTATTGGACCGGGATTGACGGCCTAGTTTTCACTCCCCTGCATATCAGTGGGCCTTAGGTGTCCATGAGCACATTGCCGGTTAACCGATTGGCCCTAATTGAACCACTTCTGGTAGGTAGAGGCCACTGAACTCCCCACGAAACATACAATTTTGGAGACCGTCTGACCCGATTGTCAAGCCATCACAATTTGCCCTTGTCAAAGTTGCTCAGATCTTCACACGTGCCCAATTATTCTGCCTACAACAGATCGAATTCAAGAACTGACTGTTCACTTGACAGGCACCATAGTAACAAGATAATTACTATTATCCACTTCACCTGAGTGGTTTTAATGTTAAGGCTGTTCAGTGTATAATCTGCTATAGACAAACGTTGAATTTAAAGACACAGAAAAGTATTGCAGCCCTTCCGCTGATTTAAAAAGGATCACAGCAGCCTGCAACATAAGTTGACACTGACAAAAGAAATTGCATCCACCATTCTTTATTCCATATTTCTTTGAGTAGACACTGTACTTTTATGACTTTTATGATCTTACAAAGAAATAAAGGGCAGTGGTACAGTGGTGAGTACAGTTGGTTCACACCTCATGTCGCATATGGGAAAACGGTGATGATCCGCTTATGCCTTCAAGAAACAGTATTTATTAACAAAATAAGACAAAAATAAAGAACCAGGAGGGGTCATAAACAGATGGGGAAAGTAAATAAGACTTAACCAGGACACTGATCTAACAAGGACTAACCACAAAATGTTTCGACGGGGAAGGGGCAAGCAGAAGGACACAGCAGCAATCGCATAAACCTCCTTATACACGTTCTGACTAAACAACCAATTAAGGCAATGAGCTAAGGCAGGAACAAAAATATACAAACCGAACCGGGATAACAGAGAAGCAGGAGTGAGACATGGAACAATTAACCAATCAGAGAGGATGCAGGACAACGAGCAATCTAGTAGAACAATCATGAGGCACAGGGAAACAGGAAACAGGTGGGTCTAATAAGCTTAATCGGGGCACCAAGAGACCAATGGGGAAACTAAGAAACAGAATCAAACACTAAGAATCTAATAAAGATAATACAAAATAGAACGCAAAAATTAGGAACAAGAAAACTAAAATAGAAAATAAACACCGGGGAACAAAATCCACTAATTACAAACAAATGGAGGAAATTGTCCTGAAGCACATGACTGAAGGGTTTACAGCCACAGACTTAACCCACAGAGCTACATAGCTGTCTGGGTGATATGGAAAAGACAATAGTAACTTAGATGGGGGGAAGGTGGAATGGTGAACAGTCAGAGAGGGCGGGTTGGACAGTAAAGAGGCTCACACGGCTCTGGGACCAGTGATTGGGTCTCCACCATGACTCCATACACAATATGAGTTTACATGTTCTTCCTGTGCTATCCTGCGGGGTACTTTGGGTTCCCCCCACAGTCCAAAAGCATCTTTATAGTCAATAGGTATTGGGACCCCTAGCCTAATATTTTATAATACACCCTTTTGAGGCAATACCTGCAATCGAACACTCTATGCAGCTCTGAATGCGATTTCCACACTTCCCCAATGGTTCAAGTTTTGTGTTGCGGTTGGGGGGGGGGGGTCAAATTTTATTAAGCAAGGTTACTTGAGGCCTCTTTTTAGTGGAAACCCCCGGGGCTTCAGTGCATTAAAGTGCCCCTGCCCAGATGGGTCTCTTCTTTGAAACCATTAATTTGTCTTCTGTGGAGACAGAGCTGCAGCGACAAAAGCTCTAATTTTGTTTCGTTTATCCAAAGGACAGTCTCCCTGAAGAATTGCGGCTTGTCAACCTGTATTTTCGTAAACTCTAGTTGGGCTTCTTGGATTCTGTCTTTCATAAGTGAGGTCTTCTACCATGAAAGCCAGTTTCATTCACGCAGCAATAAATAGCGGACCTGGTTCCCCTCTATTCTGGAGGTTCTCCTGAATCTGTTTTGAAGTTTTCCCTGGTTCTTTTTTCTACCATGCAAATTATCCTCTTCCATCTAGGTTCAATTTTCCTCCTGCAGCCACTTCCAAGGAGATTGCCCACGGTCCCATAGGCCTTACACTTCTTTAAAAAATTAGCAACCGCGGTCAAAGGAAAATGACACTCGGAGATGGTCTTGTAGCCTTTACCTTGACCATGCTTGGCAATTCCTTCTTCCTTTTCTCCTCAGACAGCTCTCTGCTTTTAATTCTCTTGTCCATGTTCAGTGTGACACACACAATGACACAAGACAGCTAAGTGAATGCTTTACTCCATCCGAATAGGCCGACAGACTGATTATAAGATTTAAGATGACTTTTTCAGTTGCGACTTATTTCAAAGAACATTGTAGGACTGCCACTAATGAATATTTTTCTATCAGTGTATCAATCAACCATTTTACCGTTTGGTTGATTAATCTAAATCAGTCTTCCTCCAGAAAATCAAATTGACTGTTTCATCTAAGTTCATTTTGTGATGTCGACAACACGCCATCATTGCCGGGCTTTAGCTTAAAGACTCTGGTCTCTCAGCACTATACAGACCTTACTTAAGCCCATAACTCAATAATCTTATTAGTAGCAAGCCTCAAATATGAGAGGAATATTGTGATGCTCCAAAGTTAGTAATCTGTGTAAATCCAGTGGATCCTTATGCCTCTTTAATTTTGGTTATTAGCATTTATGACTTATGCCTTATGACTTTATTTTATTGTTTTCTAAAAAAGCGAGCAGCAACCTTTTTTGCAGTATTTCCAATTTGTATGGAACGTGGCTTGGATGATAAGTTGTTAATAAGAGTATTAAAGTACAGGAGCTGAAAACATTGTTCCTGAAACAATTCAGAAAAACCGGTGTTTGAATGGTGAGCTGCTGATGATGTTCTGTTATCACAGTTTTTTCCTCCAAATACCTTTAGTTTTTCATTCCAACTTCAGTCATGCTTGGAGGCCATGGGGTCTCATTTAAAGGGAAGGTTCTGTGTGGTTTTAAAGGGAATGGAAGAGAATTTGCTTCTCGATGTTTGGATATTTTGTTGGCACAGCAGACAGAACCACACAACCAGGGCAGGGAAGGGAATCTTTAAATGGGGAAATCCAATGTCCTTTTCAGAGGGAGCGGGGCGGAGTAGGAGGATGAATGGCATAACGCTCCAAGGAAATGTAGAAAGAAAAGTGCCCTTTCAGCAGGGACTGAAATGAAACCAAATAAATGGATTGGAGACGGGAAAAGTGTAACCTTGTGAGGGAACTCAGACACAGACTGGCAGGGTTTTCGCCGTCGAGTTTACATCCAGGTTACTAAGAGTAAAGTAAGAAGAGAATACACCAATTTGTACAAGCAATAGAAAGGGAGAAAGGTAGAATCAATCAGCACAGCACATTGGGATAACTGGTGTTCCCTCCTAGCAACACGCATCCAAAAACCACATCTGACGAATGACAATGTTGACGCAGAAAGGTTAGATTTCTGAATGTGACAAACATGACTGGAGAATCACACAGACCGACATAGAACTCAGGCCCCTGAAACAGAAGGGAATGACGAACAGCGCCAAACATAGTGCTTCAGTTATCCTTATGGATACTGCTTTGGAGGGTTACATTGCTTACAGCTCTGGTTCAAGCTGCTGCACCCAGGAAGAAAGCCGGACTTGAATATTTCACGTGAATTTTGGACAGTTGAAAGGCTGTTATTTTTTTTCTGAAAGATTAAACACGTGTAAAAAAAAAAAAAGCTTGCCGTTCATATTGGGCCGCAAAAGTATTTCATGCCGAGTACCAAACACTTCAAAAGCCACGCTAAAAAAACTGTTTTAAAAAAAATAGTTTGAAATAATAATTTAATCTGACATCCAGAGCCTGGAACCCGAGCCCCCCAGCAGTGTTTTGACAGAAAGGGTGTCCTGGGTGAGTCAGGTAAAAGTGAGGAGACCACAACTAATTCACTTGATCTTAGGCAGAAAAGGGAGAAAATCATTATTAAGAGTTAAGTGAACTGAAATAACCACATTCCAGTGTGTAAAATGGCTTATTTAATTCAGATTGTGATACTAATTAAAGTAAATTGAATATTTCGAATGGGCTTTAATTAACTAAAGTAATCATTTATTCAGAGTGTTCCATCCCCCCCCCCCCCCCCCCCCCCCCCCCCACCCCCCAACCACCCCCCCCCTATCACCTTCTTGTCCTCGCGCCCGCCACCCCACTAACAC
>JAABNY020000108.1:21151202-21162979 GCA_015164015.2 Brevimyrus niger
AACCCAGGCGGAGACTCGAACCTGGGTCCCAGAGGTGTGAGGCAACAGTGCTAACCACTGCACCACCATGCCGCCCTCACTGTAACTTATTATTATATATCTGTCTATGGTTACTCACTGTATTTACTCCACCCTGTTATACCGCTGCTATCTTACTTCTTATTTACATACATACACGTTGCACTATGTATATAAACCCTTATGTTCAGTCCTCCTGTTTCTCACTGACTCGTGTTTTGCACTGTAAATACTGTGATATTGTAACCCCTCTCCCCATCACTGCCACTGTACATCGCACTGCAGACCTGGGGCGGCACTATTTCCTGCCAGTATATGTCTGTATATGGTACGATAATAAAGTCTACTTGTCTTGACACCTGACTCGATATTTGACTTGACATGCAGGACTTACGGTCTTTTCTTATGTGAATTATGTCTTGCGCTGTTTCTGATCTGCCACGGGATTCTCGGAGTGACCATCTCTGCAGCTGGCACATAACAGATTTAAAACCCGTTGGTACAGATGACCGTGCACGGGGGGGGGGGGAGGCAGAGTCACCAGCGTGGCCCGGCCCTTCTGCGTGCCGTATCCGTCTATGTCAGGGCACGCCACAGCTGTTTGTCGGCAAACTGACAAAGAAGATACAGATGGATGGTAACTAATCTATCTCCTGCACATTATTCATGACCGCGTTTGGGGCTTCCGTTTGAATATTCAGGATTTGGCCGCGGCGCACCAGCTGGCGCACAAGGAACAAAAGGTTGGCAGTGAGATGGGCCCCATCTCGTGAGGCTCAGGAGAACATCGCCAGTGTGAGACCCATTGAACTGCTTTGCCCTTTTTTTGTTTTGATGTTGTTTTAAAACTATAAAAAGCAGGTTTTTTGTTTTTTTTTTCCTCCCCTATGTTGTTCTCCTGCAACAGCTTCATGACTATGCAGAAGCTGCTGAGGGCAGGAAAACATTGCCTGTGCGACCGAGGCACAATCCATCAGTCGGCCTCCTTGGAGACGCGGAGCCCATAGCCCACATCCTGTAAAGTGCTTCGTACCATAAATCTTGTCACTGTCAGTTCAAATCATCGTGTCTGGGGGCAACACCGCCAGGGAGCCCCCCAAAAGCCGGAGAGGGACTATCACACATCTTCCAGAAGTCGTTTCCGAAAAATCGGACCGAACACGCGGGGGTCAAAATGCTCGTGGCGTGCCATAAAACATGCTCGCCGCTTAAAGAAGAGGGTCTTCGGTACTTTCCAAATATGTGAAATATGTTACTGCATTTTATCAGCCACTGACTGCATTTTGTCCAGTTTTGTATTGCTTTCACGCTACGGGGATTGTTCTACGCCATGTGTATTGTTTCACATCGTCTTCGAACTTTCTTTAACCAAACGAGTAGGAATTCCATTGCACCTGTAGCATATGACCAATGAACATCGTGAATCGTGAATTTGCCAGCTTCCTGTCATTTTCCATTTCATAGAAATGCCAGATTTCGCGGGAGTCTTTGGCTTTTCTAGGGCAGTGCGATTAAGCTCGCCTCTGTGCCGGGGGGAAGCCAGAACGCATTGTCCGCATTCCGGGGAGGAGGAGCAATGTCAAAAGTATGTAAACCGCAACATACGAATGGGGAGTTCGAATCTTCGCATTGACACTACCGCAGCGCAGTCAGAGCGGGAAATTCACGGATGACTTTGCATGCGGCAGGTTCTCCAGGGATGCAGTGTCGTTTATTGTTTTGGCCGTTCGGATCCCTGCATAAACACGGGGCTCCGGGGGCAGAGGTATCATCGTGACATTTCAGAATACAGAAAGCCAAACGCTGCCTGTGCATTAATTATACCCGAGCAGAGCCACGTAGCAAACACATGCCGAGCAACCAGGGCAGTCATTGTCTCTTTGACGATCATGAGTGGAGGGAAGGACACCCTTTTGTGTTAAAAGCATTTGTTTGTTGCGTTAGTTACCTGCCTGGAATTGGCACATTTCTTGATTTCGCTCCATCTAGTGGCTTTGTAGCTAGGTGCCAGCAATTGGCCGGATCCTTGTGTTTGGCATAATTACCCACACATGCTTGCTGTCTTCCTCCCTGCAGTGGGCCCCTGTCCAGGACTATTTGTGCTACTCATTAGTAGTCATACAATAAATTAGACATATGTTAAATTGTTGTACTGTGACTACAGAGAACTCCTGCAGATGTGTGTGTGTGTGTGTGTGTGTGTGTGTGTGTGTGTGTGTGTATGTGTGTGTGTGTGTGTAAATATATATGCAAAATCAGGTTCAGAGTCCCAGTTGGGGGTTAAGGGCCTTGCTTGCACTGTATGACATCACTCTGCCGACCCAAGAATATGAATTGACAACCTTCTAATTACAGGCCGAGGGCCCCAAACACATTGTGCCACACGTCACTACCCCATGTAATAGTGGAATATTGCTTAAAATACATCACTGTTACCACAGCATGTCAGAATTTCGATATCGGTTCTGATCCAAGTGAGCTTTTCCACTGCCACCAAGAACCAAGCCGTACCTAAACGGATAGCACTGCTACCCCCTACCTCAGGGGCTGGGGGTTTGAATTCTGCCCCCTACTGGTGGAGTTTCAATGTTCCCCCTGTGATTTAATTCCACAGTCCAAAAACATGCAGCTAGGTGAATAGGCATTTCTGAGTTGCTCAAACTCTGCGTGTGTCTGCCCTGCGATGGACTGACATCTTATCCAGGGTCTCCCCTGTCTTGAGACAGGCTCTAAGCTCTGCTGGGATACAATGAATTGATGGACAACTCATAAAACTGTTTGGCCTTTATTTAACATGGATATTTGTTATTGTGTTATTGATTTATTCTTAGAAGAAAAGGTATTGTGATTTTCTGTCCAAATAATCAGACAGAGGCACAGCAGCAAGAGGGAATGACAAGATGGGAAACAGCATAGCACATTACAAAGGCAGACAGATACTGCTTCACCCCTAAAACCACCATAAGACACTGTGCACAAATGACTTCCTGTTATCACGTTTTCGCATGAATACAGATTTCAGAGGAATGGAGATGGTGGTAGGTGCAGAACACACGCACCAAATATGTTATTGCAAGGTAAATTGTCTAGGGTGGCCTTGGGTTACGCATGACACACACAGTGGGTGCAATTCAGGCAGAATAAGGTGTGCTGCATTTTTAAATATCAATAAATGCTGCAAAGAGAAAGGGCTGTTTTTAATGAAGAGGTTTAAATATACTTAAAGGCCAAGGTCACCAAGTTAAAAACAAATTACAAGCTTCAAACTGTAAAATCCAAATCAACGAATCTTCAAGAATAAACAACCTATAATAAACAAGCTAATTTCTTACCAGTACAAAATAATATACAACAGTGATTCTTTATGCATCCTTGTGGGGAAAATGGCCTTTTTGCCTACGCTATCTTGCTGTCCATGAGACACAAAAGCCCCACGGGTGAGAGCAAGGTTGAAGGTCACAGCACAGGGTGAGCCAGTATGCAGCGCCCCCTGGTGCCGCGGTGGTCACAGCACAGGGTGAGCCAGCATGCAGCGCCCCCTGGTGCTGCGGGGGTCACAGCACAGGGTGAGCCAGCTTCCAGCTCCCCTTGGAGCAATGGGTTGTTAAGGCCCTTTCTCAAGGCCCCAATAGTAGGCCCATTCTTCCTGGATTAAAACCAGGGACCTTTCAAGTCCTAACATGCTGAGCCATACACCAGCCCCCCAAAAGTGACATTTACGAACTGGGATTTTAATGTTGAAAAACGCATTACGTAGGTCCAGGATAACATGCCATCTGCTATTAGCTACAATACAAATTGCAAATGAATTTCCCAAAGAGACTAATTTAGTTTCCGTTCCCTCTGGTGACCAAATTACATGAACGAAATTGCACGGTTTAAAGGCAATAAAACAAGATTTCCTGTGCATGTTCTCCATTGTTCTCCATCACACGCACCTCACAGAACACAACACACAGACCCCAGCAGTAATTCTGCCCTTATTATCTACCCAAAAATAAAAATATATATATTTCATGGTGAATTAACTAAGCTGCTGAACATGCAGATATTCAGAAAATCTCACAGACAATAGAGCAGCCATATTGTTTTAGTGTGTAAATCCCATGGGTGTGTTCAGGTTGGTGTAATATTTACTACACTGTGTAAATCTATCAGAAACTTAATTAGGGGTGAAATGTATTGACTGTCGCAAACCACGTGTTATAAATTGCTTGATAGGTTTAAGATGACCTAATTTAATTCAATACTGACCTATAGCTATTTTACAGTGTTGCAACAGTGAATAACGAATGACATCCTTGTGCTTATGTTGCCTGTGCTGTGGTCATAATGACAGCTATACAAAACTGTCCACAGCTTTGACAAGCAGTGCAGCGTTTGCAGAGGGTGGTGATCTTAGCTGTGTGAGGGACAAAGAAATGAAACGGTGGTCATCCGCCAACCCCGAAAAAAAATGGACCACGGTGTAATTGTTTTTGGGGTTTGCCAATTGCTACCTGCAGTTTATCCTTGATGTTTCAGATCTTGCTCGAAAGGTGTTCCCATATCCAGTCCAGTGAATGGTGTGTTTACCCACCATTTCCAGCCATTAAAATCAGGGGATGGGGTCAATTATTTTATATACAGACAAATCAGACTAGGTTTTGGATTCTGTCCCAATACTGAACATCAGCTTTAAGTTCCTGGCGCTGGAAAAGTTTCACATGAGAAAAAAGTACCAGAAAAATATCACTAATTTTCTTACATATTATGCCATGAAAAGCCACTTTACCATCAGTATCACGTCAACAGCTCTGCGATATATATATACAATGGTCTTCTGATCATTTTGCCTTCAGGTATTATACACACTGAGAAAGCATGTAGTATATGCTGACTTTCTGTTGAGTACTGCATATGTAGTGGCAAATAACCTGAACAAGGAGAGACAGAGAGACAGTTGACGTACATATAGGATACAGGAGTTATACAGGAAGAAAGCCAGAGGAACTGGTGACCTACAGGAATAGAAAGAGGGAAATGGGGGACTTACAGGAAGAGAGACAGAGTAACAGGTGACCTAGAGTAATATCAACGGAGACATGTGAATTACAGGAATATGAACAAAGAGACAGGAAGAGAGACAGAGTAACAGGTGCTCTACAGGAAGAGATACAGGTTATAGGAAGAGTGACAGGTGATTTACAGGGATATAAACAGGGAGACAGAGAGATATGCCAACTACAGGAAGAGATAAAGAGAAACAGGTGACCTACTGGAGTATGAATGAATGAATGCTACATTTATTTAGCGCTCAACAGAAGCAATGGGGATCCACTTCATCCACCACCACTGTGCAGCACCCATCTGGATAATGCAATGGTAGCCATTCTATGCCAGTACACTGACCACACAGTAGCTAAGGTGATGAAGGGTCAGGAAAGAATTCACCAATTAGATATAGGGGATGATTAAGAGGCCAGATTTGAATGGGCCACAGTGGGTAATTTTAGCCTGGACATCAGAGTATGACCCCTACTCTTTCGAAGGTAGCCTAGGGATCTAATATAACCTCAGAGGGCTTCTGTCTCATCCAAAGGCTGGAACCATTGATTCAGCACAGTGTCCTCATCACTGCTCTGGGGCATGAAAAGAAACAGCAGGTGACCTACAGGAAAAGATACAGGGGATCGACAGGAAGAGATACAAGTGACCCACAGTGAGAGAGACAGATTAACCAGTGACCCAGCAGAAAATCAACAGAGAGGCAAGTGACCAACAGGAAGACAAATGGAGAGATGAACTTTTCTTGTTTTTTTTTCCAAATGTGCTTCAATTTTTCTTCCTTTTTCCTGAAACAGCAGTAGTTTCCTCGCCCTGAGCCCCATTATTTTCCCAGAATCCATTATTCCTGAAAAGAACCATAATATCCACCAAATTAAATAAAACTCCCCATCCAGCCCTATATCACATGGTTCTGTTAATCAATATCAGGCAGTTACACAAAGTTAATATTCAGACAATATTAAAACTGTCATAGAGCTCATCCATTGTTTCGACAATAATGGTGTGTTCGGTATGGTATCGGGGCGCTGAAAACATTATTTCGACATCTGCACATCTTGACCAATGCGATTCGAGCAGACACTAAAGGATGAGACCGAAGGCTGCAGACTGTCCGTATGAGAGGAACATCATTCCAAGTTCCTAATGTATTTAAGTAACTAAATAACTGGTTATTTTGCATAAGTCAAACATATGTGTTAAACTATTTTCTGTAAGACTTTCATAATTTTCAGTTACTTAATTGCTGCTGAAAACTGTCACTGGAATTTTCAGACGTATCAAAACACTGATATTGTTTAAAAATCTGATAAAAAGTGACAAGCATGAAGCAGGCGGCAAAATCCTCCCAATATATTTTATGTGCCAAAACACCATCCACCCATCCATCCATCGTCCAACCCGCTTATCCTACTGGGTCGCGGGGGGTCTGGAGCCTATCCTAGAAGCAACGGGCAAGAGGCAGGGAACAACCCAGGAAGGGGGACCAGCCAATCGCAGGGCACACTCACACACATGCACAATTTAGCAACTCCAATCAGCCTCAGCATGTCTTTGGACTGTGGGGGGAAACCGGAGTACCCGGAGGAACCGCAGAGACTCGAACCCAGGACGTGTGAGGCAACAGTGCTAAACACTGCACCGCCATGCCGCCCAATGTGCCACAATACAAGGGTATTAATTTACTCTAGTTAATTATATTTAAAATGCATTAATATGGGCAAAATTTCACCTGTCGAGGTCTGATTTTCATCTGGGGTGTTTCCAAAAAGCTTTGACAATAATTTGTGTTTTTCAACAAACTCTTTGTGACTGACAAGGGACACAAACTTCCTTCTTATTTAAAATGGTAACCAAGCCACTCATTGTAAAATTGTAAAATGCTTCTTAAGTCTTGTCTCTATTTGTCATACTACATAGAGTAGCCACCAAATACAAGACACATCATGCACATGCACACAGGCTATTATCTAATAAATTTAGATGGAAACCTGAAATGGATATTTTATCCATCCAACCATTCATTTTCTAGCTGGCCAGGGTTGCAGAGATTTTTCATCATTTTCAGAATTTGTATGTATTATAATATTTCTGAGTGTGTATATTCTTAGAAACACGGAAATCCTTACCCATAGGCATGTTGCTCTGTGATCAAGTCCAGTTAAACCAGAGAAATTGATTTGAATCTGTAATTTCGAGCAAGAGAACTAGACAAATGTGTACCAAAGGTTCTCTCATGTTTTAATAATCCATTATTCTTCCCTACCTTTGACCTTCTATTGGAAGCAATAGTTATTTAATAAAGTGGTATGCCTCCTAAACATTAACCAGACATTCGTTTATGTGTTTATTTAGGAGTGACTAACTGGCCAGGTTGGTGTCTGTGAGGGAATTAGGCCCACAGGCTGTCAGTCACAGGAGAGTGAGTCAGGTACAGACAAGGCTTAGTATTTTTTTAGTACGATTCTTGTTATTCAAAGCTGTTTATGTGTGGAGAAAATGCATATTAATATCTGTACCAAAATACCAAAATAAAGTCTGGGTCAACCCTCCTAGCTATTTACATGGTGCCGTCCCTTTGTCAGGATATACATCACTTACATGGTAAATGACAAGTTTGAGGGGTTGGTGCCCCATCCTGAGTTATTTGCTGCCTTGTACCTGTAGCTTCCAGGAAAGGTGACAGATAGATAGATAGATAGATAGATAGATAGATAGATAGATAGACAGACAGACAGACAGACAGACAGACAGACAGACAGATAGATAGATAGATAGATAGATAGATAGATAGATAGATAGATAGATAGAATCATCAATTGTTAGTTATTATTAACTGCAAAGCACTGAAATAATGACTACATCATAACATAAAACATATACAATGATTTAACAATGAGTGGCTGATTATAGGTTTGTGATGATTTCCTGTCACCAGTTCCAGTGTGGAGTTAACAGCTACAAAGTCAGTCACTTAAAAACACTCATTAAAACCTCACATACGTTCCACTAATCCATCATAAGGTCCCCTGTGAATCTCTAATATTCATCAGTTTTAGGATATTCGCCGTTGTGCATGCATGAGCCATTAATGAGTCTACAGTTTAAGCACCTTAATAACAAATGTCATACTCGTTTTCCGTCAATCACTTCACAATGACAGGTAGATGCTGGATAATGGGAAACCTCTAAAATCCAGCTCCACCCCACCATACCACGATAGCTGAGAAAAAGACAGCTAGTGGTACTATGCTAGGAACCTGTAAGTGTGGCCTTGCTCATACCCCTGATCCTCCGTCGTTTAGGGGTGCGAAGTGGCTTCGATGAGAATAGATGCAGTGCTTTCAATCCACCTCGGCTTCTCTGGGATCTGGAGACCAAGGTACCTGAAACTGCTGACCGCGTCCACTGGAGAGCCATCACTGATGATCAGAGGGAAACTTTCTCACCAGTAGGTTCATCCTCGTTTCCGATGAGACCAATTACAGATATATAAATAATGCCCAAACACCTTAACAACTTAAACACCTAAAGGTCTTAATTTATATGCAGTCATCTTCCAACTGGTCATCTAGATCATTGATGCCTGGAACATTTCCCTGGCAGAATAGGACACAAGGCAGCTGGAACCAATGGATCGGATGCCAGTCCCACATGGTACAATGTACAGGGGAGCAGGGGAGCCAGGGGCACCTGTTACCCCAGCTACATGGCTTTGGACTAGAAACAGAAAGAGCCTGTAAACTCCGCAGAGTCAGAACAGAGGCTCAATTTAAACCTCATCAGCCCCTAAGGTGGGAGGCAATAATAATAATAATAACAATAATAATAGCAATTATAATAACAATAATAATAATAATAATAATATACATTTAATTTATAATGCATTTTACATTTTACAGAGAAAATCTCAAAGTGCATACAGACAATGAGAGAACATTACATTAAAAACAACAATAAAAAGAGGAATAAAACATTTAAACAGTTAAGCGATCATTAAAAACATTAGCTAAAAAGTAACGTTTTCAGTTTTTTTTTGTAAAAAACTGTCTGAAAAGTCACAGTCTGTGGAGTCCTCAGATCGGGAGGTAGGGCATTCCACAGCCATGGGGCACCGCAGGAAAAGGCCCCATCTCCAGTCCTAGGAAGGAGGAGAAGGTGTGTGTTGGTGGAGCAGAGAGTGCATGGGTGACAGTGGGGGGTGAGGAGTTATTTTAAGTGTACAGGCGCATTACCATGCAGACATTGGAAGGTAAGCAGGGAGATTTTGTAGATGATCTGGGCAGAAACGGGAAGCCAGTGAAGGGAACGGAGCACGGGGGTGATGTGCTTGTGTGTCCTCACTCTCATCAGGACCCTGGCAGCGCAGTTTCTAGTTAAACCATACTTATTTTGTATGTGATAGAGCTTAAATCTTATAAAAATCAAAGGCTGTTTGGCGGCCGTAACTGCTATGGTATAATATGAACGCTATTATACAATTTAATGTGATTGTTTTATTACTGAGCTTCTGGAAAAGAAATTAGTTGATTGACGATTTAATCACGGGTTATGAATCACTGATCACAGGGAGGAGACATACAAGCAGAAATCTCATTCTTCAGTATAATATTGTGCCAACTGAGGCCAGAGTAATACCTAAAAAAATTTGCAGTCTTACACTTATGTTTGATTTTAAGTGAATGTAAATAACTTGTACAGTTCCAAATCCGAAACTAAACGCAGCTGAGCCGATCCAAAACGTAGAAAAATTATTATGAACTTTATTTATACCATTTACATTGAAAAAAATCTAATCTGGCTTTGGGAAAAAAAAAAAACATTGGGGAAAAAGTGGTATTGGACGTGACATTTTTTACGTTATCGGTGTAGTGTGTCTGACCCAATCCACAGACTATAGAAGCCACATGCTTGCATGGTTAATAATATTAAATGAATTGTAATTAACAAAAAAAACATCCATAACAATGAAATGAGACATATTGACATAAGTGAACATTTTGAAAACATTTCTGTTGTTGTGCTCACAACTTTATTTGTCCAAAGTACGGTTGACATTTGCATGGAATTGTCCAACATCTCTAACAGCTTAAGGTTCCGCACCACTGCCTCACTAAGCAAGCCGCTCTGTCCTGGCTTTGCTTTAATTACCATTTTACATTGCGTATCTCTTAAAAACACGGCATCAACAAAAACACGGTTTGTTACTTAAATTTAATCTAATAACAAAGGATTGTTTCACTATCTACGTTTGGTATTCATTCTAAATTGTTTCAGGACAAGGCAATATCATACACGCAGCTAAGGAAAATGAAATACAGAACAAGATAAATAGAATTTGATATTTTTAAATAGTATTTTGATTTTTATATATGCTTCCCATGCATAAGAGATATTTTGCCTTCACATTTCTATAAACAACTTGCTTAGGAAAAAATATATATGTACTGATTGAATTTGTCAGTATACTTGAAATTATGTTGCATTTTCTATTTGCACAAGGACACTGGAATGCTTCTTTTCACAAGTCTCATCTTCCTCTCTTTCGAGAACCATTGGAGGTTAAGAGTGTGACACAGGGGCCCGGTGAGAGTGTCCATGTGACGCCCCTGGGATTTAAAACAGCAACCTTACCATAATAAGCACAGTTCTAAGCAGCTGAGAACATTTGTAACATCTATTTTTTTATTGACAGATTAAATGTCATGTTCTGGGGTTTTGTGAGCCCTTGGTACACACTCCATGAAGTAAATATATACCTCATACTCATAAGATTTGCCATAAGGTCAAAAGAAGTATTTTCCCTATAACAATGCCTTGTTATGACTTGCTTGTAAAAATGAGACATTGGTTTTAAGAGGGGGGGGGCACAGCGGCCTCATTCCTCCACATCTGGGGGTTTGAATCTCGCCTCTACGCGGTGTGTGGAGTTTGTTTGTTCTTCCTATTTCTTGCAGATTTCATCCACCAGACCAATAACATGCATCTCCAAATGAGCCATGGTCTATGCAGGCATAGAATTATACACAATGAACAACTCCAAGCTGAGGCAGGTTGAAGTATTAGGACAGAATGGGGTAACCGGGCAAACTGGGTGGTGTGCGGTTCAATAACTTAGGATGTTCAACCCCTGCTCAGAAGTTGCTGCTTCAAGTCCTGGAGTGATTGGCCCCCCTATGTAACTTCCTGAAACCTCACTAGCCCTGAGGACCGTCTAGCCCAGCTTTCCCAATTATACATTGCTTTAAATGAAGGTGTTTGCTAAATAAAGTGTTATAGAATGCTTTTAAACAATCACAACCCACCGAGAAAAAGACCAGATGCTCTTATCTACACTCCAAAGGTGACCACAGCAGTAATTCCGGCTGTCATTTTGAGGCAGCATGAGAAGAAAACATTTTGAAGCTTTTATCAAGCAGATAAATAAAAAAAATAAAAAAAGACGCTCATTACAGTAGTGTTTTGTTAAAAAGCAACTTATAAACCATAAGTTTCAATGGACTGAGTAACACTAAGCAGAGAAAATCCCAAGTGCTTCTCTGTCGTTGTCAGCTAACAGTATTATGTCTGTAACGTCCACGCCCCCGGTGGGGCGGGGCTCCGCAGACGTTGCCAATTAGGCAAACGATCACCACGGCATAAGAGGGACGGAGCCCGTCCTACTACGCGAAGTATTGAGCCAAATGCCAGTTTTGTGCCTTACCGAGCGATTA
>JAABNY020000108.1:21178331-21195419 GCA_015164015.2 Brevimyrus niger
CAGCACGTTCCCCAGCACGTTCCTCAGCACGTTCCCCAGCACATTCCCCAGCACATTCCTCAGCACGTTCCTCAGCACATTCCCCAGCCGTTACTGCCTGAGAGGCTGAGAACCTGCTTATAATTACAATCCTCCACCTTTTCTCCGTTCAGGCCGCCGCCTCCTGAATGCGCATTGTGCACATAGCAGGTTCTTCTGTTCTATTTTATTTTATTCTTCCGATTCCGATTTAAGTGCATTTAAAGATTAAAATATTTAGCACTTAAGCTCAAGAGCATTTTCAGTGGCATATTTCGTATCTTCAGTCTTGACTAAAGGAGAAATACCTAATGGGCTGCAGTATTTTTTTGTGTCCATGGTTCATTTAAATTTTTCTTGTTCTTATTGTATTAAATCGTAACATTCTGCATAAAACTATGGGTGTTGCACCAGATCTGTGATGTGTCTTGTGTCCACCAATGAAGAGCCCTGTAATAAAGAGTTACTGCTGGAAACACATGATAACATTTAGCAAATTCACATTACATTGTCTTTCATAGACACAAGCTACTTAGCATAGCCGTAGTAGCGTTTAAGGCACTTGACCAGCTGTAAATGAACTATAGCAGGAACCAGTTGAATATCTTTTATCATAATCCCTCTTTTACCCATACCTGACTGTGGAAAAATGTTTGAGCAGGTGATTATACCTTATCTGTTATACCTTACACCTTATACCTTTAAATGAAAAACGAATTTTAAATTAAAGCAAATTTAGTAAATTTTCAAGGATGCTGGATCCAAAGGGGACCTCGGGGAAATGTCCAAGTATGAGATATTTCCTAGGCAAAAGTACTGCATTAAATTACTAGAACTGAATGCTGTTGACTTACAGCTCTTGTTTGCAGTGTCTACTTCACTCACAATACAGTAGATAGAAAACTGATTGATAGGATATATGTTCAGGGGACAGGTTAGGCTTTTGTCCTTTAGTGAAACCAGCTGCCAGCTGTCTAGCAGGTATTTCTGTATAGATTTCCGACCATCGTGTGTGATGTCAGCTATTGAAGACCAAGAAATTCAGTCTTCAGAAACCTTCAAGATTCGAGAGGTTTTTTCGTCACATACAAGAAGTAGTAAAATGCAACCCTGTTCACTCTGAACAGCTGTGCGTGATAAGACAGTAATAAAATATAGAAAAATAATCATTTAAAATAAAAAATATATTAGGCGTTCAGCTGTACATAATCTACACATAAGTGATAAGGTAAAAGTGATTGTGCTGTGCAATATAAGTGCATTGTGCAAGAGGCCTGAAATATGTACCAACAGTTTGGACAGTATGATTGCAGTACTCATAGGATTATGGGCACTAGTGCACAGTCAGTGTTACAGTAGCTGAAGAGTCACTATGGAGTCTGGTGGAAGATCTATGAGCACGGAGACTTGTCCTGGTTTAGGAGTCTTATGATCTGGGGAAAAAAAGCTCCTCTTTGACCTTTCCGTTCCGGTCATAAGGCTGCGGAAGCGTTGACCTGAGTTCAGCTGGCAAAACAGAGAGTTATTGGGGTGGGAGGGATCTTTGAAGATTTTCATTGCTCTGGTCCTACAGCGGCTGGTGTAGATGTCTTGTAGGGAGGGCAAGGCAGCGCTCAGCTGCTGTAAACAACCTCTGCAGGGCTTTCTGCTCCCGGACAGAGCAGTTACCGAACCATGATGTGATGCTCATGGTCAGTATGCTCTCTACGGCAGCCGATTAGATACCCTTTGGGACAGCAGGAGAGATCTTAAACCTCCCCAGCTGTCTTGGATGGTAGAGCCGCTGCCTTGACTTGGTGACCAGAGCATGTGTGTGTGGACCAGGTTGGTTTTTTTCTACACTGCAGGGCCTGACTTGTTTGGTTCCTGGCAGGCAAAGCCTGATTCTGATTCTCCATATTCTGTATCTCCATAATATCCAACCACTCCAACCCTTCACATGAACCTCATTATCAACCTAACCCTGCAGATTCATTCATATATCATAAAGTAAAAATACTCACTCGTATTTCACCTTCTTAACTTGACTTCCAGATTACCACACACACTCTCCAGCTAATACGCAGTGCTGAGGTGTGAGTCACTTGGAGCCGGAGTGCATGGGTAGACAACCACTTTATCCACAAGATCTCTTAAATCCCAAACACGTTCCAGTTTGCTATGATCCTCTACGTCAGGGTGCTCGACGAGTCCAGGTCTGAAAGGTTGAAAATTAAATTCTCATCCTTGGCCCCTGTGTGGGGGCAGAACTTTCCCCAGGGATGCATGAGCACCGAATTTCTTGTGCTATTCATGAAGGAACTCAGAAGTTATCTCTGTAGAGGCACCCCAACCCTGAACTCCTAGCTGCATTTTAATTCCTTTTAACCAATCTTGACTGTACAAAAATGTTTGACTTTCATCTTTTTCATAGCCCACTGTGTTTTATTCTCTGTGATTATTTTCTTCTTTTTTTTTCCATTTCAGCTTTGAATTTCACATTGTAAGTAGCGATGCTGCACTGGCTTAGCCACACGTGCTAATTACTGTTTACTTCGTGTTGCTCTCTGCCATAACACACACTACCGGCCAAGAGTGATAGGGTGTCGCATCGCATGACCTGGCCTTCTGGCCTGAACACAGTACAAATGGTTTGACCAGAGCGAAGGAAATGCAGCCAATGAGAGCTCAGCATATGTGGGACCTCCTTCAGGACAGCTGGAAAAGCATCCCTGGAGACCACCTCATGGAACTGGCATGGAGGAGACATGAAAACATGAAAATCCTGCACACACATACTACAGAAACCGAGAACGGCTGTACTAATCATTATTCTTTTATGCAGTCGTCTTGAGATAACAAGATAATCATCGCGATCGATACACTGTTCTCAGCTTTCATTGTATGGACCTCCTTTTAAAGTCAGGCCAGTGGTCGCCCAACCCACAGTCCAAACATGCAGTTGGATTAAGTGACAGCTGACATCCCATCCAAGGTGTCCTCAGCCTTGTGCCTTATGCAGCCTGAGATGGATAGATGGATAAGTATATGGAAGCAATCAATACCATTCCATATATAAATTATTGTACCATTCTATATATACATTAAATTATAAGATTCTTTTATGAAATACAAATTAGCGGGAACAAAAATGCTACAGCATAAACCCAGTGTTGTATTTTAGCTAGAGAAAATATTAGAGTGAATTATGGTTCGCTGTGCAGAATTCCCCTTGAGAGAAAACAGGGATCAAGGCTGCATCAGTAATAAAACAATAATGGATTTTTTTTTGCATAGTTTTCTGGTACCTAAGAAGAGAAGACTGAAAAGGACGCTAATAACGCCAATTGCGGCGGTTCTTCTAACGGACACCCACACAAGCAATCTTAGACGCATGATGTCACGGTGAGTTGAGTGCGAGCTGGGCTTGAATTTCCTAATGAACGAGACATTTTAAGATGCGCGGGCTGGCACGCATTCCATCCGCCCGTTTGCCTGACAGGTATTGTGGGTAAGGCGTGCACAAAATCTAAGCACGTGCAGTGTGCTGGTACTATGCTGCAGTTAGCGTTACACGGCGAGGTGAGAAAATGCATCAACGTTTGTTGACGGTCATTCCAGGTGCTTCTCCATATACATTGTTTTCAAAATCAATTACATGGCATTGGCACCGATGAAACGACTCTGTCCGCGGGATGTGAAACACCTCTGCTCAGCATCTGTCCCACTCCACGAGGACGGAGCGGGGGATCTTCACTGTGCCAAAAGAGAGGTATGGGATCGCCAGGAAGCACATGAGGAAACAACGGGCAAACAAAAGGATGGTGGAAGCGAAGTGAGGAGTGAAAGGCTGGGGCCGTCCTCCAAGTACTTTCGTCTGGAAATGCAGCCGCTTAGAAGCAGCACACTACTGTTTCTCCGAAGCCTGTGTTTCTGAAGTCTTATCCATTTCTAGGGGTGTATATAGGGGTGGGGCCACAGGGGCACTAGGCACAGCCGAAAGCTGATTGGCCCCTGGAATGCCCCTCCCCTGCATTCACCAATTCAAAACATATCATTGGCTGATGATAAGGTTGGGTCCTCTGTATGAACTGGGGACCCTCTTTTACTACCCCACCAAAAACAATCCTAGAATCACCACCCTGGTTTCCATTATATTGCTTAGAGATTTGCAGTTTGTATTTATTATACCTAGCAGGTCCCAAGGCTGGAGGGAGCAGAAGCATAGTTAGTGCGGAGATAGCATTTAGCAGAGGGTTGGGGGTGGGGGCATGGAAAATCTAGGGGTGCGGGTGATATAACCAACATGGGGCATGCTGGGATACGTGCAGAGGTGAGATGAGATGGAGAAGAGAGGCTGAGACAACACAAGCAAAGACCCTGCATTTTTTCCAGAAAGGCAGATAATTGGCTGATAATTTAACCCAGGACATCATAAGAGCAAAGTGCTTTTTTTAACCATCCGGCATTCCTGAGGTATACAAAAGGGTAAATTGATTGTCCAATTTTCTTTCGTATATATGCGTAATATGATGCATATCAGCATAGCATTCGCATTACTCTTAATGTAAAATACATTTCTTTAATTTTCAGGACAGCAGTTCTAAGAGCGATGGTCCACTTAAAGTTTTGTTTTACCAAAGAAGAGACAAAAGAGTAATACACTGGTATTTATCAATATATCCCTTTTAATCGAATAAATTTGCATCCTCCTGTAACTTTTCTGGGCTGTTTCCATTTTCCATGAGTTCCCTGAAAAACTTCTATCCAGCTGATTTAAACGCCCATCCTGCAGGAGACAAACGCTCATTAAGACCGACCGCCGAGCAACATTGACATTTTGCTGATATTTTAAAAGGGGAACTTTACTTAAAATAAGGCTACAAATCGCCGCCCAACGGAAAATGCACCAGGAACTCCGTCGAAATAAGTGAAATTTTGCATAATGCTTTGCATCACTCGGAAATGCCAAACTGTCATTAAGCCACGGAGATTAGACCACAGGCAAGGAACACGCAAACACATCTGCTGAACACAGCGTGGATCATTAGCCTCCGCTGAACAAGGCATTACACCAGGGAACTCGTTTGGGTTAAATCAAAGATTGCAGATGATTTTTGGAGGACTGATCGCCAGCAGAGCCATTTCCATCCAAACTCCAAGATGAAGCTCACATACCGCGGTACCCAAGGCCCAGCTGACAGATGCCAGGGATGCTTCCAGCGCTCGTCTCTTTGGCCAAACTGAGACAAATTGCTTCTTGGCACAACATCTCGCATTTCATTTTTAAGTGGAGCAGGTGTTTACAGACCTGAAGATTCAGACCTCATTTCTTATCTGCAGGGAAGAAAAGCTTGTGTAAGCTGAGCGTTTCAAATTTAGATTAATGAATACAAGGTTAAAAAAAAATATGCAAGCATTATTTCATAAAAATTATAGCTTTTTTTTTCTTGTCATTATTTTTTTTTTTAAATAGATTGCGAGCTGGATATTGTTGCTTAGGAAATGGAATTTATTTTTGTTCAAAGTTCAGGCAAACTGGAGACTTTAAAGTCCCATATTGTTGGAGATCGATTGTGCGTATGGGGCCTCATCAAGAAATTACTCTGAATTGCAATTTATGCTTCTTAACGTACCCAAAACCTTAATTAAAAAAAGTTAAACTGAGAAGCTGTTATTGAAAATAGATTAAATACATGTCATGACAAGAATGGTAAATTATGGCTGAAGATTAAACAATCTTCACCATTAAAAAATTACAAAAATATATTAAAAATCATAACTTTCAGTTTTAAGTGAAAAGTAAAGCCATAACACATTTCTTAATTATTTAACATTAAAATGAATAATGTGAAATATAATATGTTCTAACCAAGTTTAATGAGGTGGATTTAGTAGTGATATGTTTTTTTTAGTTTAAGTGTTTCTGTCACTCACAGTATGTGTCAGTCATTCTAAGCACAAATGCATCATCATCATCATCATCATTATTATTATTATTGTTATCATATTTAAGCCAAGTACAACACAGTCATTATGTTTATTATTATATTATTGTTGTAGCTGTTATAATAATAATAATAATAATAATAATATGGCAAAGCTCATTTCCCCATCCTTAGGTGTGCATTTATTTGTACTGTTGTGATCATAATGATTTTGACTTCTACTTCATGGTTTCCTTAATAACAAGGACCGGGTCTCAAAGGAAGCCAAAGTGCCCCCCACTGCGGGGATGGAAAGGAGGTCAGCTCCATAAAGAGGGAGGAAAGAGGAGTTCAGGGAGGGGTAGAGGAGGTACACGGAAAGGACTGCGGGAGCCTCCACACGCCTGGACGAGTCAGATTGTTCGGATCAGTTTATTTCTATTTAGCACTTTTCACAACAACACTGTTCCAATCCAATAATGGCAAACCCAGCCATTCTTCAAGCGACATTGTGTGGCTTCTCTTGAGCGACTCCTCCAGTGCATCGTCATCCGTCCAACCATTTCCCCTGAAGGAAAAGCTCAAGGTAATGCGGTCTCAGAACACCACAGTTCCCTGGATCACAGATTACCTCATCATACAGCCACCTTCGATTCGATTCGATCATCAGGCGGGGCCACAGGGGCACTGGCTACAAATGTAAGCCGATTGGCTCCCAAAATACTCCATCTCCTGTCACTCACCAATTCAAAGCATATCATTGGCTAATGATAAGGTCAGCCATTCTGTATGAATTATGGCCCCTCTCATTGCCACACGCCTTAAAAAGAAATCCTCGAATCACCACTGCACGTCCCCTCTCCTGATTACGCTCCACCGCAGACTGGATACAGGCGTACGGAAGGAGGCGGCACATCCTGTTTAGAGGTTTAAGAAAAACCACCTGCAGCTCAATGCCAGAAAGATTTTAGGCATAGCAGGGTGTCGCTGTCACTGTTCAAGGAGAGCGTGTCGAGAGGGCACAGTGCCATTAGTGCCTTGGCATTTATATCGATGACAGGCTGGACTGGCATGACAACACAGTGGAAGTCTAAAAAAAAGGACGGCACAGACTGTTTTTCTTGAGGACACTGGAGACTTTCTGTACACGCAGCAAACTGCTATACGCGTTTTACTAGTCCATTGAGGCCAATGTCATGTTCTTAGCTGCTGTGTCTTTGGGGGAGGGGGGGGGGTGGAGGAGACTGAACATTCTGGATTCTAGAGAAGAATGTCCAAACTGTACTTTTACATACAAACTGTAAGGCTGCCTGGCTTAAAGGGCACTAACCCAGCTACCCACATTATATTTTATCCAAAGCTACTGTAGGTGTCTCTGTTTGTGTGTGTGTGTGTGTGCGTGTGTGTGTGTGTGCGTGTGTGTGTGTGTGTGTCTATATGAGCACCTGTGGGTTAAGGGTCTTACTAAGGGGCCCAATGCTGACATCGCTTTGCTGACCCTGTGGTTTGAACAAGGGACCATCTAATAACCTTAGCCGCACCCCTCTATGACTCATCACTGTAAAATTCCATCAGTCCCTTTTTTGCATGCAAAATTTGTATTTGTATTTATTTGTATTGTTTGCGCAACAAAAATTGTACCATCAAATAATATGTAATATCCTCCAAGTCATGAACCATAGATACCTGGATGAAGACCTGCATCAAAAAAACGTATTTGGTCCAGTGAAGCAGGGACCTCGAAACTGGTATTTCCCCCAGACCACCAAACAATGGGTTCCCTGGGGAAAGAAAATGTTCATTTACAAAAACTAACTACACATTTTCAAAGCACGCCTCTTATTTTTTTTTTTTTCACAACCCCTGACATGAATCCTGATCGCACCCGGGAAAAAAATGCAAATGGATAAACTGATGAAATCTGGCCCGCCGATCGAGCCTCTCAACCACCCCCCACCCCCTATCCCCGCAAGCTGACAAGTTATACTGGTCCATTAAATTTTTGCACATCATATGTCAGTCTGCTATCATGAAAAGGTTGGCACCCACTACCAGACTGTCAAGTCAGAAGTGTCAGAAAGTCTCACTTTTTGCATAAAACGGCATACAAAAAAAGTTTTAAATAGTATACAGATGCTCCTCTACCTACGCATGAGTTACGTTCCGAATGGCGTTCGTAACTTGAAATGTTCGTAAGTCATTATTCAACATCATTTTCAGGGTATCCGCAGATACGAAGAACTAGGATGCTGGGAGTACGGACGCTACGCTGCTGCACAGCGGGAGTAGTGGCAAGAAGTCGTACTAGACGGAATTGGCGCGCAGAAAAAAAAATTATGTTGCAGACAGAAAACGGGAGCCCAATGAACACAATTTAGACTTACAGTCCTCTTCGTTCGTAAGTTGAAAGTTCGTAAGTAGAGGAGCGTCTGTATTATAAATGTCTTTTATAAACTGGAACAATTTACGAACGAGACTGTAGCCAAATACTACAACAGAAAACTTTTCAAGTTCTTCTGCAGTAAAAACCAGCTTACTTAGTAAGATTATTAAGGGGGGAGGGGTTGAGATTGCCAAATGGATAAAGTGGTAGATTGCTAATCCACTGCACTCCGCAGAAGTTAATGTTTTTGAATGTTAATTCATTTTGTGACCTTTCATACTTAAATAAACTGTAATCAAGTGTTGTCAACCTGATAGACTTCATAGTTTCTCCAACCAACTTTAGGCCTGAAGCTCCTACAGTTGTACCGCTTTACAGTCCGTCATCACGCATTTCCGGAAGTCTAACCCTTACCCTAACTTAAACCCACAGCAGTGTCACCTCACAGTACTTTGCTGACCCCCTATTTAGAGAAACCCCACCCCTCACATCCACTCAACTCTGCTCCCTTCCAGCTAGATTTGCAGTATCTCCAACTGGGCAGCAAAATCCAGGCACAATTTGCGAGATAACAGGCCAGTTAGAGATATATACACGACCAATTACACGGGAGGCCTGAACAGTGTATCTTTAATGTAGCATAACACACAGGCTCACTGCACATAATTCCCAAGCCTCGGATATTAAATAACTTCAACCGGCCCCCATGACACGAACCTCTCACAGTCCTCCCTCCCACCCACCTGGGCACTCTAGTCGACCCCCCCGATATGACATACCAACTGACAGTGATCAGAGATCAAAATGACTCTAGGGCGACCTCCTAACAAATCATTAGGGGACCCCCCCCCCCCCCCCAAAAAAACCCCCCCTATCAAACCAGGGGGAAAGGGGGGCCGGGGCCCAAAAAAAAATTCAATAAAAAAAAAAAAAAAAAAAATAGGCAAACACTTTCACCAGGAGTATTTCCAACTGCCTCTCCAGAAAATCCAGAAATTCTCTTGTCTATCTGTGTATGTCCATTATATTTTAATCCACTTAACTCACAACAGTTGTTCGTTCTGTGTCCTTAACAGTTTAATGTCCTATGATATGATAGTCTGTTAATGAGCATATTGGGTTCCGCTTCCGCTTTAAGTCTTTTTAAATATGATAAAAGATTAACAGCAGAGCCACTGGAATATAAACAGTAGCCTGGAAACTGTATGGCGCACCTGGACTCAACATTAATTTCAACAGCTGTTAAAAATCTGTAAAATATCAGACAGGAATGTTTTATAGTAAATAGGGAACTGCGCTACATACAGGATAGTGTCTGGGGATATAATTGTCTTATCCGCCTATTTTTTCTGTAAGAATAATTAGGACCATGGAAACCAAATTTCAGAATAAACCAGACTTTAGTGAAGTTTGCCTTTGTTCACCATTTGTTAAATAAAGCCGAAAAAGTAAAGACAATTTACTATGCTGATAGTAAGTGTTCTTTAGCTATATCAATTCCATTGTTGCAAGAAAAATGCATGCAGACCTCATTAGCTGAATGATGCAGCAGCTCGTTGGAGACGTTTGATTTGCACACAAAGTTGGCTTTGAACATCTGACTTGAGGTTGTGTTAAATCGCATTTTAATTTATCTGAAACTGCATTTGGCATAGAAGCCCAGGCTTGTAGTAGATGCAAATCCAGCCAGCACATCTTTGAAAACTGCAGGTATTAAAATTGAATAATAACAAAAATGGAATGAGGAGAATGGACTTTATTTTAAGTGTCCCGAATCATTTTCATAATGTGAAAAGAGAGGCAGGTACCTATATAGAAATACATGTAGAAGGCAAGCAATAATGAGACAAGCTGGAAATGAGGGACATTTTAGAGATATTACTCTTCAGATAAACAATGCTCTGCACTAACTTGCCATACTTCTTACTGTTTTTATGCTCAGAGAGCTCAAAGCCTTGACAAAAACCAAAAACTAAAACCAAAAATCAAAGCACCAATTCACTCCATTAATCACCTCCATAACCAAACCCACTTAATAAACTAACTGGCATAAAGGTGAACAGTGATGCTGGATGATAAGCTCAGTGGGGTAATTAATGAGCACTCCACACATCCTATTTTTAAATGTACACAAGGAGCTCAAAATCTCACTTAAAATGATGCTCTACTCAGAAATTAATCTATGTTTCTTAAGGAGAAAGAGCAGAAAACAGATAATTATAGTATTTTGCATTCTCAGTGCAATACTTTACAGAATATTTCACAACTCTCAAATTCTATTTAGCCTCTTAACAATTATTTATATTAATAGCTGCACAGTTTTAACTAAAACATCTCTGGGGTCTTGAAAACACTGACTGAGATGCTTTTATCCAGATAAATTGCCGCCTTATCCATTTTCACAGTAGGGTGTTATACTGGAGTAATTCAGTTTAAGTACATTGGTCAAGGGTACTACAACATACCGTCATACTGGGATTAAGATGGGAAAGTATGTTTTTTGCCTCGTCTGACTAATCGCAATGTCAGTGTCCTGGATGGGCATCTTCAGCCTGTGAAGAGCAATTGGGGGGGGGGTCTTACAGTATAAATGATGTACCTGCGTAAATTCCAGGTGATCCTAGATGGTGGCCCTATTACAGGCAGATCAGCAATGGGTGAAATTAGAGCTCACTGAGGTGGAGAATGGCACAGTCATTCCGGCACCTTATCTCTTTACTTCGCTTCTCTTATTAAGGCTGTGGCTTCCAGTGGCAGATAGCTCACATCTTACCCCTTTCAGTGCAGCCGGGCCGCTATTGAAAAACAGTGGTTCCTCTTTCTCTTATTAGAACCCTTCTCTGTCCAAAGGGGGGGGGAGGTTAGCCACCGCAAATGATCGTCTGTGCCCCCCATCAATAATCAGGCAAAGAACCTAAAAAAAAAAACAAAAAAAAACCATAAGAATTATCGCGTAAGCCCAGGTGATGTGTCTTTTGTTTTCTGTGGTCCTGCTGCTCGGCAACATTCACCATGACTCAACCCCCCCACACCCCCGCCCCCCCGGTTTTGGGGCCATCAGACTTGGTCTGGTGCCGACACTGTGTGCAGTTTGAATGCCCTAAAGCCCCTGGACCCTGTATTTGATTGAAGATACAAACTATATACAAAATATATGCCACCTTCTTTTGTCAAAGCAGTGCTTTAGGTACTGAGGGCACCTAAGTACAAAACAGATCATTTCTGAACGTCAGACACATCTCTCTGTTTTCTAAGAATTATTTAATTCCCGGAAGGACAGCGATTCACATGGAAGTCCCATGATGCTGCGGCGACCTGGTAGCAGTTGGATCCGAGGCTGTCCCTATACGTATCACTCTTCCTCTTTGTCTTTGTCTGCTCTGTGTGGGCATCATTACCCAGTTTATGGATTACATAGTCCCATGGGAAGCAATCAAAATCTGCGCAAATACTGGCCCGGCGCGCCCTCTTCCCCGGGCATAACGATGAAAACTGAGTCACGGTCTCATGTACTCGAGTGAAAGGCGGGAAAACACTGCGTAACCCCCAGACGGCTGAAAGGCTGGGCTTCTATGCCATCTTGAGATTAAAGATACAGCCCTGATACAGCAGCCGCGGTGCATTTAAGGTGAGGAAAAGGATCCCTGAACCGGTGCTCTTTCATCAAATGAACAGTGAGTCACATGCAAATGATTCAGTGTCCAACGAGAAACAGGAAAGTCCCGTCTCAGCCTTAAATCTCGGTCTCTCTTACTGCCCAGTTTGCTCACAAATTTGCAGAACGGACAGTTTTAACTGCCGATGCACGTGCATGCAACCGCACACTAATGAATGACCAAGAAGCTTTCAAATAAAGGGAGACTGAAGTCCCAATACACTGATTAGTATCACAGCTTCCCCATAAAACTTTGTCTATAAGATCTGCAGCAAAACAATTCTTACCTTAATTCATTTTCATGCTGCTCATCTCAAAGCAGAATAGAGTGCTTTTTTGGTAAATGAACTGCGAATATTCTCAGTACAGCCCAGTTTCCGAAAAGCTGGGATGCTGTGTGAAATGCGAATAAAACAGAATGCAATGAATCGCAAATCATATAAACCCATTGGAAAAAGGGATTGTATTCATTATAAATGATCACAACTGTATCAATAACATTGTGCAATGAATGAAGACCATAGACAAAACCATTGCATTTATCTATTACTGCCCTTTAGCCTGAGTGTGAAGTATCTCTCTGGATAAATCACATATTGAAAAAGTCAGTATATCCCAGGCATTTTCTGGCCAGCAGCAAAAAAAAACTACATAAATGCTTCTGTTTGTTTTTGATATTAATGTTATGCAATGATCTTCTCAAGAAAACATCATTCGGATTTAAAATCACAACTCAACAATTACAAAATATAAAACAAATGCACTGCTCGAAAAAATTAAAGGAAACACTTTGAAAACACATCAAATCTCAATGGGAAAAAAAATCATGCTGGATATCTATACTGATATGGACTGGGTAATGTGTTAGGAATGACAGGATGGCACATTGTTTGATGGAAATGAAAATTATCAACTTACAGAGGGCTGATTTCAAAGACCCCCCCGAAAATCAAAGTGAAAAAATGACGCGGCAGGCTGGTCTAGTTTGCCGAAATTTCATTGCAGCAACTCAAAATCGTACTCAGTAGTTTGTATGGCCCCCGCGTGCTTGTATGCATGCCTGACAATGTCGGGGCTCCTAATGAGATGACGGATGGTGTCCTGGGGGATCTCCTCCTAGTCCTGGACCAGGGCATCACTGAGCTCCTGGACAGTCCGAGGTGCAACCTGGTGGCGGCGGATGGACTGAAACATAATGTCCCAGAGGTGTTCCGTTGGATTTAGGTCAGGTGAGCGTGGGGTCCAGTCAATGCAATTAGTTCCTTCATCCTACAGGAACTGCCTGCATACTCTCGCCACCTGAGGCCAGACATTGTCATGCACCAGGAGGAACCCAGGATCCACTGCACCAGCGTAGGGTCTGACAATGGGTCCAAGGATTTCATCCCGATGCCCAAGTAAAGGTGCTGTTGTCGAGCCAGTAGAGATCTGTGAGTCCCTCCATGGATATGCCTCCCCAGACCATCACGGACCCACCACCAAACCTGTCATGCTGAACAATGTTACAGGCAGCATAACATTCTCCATGACTTTTTCAGATCCTTTCACATCTGTCACATGTTCTTAGTGTGAAACTGCTCTCATCTATGAAAAGCACAGGGTGCCAGTGGCGGACCTGCCAATTCTGATATCCTATGGCATATTCCCATCGAGCTCCATGGTCCTGAGGAGTGAGCACAGGGCCCACCAGAGGAAGTCGGGCCATCAGGCCACCCAGTCAGTTTCTGGTTGTTTGGTCAGAGACCTTCACACCAGTGGCCTGCTGGAGGTCATTCTGTAGGGCTCTGGCAGTGCTCTTCCTGTTCCTCCTTACACAAAGGAGCAGATACTGGTCCTGCTGATGGGTTAAGGACCTTCTACAGCCCTGTCCAGCTGTCCTAGAGGAACTGCCTGTATCCCGGAATCACCTCCTTGAGACTGTGCCGGGAAACACAGCAAACCTTCTAACAATTGGCATGTATTGATGCACCATCCTGGAGGAGTTGGAGAGTGCTGTGCAACCTCTGTAGGGTCCAGGTACCACCTCATGCTTCTAGCGGTGACTCTGACTGTAGCCAAAAGCAAAACTAGTGAAAAAAGACGAGGAGGGAAAAATGTTATTGGCCCCCACCTGTTAAACTATTCCTGTTTTATGGGGTCGTCTCATTGTTGCTCCTGTAGTGCACCTGTTGTTAACTTCATTAACACCAAAGCAGCTAATTAGAACTAATTAGCAACCGCCTCTGCTACTTAACTGACCACGTCAATATCCCAGTAGTTTAATTGACTGAATTAATTGACTTTGTTTTTTTTTAGCAGTGTATATAGAAACATACCTATATCGTTTTCATTATTTAGATAATGTCTAAACAGTGGCACATTCTGAAATTTATAATTTTCCATCCATCCATCCACCCATCCATCCATCCATCCATCCATCTTCGATAAACACGAAGGGTCTCATGGGTCGGGAACCTATCCCGGAAGCTACAGGAACAATAATGGGCGCCAACCCATCCCAGTATTACATAATAATTATTATCAATGCATGATGTCATTTACCTCAAAAATATAAGTAATAATAATAAAAAATCCTCTATGGGCAAAGGCAGCCTTCTGCCAATATTATCCTACACAGAGAGGAGCAAACCCAGCTAGATATGTGATGTAACACTTTCCTTTATAATAAGCGCATTGTCATGCAGAAACAGTTCATACAGAATCAAAGCAGGAACAAAACATTTTGCAAACACTGGAACTTGTTCCTCACAGCGAAGATGAGTCGACTCTTCATATCTGCTCCAATTTGACACAGTGTTGTACCGAACGTCTGAATTCAAATAAAAGTCTTTAAAGAGAAAAAAAAGTCAAGCTTGTCGCCAGGCTCACCTGAGGTTCTGGCTTGGAAAAAAATTTGCTTTGATCCCTTCTTTGAGCCAGTACTAAGCTAATGCATGAAATAGTGTTATTTTCTCTGAAGAAGAAGAACATGGATCTAAAATGATTTAAACTCTGACGGCTATGCAGCCTGAATGGGAGGGAAGGTAACTTCCAAGATTGCAGAAATGAGGATTTCTCTCCAGTTCCATGTGCCCGGTGCGTAGAAGGGCAGTGGATCAACCCCGCGTTCATGGTGCCCAAGCTGGTCCTGCTGATGATGGAAGCCACATTTGCAGGCAGAGTGCTTATACAGAACTCACAGTCTTGGTGCAAGGTTATTTTCATGTGCACAAAATGCTATTATATGGTTTTAATTAATCAGGACTCCAGAACCCCTGCGACTTTAATGCATAAATTTTGCACTGCCTTGCATCTATCTAGAACATCTCAAGGCATTTTTATATCTTCTATTGCAAGATGTCTGTCTTTTCCCTCTCCAGTTACCGGCATACTTCCTTCTAACACACCAATAACTTTTAAGCACACGGCTGTGTAGTATTTTCCCATTACAATTGCTCAGTGTGATTTCAGTGCTTAACTACTATAATCAGGATTCTATTATTCAGAAGTTTCAGTGCATATCAGTGGCATTTATTCAGTGTCTTGTTTATTACCATTTAACTGGTGATATGTTTGCGTGTTTATTTAAGAAAGCAGTGAAAACAAAGCAAAAGACCTTCCTGGACATCACCTAAAAGGCAACGTCTCCAACTCTCAAGTGAGCTCCAGCTTGTATTATATTTTCCGACATGTTAATCGTAATGGTCCTTTGTAATGCTACGTGTTTTTTTTTTTTTTTCAGCGGGAGAACCCAACATAAATATTCATGGTCAAGCCATGCTAATAGGAGATTAGTATGCCGGCTTTTGCAAAGAACACATGTAATTATCTCAGTTACACAGCCCTAATGAAGCTAATAGTCTTGTTTCAGAATGTGCCCTTCTTACACTGCTTTCCAGTGCAGTGCAGGTGAGCTGTCAATGACCTCATTATCAAGAATCATTAGCATTCTATTTTCCATCAGTGACCATCAATTTAAAATGTGCTCTAGTCTGGCCCTGATTTCTTTGTTGTCACTCCAAACGCTTTGCCCTGACTTGTTACCCTACATAATTTCTAAGTGAAACCTACTATCCACATTCCGTTGATTCTGGTGCCCAATGCGTTTCTAAGTTTGAGCGCGCCAGCATAATGAATTTAGCTGTTAAAATTTAGTTTGACTGTGTACAGTAGGCTAAATGAATTGGATTATTTATAATTAGTTTTTGGATTGATTTGTAATAAGTGTGAACAAAAATGGAATAGCTCTACAATTAAAAACATATATATTCGTGGCTCTGTATGACATTCAGGTGTGGAGTAAAGGGGGAGTAGGGGGTTGGATAGGTCAATTACACACCCCAAAATATTTTAATATAATTGGATTAGTCTGGGTTGGGGGCCCAATTTGATCTTCTTTCATGGGGCCCAAAATCCCTAGCATTGCCCCTAGTCACATGGCTATGTGTAATTATTCTAATTCTAAAAATCACTGTAATTGTTTTTTTCCCCCTATGGTCATTTATGATAGAATAGTCCCATTGTATCATTTAATGTGCAGCTTTGCATCTCTGGAAGAACCAGTACTTGCCTCACTCTGTCCTGGAGAAAAGCGGTGAAGCTGTTATAAGGTTCGATTGTTAAATGCACACCTGAAGCCAGCGAGCTTTGTCACCCAAAAAAGACGCAGCTGAAAGATACGTTTCGACGTTTGAGGCCTGAAAGCTCCAGCCTCCAGACTTTCTGGTCCATGATCCTTTGCACCGGTCCCGTTCTACGTTTTCCAGCTTCGGCTCACCCATCTGTGCTATTGCACTTCAACTTAAAAAAAAACAACTATTCTCTATGCTGCTCTAATTAACAATGAGCAAGTTTATTCAGTTGATGTTCACACCTACCGGCACTGAAAATTAACCATGCCTTTGAAATCCAAAATAGAAGAATACGAAAACAAAGGAAAATCAGTCACACAGCTTTAATCCATATGTGATTTGCTTACAAGAGGCATTTATCCCTGTTAAAGATAACAGCAGTTTAATATTTTGAAAACACCTTCTGGTGTCCCTGGGCGTGACGGTTCATACTCGCTCATATCTGATGCTGTTGCCTCCCAGTATGAATTTCACAGTTTACATACCTCATTTCTGCCGGCTTTGAGTCAAAGCCAG
>JAABNY020000108.1:21210900-21223851 GCA_015164015.2 Brevimyrus niger
AAGGGTCAAGTATTAAAGGGAATAGAGGGGAGGGGGGGGGGGGAGGGGAGTTCCAATATTCAAGAACAGGATGGTAAAAATTCCCACATGTCACTTTGTTCATAGGAGTTTTACTCACACAAAAATGTTCTGAGGGCGGAATGAAAAATGATTGATTCAGAGAGATAACCAATCAGAAGTCTTGATCCTGCCTCCTCTGGTTACTTGGACCTGCCTCCTCTGCAAAATAATTGGTCATCTCTCTGAACG
This sequence comes from Brevimyrus niger, assembly GCA_015164015.2. NCBI lineage: Eukaryota > Metazoa > Chordata > Actinopteri > Osteoglossiformes > Mormyridae > Brevimyrus > Brevimyrus niger. The sequence goes on from JAABNY020000108.1 coordinate 21,211,150, forward strand.
AATCATTTTTGGTCTGTCCTAAGAACATTTGTAAGTTTAACTCCCACAAGCTGTCACTCTTGCCCTGCCCCAAATTTCAAAGATACATCGATTGCATCCTCGCCTCGACCAATCCCACCACTGCACTGCAAGTTTGTTTTTGGGAGGCAAGTAGGCAACACTGGTTATGCCAAGAACACAGGAACAGTCTTTGCATTCTTGGTATTGAGAAACACCCTTAGTCTTTGATCTTAATTTTATGAGTAAAGACACCAACTCCATTTTGTTAAAACAGTTGTGCATAAACAATATATTACAGCGGAGAAATTAAGCTCCAACCATATTCCAACCAAAGATCATGAATATTACCAACTGACATTCTGTCCTCTTCAGTTCTGATTTTGTATTATTAACGGAGCCTGATGGGATCAGATTGAGAGCTTAATAAGTATATCACTGAGCAGAGACACTGAGAAATTAGAACTAAGTAAACTGTGCAATTTTTTCTCGATTACAAGACTAAACACTGGCATTGATTCATGAACAGTAGTTATACAGTAGTTATTTCAATTTAGTTGACAAGGATTTCTATCGGATATCTTGTTACCTGGTGACATTAAAGCCCTTGTCCTTGGAAGAATTTGATGAGCCATCATTGGAGGTGAGCATCATTAAAAAAGTGATGGATAGAGGGGACGTTTACAGGAAGTATTTTGAACCCGGAACCCGCTGGCTGCCTCTCAAACTAGCTAATTTTCAGTTGATGCTGAAGCTGGAAATTAATCTAAAGGGTGATGGTTGGAATTAGTCACGATCACAAAGAAGCATTCGCTGTGACAGATGCCTGACAGGTAGCGAGTCAGCCTGCGCTCGCGAAGCCGTGGGAGGGAGTAACCGCCCGGTGAGACCATTTAATCTCAGCGCAGTGCAACGAGGACAGCCGAGACTTACGGGAAGCCTCGCCTGGCGTCGACATCTAAACGTCACTGGCTGGCAGGCAGAGGGGCCGATCCTTTCTGCAGTTCTTGGTCCTCCGCAGTCCTGACAGGGAAGTCGGTCAATTGTAAACCATTGAAAAATAGAACACATCTTCAGTTTTCTTATGGAAAGCATAGAAAATGCATACAGAAGTGACCCTGTCCTCCAATGAAATATGGCCCAGTCGCATTGTACCTTCACTCGAGGTTACAGCTTGTTTTGTCCGTGGCTCACTCTGCTAGTAGATTAATTTTGTTAATAATTGGTTGTGCATTTAGTTGACACTTTTGTTGAGAGATGTCCTTCTCTAAAGCTGGACATTTTACTTAAATACCATAGTCAAAGGGACTATAGCAGAATCCTCCCCAAGACTTGAACCGACGGCATTCAGCAAAACAGATTCTTGACCTTAAATATTCTATTTTTTTCACCCAATTAAAACTAGAGTAGCTACCATGAATAAAACCTCTTGGAAATTCATTAAGGTCTAGGGCCGTGGGAGACGGGCAGTGTACCCCTGGTGACAGCAGAGGCATATGCTAGTCAAAATTGCTGATAGTACGTTTGCACCATATGGACAAACGTTACAAATCCCTTATTACCTCACTTATACCCTGTTTCTAGGTAAGAGATCTTACTTAAATTGGAAACCGGCGGCGCGTTGGTGAGTTCATTCGCGGTTCCTCATGTTTGCCGTATTTGAGCTCCACTCCTTTTTCAAAATAATGAGCATCCTCCTGGTGATTATTCTGACAGTGCCCAAGTCGGCAAAATCCCAGAATTCCCAGTCAATACCTTGTCCGCATTTTAACAGGAAAACTGAGCATTACCAACTCTGGAAAAAGACAAGGAGACCCTGTTTTTAAACATGGAGATTGCAGCATGGAGATATGGATCTAACAGGCTTTCACACATGGAGCGACAGCAGATAATTTTTCTGAGATCTGGCAGGTGTTGATGCTGACATCCAACAAACAGCGACTTGCTGGTAGAGCATGAGAACTCTGTAGTCTTTTTATGTCTCATACAAATCAAAGTCCAAATATGGCACGACAACACAGACGGGCAATGTCACCCTTGTCTAAAAAGACTCTCATTTCATGTGGTTTCTAGATAATTGTATATGACACTATAAACATAGAATGTGTGTGTGTGTGTGTGTGTGTATTGTAGGTGAAATTCCCATGCACCCACCCATCCATCCATCCATCCATCCATCCATCCATCTATCTATCTATCTATCTATCTATCTATCTATCTATCTATCTATCTATCTATCTATCTATCTATCTATCTATCAATCTATCTATCTATCTATCTATCTATCTATCTATCTATCTATCTATCTATCTATCCCAGTGTTATAGTTTTCATTGTGTTTATTTCATTTTTCCCTGCCACCCTGAATACAGGAACAGCAGGTGTAGAAAATGAATGGAAGCAGATTTTAATCTTATACTGTTTTCAATTTTCCCTTTTAAATCCAGTTTAATTTTAATTGGCTTTCAGTTTGGCTTTTTGTCAGTTTTCGTTTATAACAAGTCATAATTTGGCCCTTGTCACAGTCTCTCAGATCTTTATCTGTGGCATTTTCTTCCACATTCAACATGGCAGCTAAAAGTATCAAAAAAAACAAAAACCAAAAAAAAGCCAACAGTAGGTCCGTAATAAAGATACTTCAAACTGTGATATTAAAGTCTGCAGGCTGTAGCAAACACAACTTTATTCGACAGCGTGTGTTAGATGGATGAAACAGCCTCTCTGAAAACCACCCTCTCCCAGTAACACACATCAGATACAAAGGAACAGGTGTTAACAGGCATGGGCCCAGTGAAAGGGGGTCTGTACTTCAGCTCTCCGCAGGAGGGCTGCTTTCCCTTTTAGTCCTGCAGCCGTCAAAGAGGATGGCCGACTTGTTCTCAGACATCGCAGACTGATTAAAACAAATGCTGCCGAAATGTTCCTACGCAGACGTGGCTTGGGAGCAGGTTTTGGTAAACGAGACGACTTGTGGCCCGGAATCCTTAACAGCTTTGTCAACATTTGTGACTCATGTTGTCATGGATCCATCATAAACTAGCTGCTTTCTTAACAATAAAAACAAACCCCCTGGTAGATATATGCCTGTACCATGCAGTCTTAGGTCATTTTTAACAGTGCAAATTATATATATGTTGTTTATATGAACCAGTGGTTTCAAACATCTGGTTCACACCTTACATTATTTACACCTTCATAATGCCTTTATAATACATTCACAGAACATTCATAAGCAGCATGTAAGTATAGCTTGACATCCAAACATGCCTTAGCAAATTTAATATACATTAAAACAAACATTATACAATTATATGATTATAGTGTTTCTTTTTTGTCATATAATGTTAGTTATTGATGTATATTAAACTATTAAGGTTTCTTAGGATGATAAGGCATACATGCATGCTTCTTATGAATGTTCTACAAATGCATTATAAAGGAATTACGAAGGTGAGATGAATGTTCCATGAATGCATTTTAAGTGCATTGCGGAAGTGTAATTAATGTAAAATGTAACCAGACATTCCATCCCAGATAGCAAGCATGAAATTAAGTGACTACTTTGACCTCAAGAATGATGTATTTCCGATTCTGTGCACAACCAGGATGTCCTTATCTCTACGAAAATCATTTCACAGACCACTGTGAAGAGCTTCTGTATTAGTCAATGGACCACATGCACAGAATGTCTGGTCTGTACTGACTTAACAGTAAGGTGTAAAAAGTGAACAACTACATGCTCCAGGCAATGAAACCCGGCCTTTTAAGGTAAGAACACCAAAAAAATGTGAGCCCGTCTGTTCAGATAACGATCATCGCAATTTAATTACGATTTGTTTCATACCTTACATGGCATAGTAATATAAATACAGGTACCTAATAATCTACAGAATCAATGCTAAATAACCTGGGAAATGCATGCGGCATGCTTGATTAAAAATAATTTTAAACTGGTTACACAGACTCATTTTAATTCTGCACCACAGATTATTTTTATAAGTAGAAAGATTTAATCAAAACTGCATCTTGTTTGTTTAAATGTATAAGCAGGTCTCAGTGTAAAGAAAAAAAAAAGTCTAAGCATGTTTTCTGGGATCATTATGCCACCCCTTCAAACTAAAGCAAGGTTTTTTTTTCAAACCTTTAATTAAAATGTCAGACACAGAGGGGCTCTCTCTTCAATCTCTCACAAAATCAATCAATCTCAAACTCTGAGACTCTTTTCAAGCAGTGCGTTGAGTGCTTATTATATTCCAAAAGCTGTTTTGGGGGTTGGGATGGTGTATGTTTAGAGATGGAAATCTACAATGGATATTTGTTGTTTATACTGAAATAGAACAATTCTTGGTAGACTTAGGCCAAAGTTCCTGAGAACCTATTGGTAGCTTGATTTATGTTAATGTACTGTGGAACGTGGCCTTCACTGTATCTAGACTGGATTTTTTTTTCGTCATTTTCCTAATAACTATCTTCAGCTGACACACATACCTACTGTAGGGGTCTTGACCTGTCTAGGTGCCAAGTTGGCTGTGATTGTGCGAGTTGATTGTGCTTTGCTGTGGTTAAGTAGGTTGCTTCTCTACTCTACAACACCATCTACCTGCCTAAACATGACACAAAAAGCTGTTCCCAGCAGTAACACCTACCATAAAACACTATATATGCTGCTTTGTCTTCAGGCCTATTCATTTCCAAGTGAGTAAATCCCGGCTTCCTATGTAAGGGCCTCTCGTGCGTCACCCCCGGCGGCGGGGTGAGAGTCTGACGTTAAATCAATTTTTGTTACATCCATTTAGTCTAAGGGAAAAATGTCACAGTGCACTGCAAAAAGCCAATTGAAATGTGTCACAAGGCATGTCCCGATATCTACAGGTTTCATCTGGTACTTGAGTCTCCCTGGTTGATGTTTACATCAGCTTTGCTAAGGGGCACTATTTCAAAGCCACTGAGGCACCCACAGCACCAGAAACCCACTGGCAAACTTCACTGGCCAACTTAACTTTGTTTCGAAATGCAGTTAACCCCTTAAAGCAGATGTATAATTCTGTGACGAGTCTACGCATATATGCAGAACCTACACCATGGCCTCTGCAAATGGCCTATTTATACCAGTGCGTGGTCTGCGTCACCGCGATGTGTTGTAGGTGTATAACGTCGCGTAGGGTACACAGTATGGTATAGAGTACACAGCTATATCATGGTTACGGCGTAATGACGGGGTTGATCCTACGCTAGTGGTGTGGAACCTGTTCCACGGAGGGCTGGTGCGGGTTTTTGGGATGGCCTCTCAATCAGCCAATAATAAAGCAGTGCTTCTCAACTCCAGTCTTGGGGAATCACTGTTATTGGCCAATTGAAAGGTTGTCCAAAAAACCCGCACCCCGCTTCCCATGAATCAGGTTCCTCCTCCCAGCTCAACTTATAAATCAGCCTTTGTGGGATTGACTGACTCAGGCAGCAACTTCAGTATTCGAGCCTTCACCCCACTTCTGCTCCAAATTATTTTATTGCAGCAATTATCTGAATCATAAGTGATGTCCCTTAACGTTTAGGTGTAAACCAGGCGGTAATTATCCCAAAAACTGTGTTTCCTGAGCACCATAGCTGTCAGAGTGGAAAAGCTGCCACAATATTTGAGAAGGTGAAAGGGCACCTCTTACCCTGCCAGAATTCCAGGGGAGTCTGCTGGGAGTTGGAGTGACAGATTATCAAGGGGACACCAGGCAAAGAGTAATATAGAGGCAATGCTTTGTCAGTCACAGACGACCAAGGATCACCACAGAGACAGATCATCTGGGGCCAAAATCCCTCCCAAGCAAGTCAGTTTTGTTTAGCATTACAAACTACATTGACACAAACTGTAAAAATGCTTAAATAAAGACTGCATAGCTTGAAATACAGCTCATTAAACTGTTCGTCAGAAGAATAAATCATTGTTTATATTAAAATCAATCCTTGGAAAACTATTGGAAATTAAGAATGTGAATAGCTTATTCATAATACACCATGCTTAGTATGATAAATATTTAATTAATTTTTAATAACTTCTTCTCAGTTTATTTTTTTAATTAAGGTCGTGGCAATTTTATGAGACAGGAAGTGCAAAGCAGACCAATTTCTAGACCTTTACACAGACACGTGAATATTCATAAAACTCTGCAGCAGTCAAACATTGTCATACTGTATGTACATAGCAGGAATGTATCTACCAAAAAAATATTGTTAGAATGGGGTTATAATTGAATAAACGTGAAATAAAAGCAAAAAAATGAAATAAAAAATTTGGTAACATTAAATAAAATGAAAATTCTAAAGTATTAAAATGAAAAGAATTTTTCATCTCAAATGAAGTGTCAGTCTGTTGTTTAGAGTTTATGTAAAACACAGAAAAATATACAGTTTAGTGCGTATAAATACAACTGCAGGAAACATTCCGCTGCAAAAGTTTCACTCATCTATCAATTTACAGGTGTGTATCTGTGAACAATATTTATTTATATATAAAGTGGTCCCCTGCTATACCTTAGTTCAGCTATCACACTCCCACTATATTGCGGATTTTTTCCCGATGCATCACAGTTCTCTATGCATTGCATACCTTGCTTGTGGTCCAACTGTTGACTTTTTGTAAACTTTTTGTAAACTTTCCGTTTTGTTTTAAGCCCTACGACGGATATTTTAAGCCTTCTGGTAGTAGTGGGCCTAAAAGTGGCAGAGGGAGACTTGGACCATTTTTACATATTCCAGAGAGACAGAGAGAGATGTGTATATATACATATACATTACATATTATTATCATTATTGTTATTATGTAACTCATATCCTTAGCCCAACATGCACAAATCATATGTGCCTACAAAGTGTGTTTTAATAAGTTTATGTGTTTAAAGCGTATGGGAGGGGTATTTTGAGGCTTAAACTATTTTTAAAAAAATGTTTATATAGTCTTTCTATATTGTGGATTTTCACCTATCGCTTTTAAGGCATATAGGAGGGGTATATATTTTAAGGCTTAAACCATTAAAAAATATTTATATATATTATATGGTCATTCTATATCGCAGATTTTCACCTATGGCTGATGAGTCTGTAACGTAACTTCAGAGATAGAAGGGGGGGGGTCACTGTACACACATACATATTTTGCACACTGCAGCCTGGTTCTTCCCTGCTTCATATTGATGAAGGGCTTCTTGCTTGCTGTGTGGATCTCCAGTCTTGCTTCTAGGAGCCTGGTATGAACTGTCCTAGCAGTGCACTTCACACCTGCACTGTTTCCCATTCCTTTTGGGTTTAAGGTCACTTGATGTCACCCTCCGACTCATGAGAAACTGTCGGGTAAGTTAACGGTCATCTCTGGCATTAGAAAGTTGCTCCTGAACTTTACCTAGCTGCTGTTCGGTCACTGCTAGCGTCTGCGGCTTCACATTATCCGTGCTGCCATCTTTGAGCCTGGAAGCAGCCTGTCTCACAGTGTAGCCCTCTGCCAGCAGAACCAGGATTAAACCAGCATTTAAAAATTCAGATTTTTTTTAAACACAGAGTAGTCTCTTATTTTTTTCCCAGAACTGTATGTTCAACATTCTGTTTAGCAGAAGCTTATTTTGCCAAACTCACATCGCTGCAGATTACATTGCAGATTAAATTTGCAAATTAATATTTGCTTTGAGAGAAGCAAGCTCCCTTTTCTGAACATTCACCCTCTTTGTACTTTCAGTTTCGGTTCATCCTGCCAGCGACGGTTCCCAGTGCTGGTTGGCAGCAATGCCGTCACTGCATGGCCTCGGCGTAAACCTTCCGGAATTCCGCGATGAAGGAGCCCACCCAGCCGAAAAGCTCCTTGGAATCCTGCTCCACCGGCTCCCCAAACTTCACCTGAGATGAGGGAGGAGCAGCTTAGCGCAGCGCCGAGGAGGCGACGGGCTCGCACCGTCCTCAACCTCACACCGCCCTCGACCTCACACCGCCCTCGACCTCACACCGCCCTCGACCTCACACCGCCCTCGACCTCACACCGCGCTCGACCTCACACCGCGCTCGACCTCACACCGCCCTCGACCTCACACCGCCCTCGACCTCACACCGCCCTCAGCCTCACACCGCCCTCGTCCTCACACCGCCCTCGACGCCTGCCGTGGCATGGAACACTCGGCGCCTGCCGTGGCATGGAACATTCGGCGCCTGCCGTGGCATGGAACACTCGGCGCATGCCGTCGCATGGAACACTCGGCGCATGCCGTCGCATGGAACACTCGGCACGTGCTTTGCTGCAAACACCCCTGTAATTTGGTTATTTATTTCAGTAAAGTCCAGCATCACCTGGGATTCCCGACGTCTAACCAGAGGGGAAAATGCGATCTGTCTAATGTCCAATGGCAATGCTTGGTTTAAGATTCCTTTTTAATTAATAATAGCATTAAAGGCCGCAGCACCTACACAAGTAAGGACTTTTGTAAAGTCACTGAAAGTTGGGGGGGGGGGTACTTGCACTCTTTGTCTCCCCAGCAAGGGGGGGTGACGTGTCCCGGTTTAAAGTGCTGATCCGAGTTCAACCGGGAAGAATCCGCAGTGCAGTGGAAGAGACGAGACAGAGGGCGAACCCCCCCCCACCACTCCATCCTACCTTGCCGATGCCAACGTATCGATTCCATGGGGACAAAAGGGACGATCGTCGGCCACCCAGAAAACAGCTCTTTGGGGGGGGGGGGCACAGGATTCGTGAGGGATGTGTCAGCGGCTGCACTGCGTTCTGCCTGGACAGCAGCGGTACACGAAAAGTCAGCGGGGGCCACAGTTTTAAGTGAGGGGCAGGGGTGTCACCAGGATGCCCCCCCTGGGATGGGCATTTGGGTGTGTTCGGTGGGCACCAATGCTCAAATTTTCTTAGCCGTCTTGGGGACCCCCGGGTGATCTGTTGGGTGGCATGGGGGCCCATCAGAGTGAAGTCCCCACTGGATGGAGGTGCATCCCCGCTCTCAGTCAGGTCCAGTCGCTAGCCCATACCACCCACCCCACACATTCCTTGGGATGATTGATCGCTTTCGGCAAAATCAGGACATCTAAAAAATGCAGGTGTCCCACGGGGGAAAATGGCCTTTGCTTCCCCACAACGAAAGCTATAACGCACAACACAAGCGGCGCGCGCAATTAGCCCCCACCGACCCAGATGGTAACACGTGAATGAGTGATATTCCCAACATGTAGGGATGGGTTTTTTTTTAGTGAGCAATGGGTGGGCAGTTTTGAAGGAGCCTGACGTCCTTTTCCGTCGCCTTGCGCACCGACACACGCCACCTTCCAGCTATTCTAAAAATGACAAAAAAAGATACATCTCAGGATCGGCCGTCCCGTACCTGATAAATTCCGTCGTAAGTGCGATCCATCAAAGCAATTAGTATTTCACCGCTCAGCAAGTTTGCGCCTGCATGCGCGCTCATCTTGACATCCCACCGCCGTTCCAACTTACTAACTCCGACGCGACGGAGCCTTCCAGACGGTCCCCTCTGAGGACGACGCCCGGCAGCTGCGTCCTTTTCCGTGACATTAACAGAAGCACGGGCGCGGCGTGTTTCGCAATAACGGAAAAGAGACGGAGAGAATCTGCTTCCATTTTGGCTCCGGACACAACGCGGGCCCCGTGGGATCAGAATGGCAGAAGCCCTCAAGGGTACACCAGCCTGTAATGCATGTTCTCCTGCTCCGTTTTCACCAGATTAAACTATGAAATAACAGGATAGGGCAGGGCCAAGCATTAAGGCCTGGAAACTGTCTGTCTTTGCCGGCCAGGCGGTGCGACACAGATGCTGAGAGGATAGGCCGGGAATTACCAATATATCAGCGTAGAGTTTCTTCATCTCTTCACACTTCTTTGTCATCTGGGAGAGGTCAGAACTGATCCTCTCGACCGCCGTCTAGAGAGTAAGGCACAAGGGGTTAATGGCTGGCTCGGTCATTCATTACTGCCCCGGAGTATATAACTGTAGGGCCATTTGGGAGGTAAATGGTGCTCTCGTTTACCATTACGCAACACGCAGGGGTCCTATAGATGGATGTTTGTTATTTTAGCTGTATAAATAACATGCAATGGTCCGTTCCTTAATCCTTAAATCAAGACAAAGGTAAACAGATTTACCTTCAGATCTTTCAAGAACTTCTGATGTTGAGTTCCCTGGTTTTTTCGCTTGTATGTTTTTCTGTATTGAATGACCTTCTGCAGCTCATTCTTCAGAACTAGAAGGTGAGAGTCACTGGCACCATCAATCTTCTCTGGCTACTGAAGCAAATCTCCTTCTTAAATCTTTTTTTTTTTCCCCTTTCATGGCTTTATCCACCCAAAAGAGGAGCATTAGTGCAAGTGTCAACTGTCTTAACAAATAAATCAAGCGATCTGTGTACATAACTGGATCTAAAATTACCATTTTCACAGAGTTTAATATAAGCCAAAAAAAAACCGAACTCAGTCACTTTAAGCCACAGTTACATCCCATAGTCATCATTTATCACTTTGCACAGTTACAGAATATATTGTCAACCATTTAAAGGATACATATGTGTCTTTAAATGTACATTAATGTTGCATGTCCCAGAAAACTAATTATATAAAACTCATGTATTTAATGTCCTGTAATCATAATAGACTTACCATCAACCTCTGCAGTGAGGCCTTTAATTGAAGCTGCGGAAAACCACAAAAAGTTCATTCCCAAGGGGGTCACAAGAGAATGGCAGCAACTTTCAGTTTTGATCAAATTTTGATTAGCTTACCCCCTGGAACAGTTTCAAATTCCGCCAGCTCTTGGAAAAACATTGCCACCTGGGGGCCGTGTAACCTGATCTGCTCTACGAGGGCATGCATCAAGGTGAACTTCCTGTCTTTCCCACGGAGCTGCGAGAGCTGCAGAAGAAAGGCACCGGGCTTGAGTGTGATCCTGACCCCCACTGCTCAGAGCGGGGGCATACGACCCCAAGCACGAGGGGCCGTCGCCGCACAGTGCCATTAGACAGCCCCCGACGGCCCACCGGCAGGGAATCGAAGGGCCAGATCCTGTTTGCGGACAGGAGAGCCTCCCGTGTAACTGAAGAACATGGAAGGCGGCCATTGACAAATTTTCAATGACTTTGACATCACAACTTACCATAAAGACCTTTTGTCAGTTTTAAAAGGAATTACATGTCTTTCTGTCCCGATCGTTTATTTCACCTTCAGCAGATCCTGCCTTGACTGTTTTGGTTAAAGGAAGTACAGAAAACAATCCTGTGTATGATAAATATTGATTTATAGCATCAAATTTCAGCATCTTTCCAGAGACTAAGATAAAAAATAATACACTTCACTCTTACAGACTATGTCTGCAGTTTTACAGTACAAGGATAATGTGGAGAAAAAAAAGAACTAATAAACTCAATGTAACACAAACATTCAGGAAACCTATTATGTTTTTTTCCTGAGTACCATTTTTCAGTTTAGATGATAAAAAATGCAAATGCAGATAAAATAGTTTTTTATTTATGCAGCAAAAACACTTCTACTCAAAGCAAAAATCAGCTCAGAAAGCGGGGTCAGACAGTCCCTGGAGCAACTGCGATAGGGCCTAGCAGCCAAAATAATCAACCCGGGGAACTGAACCAAGGACCATCCAAATACAGGCACAGTCCTAACCCATAGAGCGACAAAAAGGTAGCATAATTTAATTTAACTAGCTGTAATGGGTTTTGTAAGTTTGCTCATATACTGTATGTGTTCATACCCGGCCACTTTTATACCAATAAAGAAAATATTTTTTAAAAAAAACCTTATTTGTCAATCATGTTACCATGCTTGAGAGGTGGTCACTGGTCAGATACCTCCAGGGTGTGGAACCTGCTTCTGCTCTGTTTGTAATATGTCATTAGAAGGTAGACGGCCACGGCTCTGGTCCAATTAGTTTTTACCCATAGAACCTTCCGTTTACATTCTAAAGGCATTTTGAATGGTAAGATCCTCATTTTTTTAAATCTGAATTATTCAAACAGAAAACCATTCTGATCAAAGCAGAGTTCTGCCTGATCACGGCACATTTAAGATAATCGGCCGTTTGATGTTTTAGTCTTTTCTGGAAAGGGCTCATGCGGTTGGAGTATTTAATAAAGCGCCTAGGTAGTAATAATGACACGGCTAACGTCCTCGTACTCGTCAACAGCGCTTAATTAGAATGCGGGGACAGCCCCATCTAATGCGGCAATGGGGTTTACTGACTATTCCGCTTCTCAGGCTCGTGATGTTGGCATCCAGGCAGCCTCTGGAGGTAACAGCTAAAACACCTGCACACAGCATGAGATGCAGGCATGGATACAAGCTCATGTCTCCGTTCGTTTGAAATACACAAATGCAGGCACGCCGGGCAAATGCCACACATCACAAACTTGCTAACTTTTATGCAGATAAGAAATGCCAGATTGGTCTATGTCATAGTCGTTTCACTTCTATAATCTAGCCCAGGGCTGTTTGAGTCATGGCCATCGAGGTCCGAGCACTGCTGATTTTCCAGCCTTCCTTTACCTGTCGGTCAGGTGTGAAGCCTCTGACCAATCAGAATCTTATTCAGAATCATCCATCCATTTTCCAAACCGCTTATCCTACTGGGTCGCGGGGGGGTCCGGAGCCTATTCCGGAAGCAACGGGCACGAGGCAGGGAACAACCCTGGACAGGGGGCCAGCCTATCGCA
>JAABNY020000108.1:21226013-21237250 GCA_015164015.2 Brevimyrus niger
GCACAGCCAAGGAGGCCAGTGCCACCCTCACACAAACAAAGCCCACAGATCCATCGAGAACGGCGGCTCACAGAGCCAGATAATCGGACCTGTCACAGACACCCCCTCTTAGATTCCTGCAGAGGTTGTCCACCACCGTACTTGCTAGACAGTGAAAAAAAAAAAAACCTCTTTAATGTTCCCTGGCTCATGACGTCAGGAAGGACCAAAGCTTTCAAGTATTAATGGGAAAAGTCCTGAGTGCCCCTCATACTTGTGGTGAATACCAGACATTATGTTTTAGCTGTCTAACATTAAGCTTGAGGATATTTCCCAAACTCCATAAAATAAAAAGAATCTGGGGCATTTCTTTTAACATTCTCTCAATCTGAAAGATCGTCCTCCGTTAATTCAACGGCTCAATTTACCTGCAACTGCACAAATGAAACTAATCTGTTTAAATTCTGTATAATGAATTCAAGCGCCATTTCATCCTCCTCATTTTTAGACACAATTCCACTTCTATATCATTCACACATTGTTTTCTTCCACTTTCAAAATGCCCATAATTAGTTTTAAACATCACTGTGCAGGCTAGACAATACAGAGGTCAGTTACAATGACTGTGGACTAGGTATAAGGGAATTCTGCTGTGCATGATCAAAATAGTCTGCAATGATTTTTTGCCCCTAAAGATTATAATAAACTTCAAATTAAAGCAGAGTAAAGAGTGATTTTGCATATATTACTCAGTAACTGTCTGCTGTAGCAATGAACAACTGAAATAATCCAATTTAAGTGAGAAGGAACATACCTGGACTGGAGATAAAAACCACAAAAAGCAGCATTATATAGGTGTCATACAGAAGACATTCATCATGTTTTATGTGACTAGTTATTAGTCCCTGGGTAATCAAGCACTGAATATCATGCGTGGAGGTACAATTACTTCCGAGACGCTGAATCGATTCACAAAATGGCTCAAGAGAGACGCTGAGGCATTGAACGCTTCACACGTAAACCAAAGATAACCTTTCATTAATCAATGCCCTTTAACACTCTATGTCTGTTGACAGTTTCCAAACGTTTCCTCAGACTTTTTGTATGTATGTGTTATGAAAAGCTAACCAACTTCTTCGCCTTTTTCTTATTTCAGCTCATAAAGTCCTCATTTGCTTCTATTCAATTCATCAGACCTGCCCAGGCTTTGTTTTGTCTCCTGTACATGCAATCATCATTTCAGTCCCTGAAGGTTACCATGGGAAACTGGTTGAGGATTTCTCTTCTACCAGAAGTAACCCAGTTTCCTGCCAATCAAAATACAGTCGGGCCTGTACATCTGCAGGTTACGCATCCGCGGATTCAACCAACTGTGGATCGAATATATACGAGGAAAAAAAAAAATCCAGAAAGTTCCAAAAAGCAAAACTTGAACTGAACTCACTATGTGGATGATGTGATGTGCAGTCATACTCTGCTGCAGTGGAAGGAGAATGAATGAATTTATATTTTCCATATGTACCTGTATTTGAAATATTCTGTGTTTTATTGTACTCTATGTTCTATTCTCAGGTCATTAAAACAAAAGCATGATTTAAAGTATATGGCCGGGTGTGTGGTGGTTATATGCAAATGCCGTGCACTTGAATGTCAACAGATTTTGGTAACTGCAGTAAGTCCTGGAACCAATGTCCCGCGGGTATTGGGGGCTGATTGTAGAGCTTATTGCAGTCAGTAACGTTTAACAGTGAACAGTGAACAGTGAACAGTGCTCCGGCTTGTTTTTCCTGACACTCTGATCGCATCTTTTTCACAGATCAGCACACTTGGACCAGCGAAATCCCCCGTGATTTTGGCCATGTAATTGTATCAACTGCTTTGCCAAGCTTTTCATTTTTTTCCTGAGGCACTCTTGCACACAAACACACACACCCCTCCCCAGCAGCCTGTCTCACGACTCCCTGGGGATTCTGATGGTTGTTTTTAGGTCCAAAGGCATTAGTGCAAAACATACCAAATGGGTGACGGGTGGCTCTGCAGGTGAAGCCGCTGTGCCTGTGATTGGAAGGCTGGCGGTTCATGCCTCTGGCTCAGCACACGACTGTGGTGCTTAAACAAGGCCCTTAGCCTCCAGCTCCAGGGGCACTGCATGCAGGCTAACCCTGCATTGTCACCCCCACAGCACCAGGGGGCGCTGCATGCAGGCTAAACCTGCATTGTGACCCACCCAGCACCAGGGGGCGCTGCATGCAGGCTAACCCTGCATTGTGACCCACCCAGCACCAGGGGGCGCTGCATGTGGGCTGACCCTGCATCGTGACCCCTGCAGCACCAGGGGGAACTGCATGCTGGCTGACCCTGTGCTGTGACCCTCAAACTTCACTCACCTGCATAAGAGTCTGTGTGTAGTCATGGTGAGCAAGATGGTGTAGGCAAAATGAGAATTTCCCCCCAGGGATGAATGAAGTATCACTATTCTATTCCATAAGATCCCAGCACTTGGAAGTTATCACTCATTTGCTAACTCTCTATACTTAAAACCCAATTAATTTTAATCCTTCAATGGAATCTCAAACCAATCAGTTTTTTCTAATATCATCCTTGTGATTTTGGTACCACCCAGGCTGCCCATTACGGGCACTAGGGGGGGCACCCATGAGAAAATCTGCAGTCGGCTACTTTCAGAATGTGTATTGACCTGAGCACTGATATTATTATGCATACAGAGACCTGTAATTGTACATGAGTGTGTGAGCATGGATAATGGTAGCTTTGGTTTGGGGGAGACAGCCATATCATTGTGCGGTCATGGGTATCGGCTATAGTTGGGCGATATGGCCTAAAAATAAAATCTCAGATTTTTTCACAAAAAATCCGATTTCTGATTTTATTGGATTTTACCCTCCCCATACTCAAAATCACACTAAAGATGACAAATAAATGGTTCAAAACAAGTTTTAAATTTATTTAGCTTTTTTTACTTTAGGGTTAAAGTGCAATCTGACAAGCCATAAAAGACGCTTGTAAGTGAGACGGCAGACCACACCATTGTAAACACTTTTAGAAAGCTTTCTCTATAGCTTATTTTCAAACTGGCAACAACACAATACACCCTCAAACTTATAAAAGTAATGAGTAATAATAATAGAAAAAAACACACAATTTTATCATGTCAGCTTAGTATTAAGTAAATATTTTAAGCCATTGGGTGCAAAAGAAAGCTTTTGAAAAATTACCAGTGTTAAGAAAAATGAGGCATGTACTTCGGGTCTAAAACTTTTAGCATGTTAATGAATCCCAGCTTTTCCACAGTATGTACGGACACCATGCCTTTTGCACTATACATCGCGACAGCCTTTGTTATCGCCTACCCCCGTGCCCCATTCTTATCACATGGCACACAGTTCAAAAATGTGTCGGGGACGGTTGCTTGCTTAACTTTGTTTGTTGCGCTGGTGCTGCGGCTATTTTCACTGTGCCTCTGCTTTACGCGCTGGAATAAATTAGCCGCGCTGCTTCCTTTGGTTGCAACAGTTTTTAAAGTCTTTGCAGCGAGGACTTGTTTGGTCTGTGTCCGACGGCGCAAAACCGAACCAATTCCATATTACAGATGTAGCAACCCTTTCTTGTGCACAAGTGCCGGCTTTTCCCCTGTCATTGCCATGTTGTTAGTGAATCTGCTACAGTGTTCATTCACGCGTGAAGAATGGTGCGTCGCATTAGTTCCGCTTTAGGCGCTCGTGTGTAAAAAAAGTTTAAAAAAATCGATTTTCATGAAAGCACATCAGCCTGAACTGTAAATTCGAATTAATCGATTATATCGATTTATCGCCCAGCTCTAGTATCGGCCTTTGTTATAGCATCCAAAGAGACAAAATAACAATTGGACAATTGGTTCCAGCTCACAAACAGATGCGGCAGCGACACAGATCTGCAGCCACATCTGGACCAACCCAAGACATGTTGCTGACACCAACTGCAACTGAAAGCTCAACCATGCCCAGGATAGCCCCATATCGCAATATCCCCCAATTATCACAAAAGTTGCGTTTCCTGTGACTTTTATGACCCCCAGCATCAAGCAAAATGTGTGTTTGCATGACCCCTCCCCTCCAGACGATTTGTTTCCTGATGAGAATCCTTCACTATGCGATATTCTCGTGCTGCATGGCTGAGCAGGTTAGTCCTTCGGGTTTCCAGTGGCCTCAGACGCATCATCTACCGATCTCATTTCTTTTTGTTTCTCTCAGTGTTTGCGTCTAACAAGCTTGTACGATAGACTGAGCAAAATTCTGAGACTTCAAGATGCACTTACGCGTCCTCTCTGCCCAAGGTCCCTGATCACAGAAGCGGCCCAACATCAGCAACGGCGTCAATGTTCAAGCCCGTAACCACACCTTCTCTATTTCGGGTGCATCTTATCCGATGTCCTACTTTTGCATTTCCCAATTTGGCATGCATCATCCTGCTCTAACGGAGCAATCAGGCCATGTAGGGAATGTGGTGAGAGTGCACACATGGGGGTGTGAAGAGATGGGCTGGTGGGAGGGAAGTGTGTGTGTGTGTGTAACAGCTCACATTGGTACTCACCGGCTGCAGGTCCTCCATGCTGACAGGAAGCTCCCGCAGCAGTAGCAGAAGGTCCAGGATACCACTGAAGTATGGAATATTGCACATCTTGGGGTCGGTGGGTGGGAAGATGGTAGAACTGTTAGTGTGACGGGTGTGACAACGTGGACAAAAACAGTGGCGCACATTGGACTCTAGTAGGAGATGGGAGACAGGGGACGGGGGACAGGGGACAGGGGACGGGGGAGACCCCGTTTTGCTACCATGCCATAGCTGTTTAAGAGCCAGAAGGTTTGTTATGGGACAACGGCACTGCAAGTGCTACCTGCCGGACTGGGAGCTGGGGACCGTAAATGGGAGCCCCCACTGATCTCCCCCCAACCCACGCCAAAATTTTTTTTAAATCCACCAGCATCAGCATGAATTTTTACCTCCATAAACTTAGCAGTAATTGCACATCGGAAAACAGTGGTCTGAAATTTGTCCCTCCCCCAGGAGTGGGAATTACTGTTATGTAGGAAGGAATAGGGGACTAAGCAGCAGGGAGGTGTCGTATAATTCCCTGTAAAATCCTGTCCTGTTAAGGAAAGGTTGTGGATTTCCTGGCATGTGGATCGACCGGCAAATGCCCTGGGAGGCGGGGTTTACCTCCAGCATGTACTGGTCCACCATGTGGAGCTCTGAGGGAGACCCCTTGTAGGACTTATACATCTCAATGTCATCCGCAGTCGGCACGTACCTGAGAAAAACAAGGCCAAGGAGATGCCGGTAATTACCTCTGGATGGGGTCTAGAAAGCCCAGGGCCATCTCAGCCCTTTCTGGGGCCCTAAGCAAAATGTAAACATGGGCACATTGCTCTAACACACACACACCAAACACAGACCACAGGCTGACCAGATGTGGGGGCCCCCTTGTGGCCACTGGACCCAAAAGCAGCCACTTAGTTCGCTTATGCCTTGGACTGGCCCCGAAAAGACTTTAATAAATACAGGCAATGACTCATCACGTCAATCAAAACATTAGGTCCAAAATTCCTCCGGATCCTTAGAGCTAAAGGACTCCTATTACCATTATGATATCACTATCGAGCTCAACTGTAAAAGCTGACTTCCCTTTTACATCAAAATGTAGGTAATCGATAGACACAAAAACTGTCAGCATAGCACAAATACCCATGATCAAAGGAGGTATTTCCCAGCTCTGTTCTGCTGCTAGCGCTTGATGTCTGAGCTGTAGCTAAACCTACAGAAATACAGCAAAGACGTCGCTTTGAAGAAGATCCACCTAAGCTGCAGATATTATACATATATTACTGGACAGTAAGTACTGTGGATCTAAAGAACAGATCAAGTCCAAAGATTCTCCTAGCACTTATCTAACCACAATCACCCCAGCGAAAATACCCAGCTGTACGTAAAGAGTAAAAACAATTTGCTTTGTTATCTTAGAAACGGAAAGTTCTGCTCAGAATCAGCCCGGAGTCACCTCTGCCCCGCTCGCGGTAAAATCAGACCCCCCCCCCCACGCTTCAGCGGGATTTCTGAGGGTGATTAAAGCTAAATGACTTCTGATGACTCGGATATTCCGGATCGGTTGAATAGCAGCCGTCGTCAGAGCTCGGGCGCCGCCCATAGCTGCGCTTGAGATCAACTCTCTCTCACAAAATGGACTCAACACACAGCGTGTTCAGTCTGCCGCTGCTCCAATGGAGAAGACGCCGAGTGTTTCTGGAGCTGGGGGGGCAGCACACAGCTGCCAGGCATTAATATTAAAGGGGCAGTGACAGGGGCTCCTTCTGTTAGGATTGCTCTGGTAAGGCTCCTGGCAGAAGCGTATGGGGACGCCCCTTGGTATTTGACAAACACGTGTAATAAACAGCCCCGCGCACCTTCTCACAGGAGTGACTCCTGCAATAAATCTGTCTGTCTCCCAGGAGCAAGTAAAGGGGTGGGGCCTCAGGGGCACTGTCTCTAAGCTGAAAGCTGATTGGCCCCTGGAGGGCCCCATCCCTTGTCACTCACAGATTCAGAACATATCATTGGCTAATAATAAGGTTGGCCCCTCCGTATGAATCATGGCCCCACTTATCTCCTCAAACATTTCATTATGAAATTTCCCCCATAAAGCCTCTCCAATAAAAGGATCAGGCATGACTTTGGATTATCGGTGCCTAGTTGCTTTTCACTCTCTGATCTGCCGGTCGTCTTTGGCCTTTCCGACACGCACTTCCCCTCAGTCTCAGCTGGATTTGCCTCTAATCTCCTCTTGCTGCTGACTACATTGTTTACCATTCGGCATTTTTCTTTTACTATTCGATCTGTTATTGTAGCACACGGGGTAGCAGCTATAATGCACCTTAAAAGTGATAGCAAGGTGCCCACTAGATCATGCCACACTCTCCGGTCACCCATGTGTAACACAGATGTATATGTGAGCATCAGTGTGACGTGTGACTGCACCAGCGTCAGAATCAAACGGCTATGTACGGAAGACTGCGGAGCCCTACCTCCGAAGCGAGGCGATTTGCTCGTCGCTGAGGCCACCGTCCTCCTCATGAACAATGCACAACTTATCCTTCAGCTCCCCTGGCTTCACCGGGAAGCTCTTGAGGAAAATATCTGGGGGGGCGGAGGGGGGAGGGGAGGGAAATATGGAGACAAAATCAACATATTCGCCAGCATGTTTGGGTTAGGAGAGGAAAAAAATGTTCACATCTTCCTAAGAATATATATTAAAAAGACGACAGTCTGCCTTTTCTTAATTATCTACCTGCCTCTGTGCTGCCCCGGGGCGGAAACTCTACTCAGCTAACTGATTCTCAAACAGACTGATGCGGAATTCAGATTCACTATTTTTCAGCATTACTGAAGGTCAGGGAAACATCTCAGGAAGTTGCAGCCTTGCTCAAGCAAAAATCTCTGGATGAAACTCCAAGGCCAGCGGTGGGTACGAGACTGTAACGTCTCCATCTTTGTATTTATGCTATGACACGATGCTGTTGGGTCTTACCCAGATCTAGCAAATTGGCAGGACCCTCTCCGCCTAATCCTTTCAACACAAGAGGCTGACGCCTAGCAGCTCTTGCCGTAGAAAAAAAAAACAAAAAAAAACAAATAAATCAGCCACCCATCAGTCAATACGGCCTGCAAAGCCGCAGAGACCAGGCCAAAGAATATATCATGTTATTTAAAATCCTTCCAAGGCCATCGCACAAAGTCTCCAAGGAACAGGGTCGGGATCTTATTGTTTCCTCTCTGTCCACGTTCTCCCAGTTTTCACATGGAGCCTTATACAGTCCCAATATTATTTTATGGAAAACAGGTAATACAAGCGCAACAGATACACCTACAGTTGAAGCAGATCTAAACAAACGCAAGTACACATTTTATTCTTTTACCCAAAGCAAGTTACTGTAGAGGGAAGAGTGGCAATTCACATGCTCCCTGGGATTTAAACCAACAACCTTAGCAGTGTTAGTGCTACACTCTACTTGGGGAGCCACATAAGCCGAGGGTGGTAGCTCTAAACCCCACAAACATTCTCCGTGCAGATCAATCAAGTAGCAGTTCGGGATCCTTGGTATTTTGTGTGTAGAGCAGATGGCAGGCCAGAACTTTACTAAATACCGAAGTACAGAAAGACTGTAATGCATATTTTTGCATACCCTATCTTGGTCTCCTTCGAGACATGCGCACACACAGTGGAGAGTGCAAGTTCGGCCATTTTTCCGGCGTCCCCGATGCATTTCAGGAGGTTAAGGGCCTTGCTGAAGGACCCAATGGAGATGTGACTATTTCGCCCAGGATGGGATTAGCCAGCAAACCTTCCCATCGCAGGCCTGACCCACTGAGCCACACACCGCCTCCCAGAGTAAAGCGAAGTCAGTGCCCGAGCAGAGCTTCACCGCTGCCGTGCGGCGTTTGTAGGAGCCGTACGGGTTTCCTATGGGGTCGTCTCACAGTCTAAAGACATGCAGCATTGTTGGCAATGTGTGTGTGTGTGTGTGTGTGCGCTATAATGGACTGGTATCCCATCCAGAGTGTGCTCCTGCCCCCCCCCCCACCCAACCCCCGACCCAGTAAAATGGATGGATAACACAAATTAAATGTACCTTATCAAAAATACTACATCAAATTTTGTACGAACGTCTGAGGGAAAGTACATCTGTCGCGGGATATTTAAAGCAATTCAGAAATGCAGCGCTGTCGAAAATTGCTCTAACCTATTTACAAAAGCCTCAAACACATAAATAATCTAGCCCCCCCCAGGTTGATGTAGAGCTCTTACTGACACTTGGAAAAAAAAGACAATTTGTTTTAATTTTTGAGTATGTGATTGCACCTTACAGTGGTATTAGGCAGACCTGGAATGGAATCACCCTGGGGTAGATTTCATGCACTGAGGGGGTGGCGGGTAGCCAACTGGATCTTAAAGAAAGTGCAGTGAAACACTTCTAGGCCATGTCTACATATCTCACATATGTGTGATTTTAATCAAAACATCTGTTCTGTTTTTTTATTATTTTCATAATTTTTTTTTTCAGGCTTCAAGGTTCCCTAATGGGGAAAACCTTGCATCAAAAATTTCTTTACTCTTCTTTACTGAGAGCACATTTAGGAATGTGCAAGAAAAACTAGATCAGGGTTCTTTTGAGCCGTAATTGGGCCCCCTTGTGCGCCGATGGAACATTTGGGTACATTAGTAGAAGATTTATAACTCAAACTGCAGGTTCCCCACGACTCTAAAAGCACATCAGTGGCACGGAAAGTGTCCCTGTCTCACACAAGACCAGTTCATCCCGCCCCCAGTGGGGCTCCGTGTCACACGTCCAGCCAATCAAATCTGTTTTGTAGACCAATGCTTTGATTTATTTGGTGTGATGCACAGCAAGTGCTAATTGACCTCTGGGTGGCGGATTAGAGTTAGGAAGGAGGCAGGTCCGCTACCGCTACTGCTAGCAGGCGCTAAGGAAGGCAGCGGGAACTTTGGCGACTGGACCGTCTACCCCGAAAGCGGGATGCAGCTCACCTAATTGCATCTGCTGACCCCAAGCTTGTGTTTTCAGCAGGAGACAAACAACCAGGGAGGAAAACAATCACATCCGCGCTTTGCCATTCAGGGCTTTCCTGCATGCGGGGTCCTCTCCATCCTGTCAGCGCCAAGATGGCAAGGACTGGCCCCATACTTGGGATCCCAGTAGGAAATGGCCACCATTTAGACATAGGAGGAAGGAAACGCCTTACACCCCACGGATGGCCCGAATGATTCCAGATTACGATTCTACACAACATTCTTCATTCTTTGTTCTGAACATGTTCGTTTGGGGAAGAAGGTTAGCGCGCTCGGCGAGACGGCCACTGAATGAAGCTGTTCGGGATGAAGAGGCGTGATGCGTCTGTGCAGTCTGCTGGGTCTCCAACTCAGCAGAAATTTCAGTCTATGGTCCGTTTGGGCCAGCGCCACACAGCTGTCGCGCCCGGGCATGCCTCGGGTCAGCCTCGGGCTGTACACAGCAGGCCTGGCGGCCTGTTAAATCAGAGCTTTCCCCCGAAGCTTTGACAAGCACAGGAAATAGCTGAGCGTAAACTGCCGCGGCGTCTCCACGCGCCGTCCTACGGGGATTCGCTCTCTGTCGCTTTCTGACACTTCGCAAGATTAATCCCAGTGGACCCGCAGAAAAAAAAAAAAAAAAACAAAACTTTAACTTTTGAATTTGCGCAAGCTGATGGGTGACGTCCCTAATGCATTATTTAGATGTTACAGAAGTTGTGGTAGTATGTATTTAGGGTTATTTAGCGTAGATGTTCCTGGTCATCGTTTCCATTGTTCCTTCGGTGTTTCACCCACGGCTGTCACACCAACAGATTGACTTCATCTTGCCTCCATACGGCTCAGGTGTGAAAATTATTGTGATATCCTGCCACCTGGTGGTGGATATGGGAATCTGCTCATGTTTACAGCCCCCCCCCCCCTTAACAACACTTTGGTGCAGCCCTTCATATTTCAGGGACGGATAAATGATCTCCTTGCGAGTTATGCCATTTTCCCCAGAATAAATAAGTGACAAGAAACGCAAATATATACATATAGTCAATCAAAAAACTTTGCATCATGTACAAAAAAGACTAAAAACCTTGACTGTCAAGAAGCACAGGATTACTGATTATTGACTATTGACAGATGTGCCCAGATGCATCTGTTTTTTTGACCTTAACCAGTAGTTAACTGCAGCAAAAGAATAAAAAGGCAGCCGCAGACTAGCATCGATAAGCCTTCTAATGCAAGGTGCGATTATTCACAGCCCAGAAGCCGACACTTATAGCGCACGGTGATTTGATCACTGTTCCATTATCACTTCTATCCTCTACGAGCTTTTCTACCGACGGCACATCCAGGAAAGATGGAATGAATCCAGCACAACAAAGCCTCCATTGTCAAGGCAACTGTTTATTTATTCTGCTCCCGCGGGCATTTTGCTCTAATTATTCTTGTCATTCACAGTTTTGCCCAAATTGGTTTCCAGCAAAGTCTTTTACTCAGCTATCTAGGGGCTCAGTCGACTTGCCCAGAGGACAGGAAGCTTCTGCGGGGGGGGGGGGGGGGGGGGCGCGGACTACCCCCCCCCCAAACACCGCCAGACTTCTCCGCCACCCCCCCCCCCGGAAAGCACGCCCCCCCCCATGCACAC
>JAABNY020000108.1:21238717-21260739 GCA_015164015.2 Brevimyrus niger
AGCCCATAACATGTGACCCATGTTCACCAATGACCTGTGGACCAGAGCCCATAACATGTGACCCATGTTCACCAATGACCTGTGGACCAGTGCCCATAACATGTGACCCATGTTCACCAATGACCTGTGGACCAGAGCCCATAACATGTGACCCATGTTCACCAATGACCTGTGGACCAGAGCCCATAACATGTGACGCATGTTCACCCCAACCAATGAAGCAGTGTTCATTGACCAGACCAGGGTGGACGTTATGGCATTGCACTGAATTTAACTGAGACTTAATTTGCCGTTCGAACAGAAACACACGTAAATTGCAACTCTTGGATCGCTCGGTCACAATTTTAAAACAATGGTCAGGGCTATGGCATACAGAAAGTTACATTCAGGTTACATTCAGGTATTAAAAATGTAAAGGTAACACTTTATACTTAAACCAGTTATGTGTAATGCATTATAATGCCTTTATAATACATTACAATGCATTTATAAAGCATTAAAAACATGGCTATAGCAATTTAAACAAAAACATGTTATAGCCGTGTTTATTATGCATTATGAATACTCTATAATGCACTATAAATACCTTCACAGTGCATGTTCTGACACATTATACTGACATGTTTTGCTACTCGTTTACGGCAAAAAAAAAAGTCTGCTAAATAAATAAGAGTGTGTGTGAAGTTGTAAGTAAGTCTATGGCCTGGAATAGTGCAATACCAGGTAAGGCCTGCTGAACTTGAACATCCAGTCAGTCAAGTCATGACACAACCCTGATGCCAACCGTGGCCTGGTCTCTATGACCTAACCTGGTATTAAGATCATCACGTTCATTCCTTGTTGTTTGGTCATTTAGACGCAGAATTCCAACGTGATGATTTTCATTTCCGTGTGCTAGAATGCACTATTGATGCAGTCAGACTACTCACAGATACTCATTGACCCTTGTGAGCACAGAGAAGGTGTCGCAACTGCGCGGTTTCTCCACTCTGGCGTTGCCGTCCGAGAAGTGGATGACGATGGGCAGGGGTGGGGAGGTGCAGCCATCGGCGTTGGCGGCCCCTTGCTGTCCCGTGGGCAGCAGGGTCAGCTGAGACTGGTAGAGTTGAGCCGAGTACCTGGCAGGTAAGAGAGCTCCTGATCTCCCTGGTCGAAATGCTCATCGGCACAGAAAACAAAAGCAGAACCTGCAGGAGGTCTTGCTGATTGGTGCAGAACAATTATATGTTAAATCGGGTTCTCATTTCCACTGTCCTTCTTCTGCTATTCTGCATCTTTCCTGGCACATCACGTGAGAGAGACTACCGCTCTCCTGGAGTTATAAGACCACAGAATCATGTTATGTCTGCAGAAACGGAACAAAGAAGATCTGAGCGTTTAATGAAAAGCCCTTGACTCTATGGACCAGTGTGAACCATAATTCTCAGTTCCCTTTAACGTGGCGCAATCATCAAATAATGTATTTATGAACTGACAATGTTATCAGCTGCTATTTAAACCAACCATAAAATGTGGGATTTCAGAGGGGGAAGAAAAGCTAATAGGTCCATACTTCACCCATTTGAATGAGGCCAAGCCACCTCTTTGCAGATACAGCTGCCCCTGGTGAAGGCTTCTGGGTGGAGACTGTTGCTCTGGGGTCTGTAGCTGTCCACCATTGTCATTTATGTTCCCTTGTACCATCCTGTTTACTAGCTGCATGATCTGAAACACAAAAAAACAAAAGAAATAATCTTGGGCTGAACATAAGGACATTCAGGCAGGTCCAAAAATCTTGCCCTCAAGTCTGCCAGGCTGTAAGGAATCAGAGCACGACACACTCCAATCTTCAGTGATGTAATGCATTGTTTGTCAACCCAGTCCTAGGAAATCCCCAGACGGTCCACATTTTGCTCCCTCCCAACTGCCAGCACAACTGTGCTAGGTATTCAGTGTTCTTGATTGTTTAGTCCAGGAGAGCTGGAAGGGAGCAGAAATGTGGACTGTCTGGCAGGGAGCTGGAATGGAGCGAAAATGTGGACTTTCTAGGGGTCAGCAAGGACTAGGTTGAGAAACACTGATGTAACACAGCATCTTTTGTATCCCTAAGAACTTTATTATTGAGAGGAAACTAAAGTAATAATAAGCTAAGGGGACATGTTTTGCAGGCCATTTGCATCATGGTAATAAATTCACAGACAGACACGGTGTTACCAGGACACAACACCACCTTGTACTTGTCCTCCAGCGAAGACGCCTCCAGCTCGTATTCCGGTCGGCCGCGGAACAGGACAGAGAACTTGGCTCCTGGACCATCATTGCAGCCCTTCACCTCGAAAAACGGTATCTGACGCTTGACGATGCCCTTCTCGATGCTGCACACCATCTTAGTGTTGAAGTCAATCTAGGCGGCAGGAAGGACCGATCAGACTCACAACAAAGACACCTAATTCACCACTATTACCAAACGTGGCTTTGCCGATCTGGGATTATATAAATTATATAAATAATCTACCCCTATAGCCGCTGTTCACAAAATGCAAACTGCTAAATGCATATGCCTGATTTGCACTCTGCTTCATTTTAATCATCTGAATTTTATATGGCAACTAAATTAGGCTCATTACAGGCAAGAACTCCAAAGCATGTGGTTTGTGGCTGGGTGAGAATCCTGAAACGGGTACTATGCTGTCCTTCTGAGAATGATCCAACACACAAGATGCGCAGAATCTATCGAAACTGTCAGTATGTCGAGCTTTAGCAAGTCGTCTTTCACAAGCGACTGGGCGATATCTGAGTGATTTTGAAAATATAAACAAAAGACCTTCTAAAATATGGCACTTAGTAGGTCATTTAACCTTCAGATTTGGGTTTTATTGTATAACTTGAGTCCTGTGCACTAGGATCAAAGCCGTTGGATCAAACAAAGTTACGCCTTGTGAGTGAATCCACCCCCCAGCAATTACCTGTAATATGCGTTTCTGCCAGCGATAACGGTTGAACTTGTACACACTGAAGTTCTCCTGTGAACCCTGCAAACACCAGTGAAAAACAATTAGGACACATGGCTCATAAACTAAAATATATCCCAGGGCAGCGGGGGGGCTTATTAATTATTCACCTTTAGCAAAGTAGGGCTTTACTAGCAAGGAGCCAAGAATCCATTGTTTTTATTATGTATTATTTTCATATCAGCATTTTTCCAGTTATATAACGAATGGCCAGAGAAATCTCAAGTAAATTAACGCTCGGTGTGTTTCAGACCTTGACCTAAAAATAGTCTTGGGGGTGCAATAAGGCGCAAGCAGGAAATGATTCCAGTAATACTGGACTGACTTCCTCCTTCAGATCATGTTACTTGTCTACCTTGAATGACCAAATGAATACCTTCTTTAAAAGAAAACAATGCAAGAAATACAAAGCTGCAGTGTGCAGTACATGTTACAGATATAAGGGTCTTACCCAAATGTTCTCAGCCTGCTTCAGCGCGTCCTCAATGCTCAACTCGCCGCTCTTCACTTTGTTCATGATCTTGAGCTGCATCTCATTGCTGAGCTGAGAATGGTCAAGGCGAGAGGGTCAATGGGGAAAAGCTTTCATCAGCGCATAAACGTGGAAAGACGTTCGGAGCTCGGGACGCTGAAGGAGGGAACGGCAGCTATCAACAGCTAATGACGGGAGTCTTTTTGGAGAAATAATTATAAAATTGCCTCTGAGCCATTGCAAAACAAATTAAGCAAACATGAAGGGAGTGCAGAAGCATCCTGAGGAACCCCCCCCCTCTTCTTCCTCCTCCTCCTCCTCCTCCCCCCGCTTCCTCAGTGAGGCATGATATAAACAGACACTTTAGTCCAAATGAAAAGCTTGTGGTCAGACAGGCGGCGTTCCAAGAGCGCCTGGGGATAGGGGCCCCACTCGGGGGGCCACTGGTGATAGGACTACACTGCTGCCCGAGGGATTTGAACCCACAACCATCAAGACATGGAAGTTACCAGAGAACACAACACCTCATTACATGCCTTGTGGTCAGACAGGGACATTCTCTTAGAGCTGTGTTTAACTGTCACAGTGTCACAGTCTCCTATTCTAAGGTATAGAGACTTTGCCAGGCTGGAAGAAATCAGAACAGTTCATCATCCTCTCATAATCTGTATTATTTTACTCTGTATTTTACTTTGGAAAGAGGACTACGTTGAACTGAATGTATTTCGCCAAGGTATATGAGCTTTTGATGAGGAACCAGTTTAATGTGTTGTTTGATGATCTCACAAATGGACAAAGAAGACTGTTTACTCCTCTAACTTTAATTTATACATTTATAATATCGTAGCCGTCCTAAAATCTGGCCGCCCCGTCGGTTACCTTAACTGTCCTCTGTGACTGTCGGCTGTGCGCCGGAATGTCGTATCTCTGCCCTGATTTTTAGTGATATGATTCCTCTGGGTTACCAAAAATATTTAGTTTTATATGTTTGGAATTTTTCCTTAATAACAAATATACCATTTTTACGTTTTTAAGTAAGATATTTAAAACTTAAAAGCAAAAGCACATTTAACCAGTGAAAATAGTCACATCAAATAAAAAAGAAAATGAGGAAAAACAGGACGATATATAGTATTCACTTTTAACACTGTTTAATAAAACCTGATTCTGTGATGTATTTTGATTCCCTACCTGCGGCACTCCGAGAGCCGATTTGCTGTCCATCATTTTGGGATTTTCATTGATTCAGCTTTCGGCCTGATCCTGTCCACTCTTTAATTCGCAATGGACTAGACACTTGATTTTTTTTCCTGGATACGATCCGTTTCCCGCGACGTGCAGTTAAAAATACAAGGAGTCGTTTGTTTAACCCTGTTGTCAAAGCGCAACTTGTCTAACTTCCTTCTTCTTGTGAATAGACAGAAGGGGAAGACAGTACCTGGGTCAGTACAGCGCAGCTAACGTGCCGCATCAAATTTCAGTGATCTGTAGGCGTGACAAGGTAATAATGAGCTTAAAAGCATTTACACGTGACGCATCGCTCAATAACATCAACTAATGTAACGTAAAGAAATACGTAGACTTTATAATTATTTACTTCCCCATATGACGAACTGTATTAGAAAAACTATTAGAATATGCCAGTAATGTCGTTTACCGCTTATTAAATTTATGTATTTAATGTCCGCGTTGTTAAAAAATTACAAAATATTCAAAAAAATTAACGAAGATTTTCGTCATGTACTGCTACATTTTCCCCAGTAGAGGGAAGTCTTTCCCAAAGAATCATGACAGATACTATGGACGGCCTCTGATGTTCTTAATGCGCGTGCACCGTGTTTCCTGGGATAGACCTTTGACCCCCTCCCTGCACTCCTGAACCAGATAAGCAGTTTTAAGATGAGCATGCACAATATGTACAATATGCAAATTCCATATGCTTAAAGAAAAGGGGCATTTGAAACAAATTAAATAGCTCATTTGCAAGTAAAGGATTTAACTAAAACATGAAAAAACACTATAATTAAAGGTTTTTTTTCAGTCGCTTTGGTACATTTCTCAATTCAGAATTTAAATTCTCAAAACTACTTATCCAGCCTCCACATTACTGAGTGACTTGTGCACATCATATAAACAATGTCTCGTTCTTTTCAATAAATTGCAAATGCTTCAGCACAGTCATGTAAAGGATTATGCACAACTGTCTGCTGTTTCCTACATTATTAATTGATTATCTAGGCATTACTTGCAAAATAGTTAAGTCAGTTGCAATCACCCGTGAAGAACATTTTCCGTACATTTATATTAGGCTTTTTTT
The DNA here is from genome assembly GCA_015164015.2 of Brevimyrus niger. Lineage (NCBI taxonomy): Eukaryota > Metazoa > Chordata > Actinopteri > Osteoglossiformes > Mormyridae > Brevimyrus > Brevimyrus niger. The sequence goes on from JAABNY020000108.1 coordinate 21,244,497, forward strand.
GCAAATGTGTCCCGAATTGATGAATTTCTCTTGGGTGAATGTTGACTTTCACCAACGGAGGGGAACGTCTGAAGCATTAGATCAAATCGAATGATCAACCAGCTCTCTGGAACAGGTGCATCTCGTGAACCTTCTGTTGTCAAGCATATATTGACAGGGAACAACACAGCGTTAGGATTTCCGTCGATGAAAAAAACAACATTCCGTAACCCGACTGAGGAAATCTAATCAGCATGGGGGTGGAAGGCTTACGATGACCAGCCACATACCCAGAAGACCCTGCTGGCTGCCATGCGCTCAGCGTGTCCGGACATCAGAGCAGACGCCTGCGGAGGTTGGATATAACCTTCCAAAAGACTCTTTCCACGCTGCACTGCAAGGGGAGACATCGATTGTGACGCGAATGAGAATCTGTGGCCTGATGGGTAGGATCATCAGGAGTTGTAGAATGTACCATAATCCCCCCTCACAGCGCTGCATGTGTGGCTTTATTTGAGTTTGCATTTCTAAATTTGCATATTTTTTACCTGCTTTCTAGTGCTGTGATGTCTTTTTCTTCTCTGTATTGCAGTAACATGGTTTGTCAACAAATTAGAGTACAATCGATAATGTGCAACTCTGTACTGTTGAAATTGACATATGTCATGCAGAAAGTTGTCATCAAAACCATAGCCGTAGTTTTACATCAGAAAATAAGTTTTATTGGCAACATTCTGCCTATCATGTTTGTAAATAATGACACAGGACTTGTCATTCTAATGGCACTGACATGTTCCTAGACATAAAATTTACTTTTGACTATGGATTTTGAGAAAGTTATGAAGTTTTGCAGGAAATTAGTTTGTATGAATTGTTTTGAGACATGCACTTCCTGTTTTTCAAATGTTAGGCAAAGACTGTAAATGGGGACAGTGGATTGGCAGGTAGCCAAAGAGTCTCGCATCTTCAGGGATTGGAATTGAATCCCAGCCCCTGGCTCTGTGTGCGTGGAGATTGTATGATTTCTCTGCCTTAATGTTTCTTCCTGCTGAGCAAAGACGTGTGTTTCAGCCAAGGGGGGCAGCATGTGGCTCAGTGGGCTGAGCCTCTGTGCCTGTGATCAGAAGGTTGCCGGTTTAAGTCTGGCCTCGGCACATCTGTAGGTCTTTGAGCAAGGCCCTTAACCCCCAGCTCCCAGGGTGCTGCTAGGGGTGGCTGCTCTTCATGGCCAGCTTGCTCTCACCTACAGAGAGATAATTGTCCATTTTGTATAATTGTGAGTGCATGTCCTGCGATGGAGCAGCATTCCAACCAGGGCAGGCCACAGAATCCCCGTGATACTATGCTGGGTGAGCCTTGATGAGAGAGTGGTGAAATCTCATACGTTTTGACTTTAAAAGTAAAGATCTGAAGACTGTTAACTCTTAAGTCTCAGGGCCCAGAATTCATACCTGAATACTGTTCTGTTTATTTTTACACGGGTCACTGACCTTCTTTTATAAAAGAAATATATAGCTTGGTCTTTCAGAAACTCTTCAATGCAGTCTCTGAGACAAACAGTAAATAGATGCGATCTGCTGTGCTCTGACCGTGGCTCAGGACGTACCGAAGAAAGCAAAACCTGCATTTTATTTTCATACTGTTCATTTTGCAGGCTTGTATCTTGCCAATGCTCTTATTCCATACCATGGTTTGGGTCTCCTGAAGTCCATCCCAGGCGGCACAGGGCATAAGGCAGGGGTTCACCCCGGATGGGATGCCAGTCCGTCGCAGGGCACACGCACCGCATAGGTTATTTAGAGCTATTAATTAGCCTAACAGTATGTCTCTGGACTGGGCCAATGGGCAGTCATATTTGTTGCGAGGGGTGTCTCCTTCCTCCCCCCGATCAAATTTTATCTTAAGTATTTATGCGTGATGGACCTGTACAAGCAGTCTGGGGTCAGTTTTTAATCCCACTCCATCTCCATTGTTTCAGGCATCTCTCTAAAGGAAACGAACAACAAAAAGTACAACAATCAATCACTAATTCATTTACCACGCAAAGAAACACTTTTTTTCCCCAGAAATGTCACAAGTTCCCATATAAATTTTCCACCAATTAGATGTCATCAATGTGCAATCCCCAAGTTCATTTGAAATTCCTCTGAGTAGTCCAGTTTCCTCCTACCATCCAAAACCAGGCTGTGATATTGTACACTAGAGTGGTGTTTCACTGAAAGTGACCTCTATACTGTAGATTCCCCAAAATAGCCACAATTTCCTTTAATAACAGTTTCAATAACATGAGACAACTGGTCAACAAGTTTCAGGAGGATATTATTGTCGTTGAACCCAATGATTCCCCAGAGATGTGGGATGTTGCTTGCCATTGCTTTTTGGTCTAGTTTTTACCATGGAAATTCATCACGATTCATCATGAGTCCTTCGTTTTTATTCTTTGCCAGATAGTTCATGAACAATTTTAAGTGTATTTAAGCATTTGGAACATCATTGCTCTACGGTGATGGAACGACATGCCTTTCAAGAACACTGCGGATGCTCTGCTGGTCGAGGTTACCTTGGGTTCGGTAAAGCCCAGGTGTTGCCAGCAAAGTTACTCCTGACCGTGGCGCTGCCCGTCCCGTGCCTGGGAGCAGGAATCACACATGCAGAACTCATCCTCTCTGTGTCTTACAAACACATTGAGGATGGACCCAAATGCATCAGTCAAAAAGACCAATTTTCATACCCAGACTTCAGTTAATTAAGAGGAAAACAGCAGTTTTATGCAGGTGCTTTTCGGAATTCTTACCTGTACTATATACAACCGTGGAGAGACCACAGCACAATTTTTTTCTCTCCTTTCTCAATATACGGGTGTGCATCTGGGAATGATGTTTTTTTTATTATTTTGCAAACTGCAATTCATTAATGAAGAGCTTCTTCCTTGCTATATGGGACTTCTTCTAGGAGTCTGATACGAACTGTCCTAGCAGTGCTCTTCACACCTGCACTTAATGTTTCCCGTTCCTTTTGAAGGTCACTTGATGTCATGGTATTATTCATGAGAACCCGTTGGATGAGCTAATGGTCGTCTCTGGCCTTAGAAAGTTGCTGCTGCCCTTTACCCATCTGGTTTCTAGTTGCTCCCATTGTCTCCTGGGGTTTCAGACTGCAGATTTATTTTAAAGTACAGAGTGGTCTCTTCATTTTTTCTGCGGCTGTAATGTCGATGCTATTGGGGGTTCAACATACTGGTACTGTATGGGATTTCTATAATATTGCTTATTCTGTGTGTCCTGAGACTGAGTACTTTGCCTAGAACCTCATGCTTTTCACTCCAGGCTCACCAGGAGTTTATGATACTAATGGATACTTTAATCCTCCCATTTGCTCTCTGAACCTAAATAAATGAACTGGTTATAGTTTTTAAAGGTCCTTGTTTTATACAGATGGCCGGGGGAAAGTTCTTTTGGGGGATTTTCTGTTTTGCAGGAAACTTGAGAAATGGTGTAGCTTTGCTTTTATCAACCCCCCCGGAACGAAGGAAATACCCTTAATTCTCACCCGAGACTTACACCTGGCTGTGTTATTTTCTGTAATATTCATTCGTGAATATGATTCTGTTACCAGTGACTAGATCTGACATGTGATCTTGACATGTGACCATAACGAGGTGTGACGGGGCAATACTCTCACTTCCCTTCTTAAAGTTCAGCCACAGTGCGTCACGGTCTCTCTGAAAGAGGCAGCTGTACCGCCAGCCCTTGGTAGCACGGCCTGCCCCCTCTTTAGCCAGCACTCTGAAACATGCACGAACCAAAGGCTATTCTAGATCCTACGTAGGGGGGCTATTCTCTCAGCCCAACCCCCCCCCCCTTGAAAACTTATTTTTAAAAATCTACTTAGCAACTTGTGGCAAATTTTTATACACATTTCATACAAATTATTATCATTATATATTTCGATGACGCAATCATATAAATGCATTAAAGATACCTTGATAATGCCTTTATAATGCATTCATAGAACATTCATAAGCAGTAAATATACCTTAACAACCAAACAAACCTTATACTTTAATATACATTAATAACAAACATCATGTGAATATACAACTATAATATTTTTATTATCATATAATGTTTCTTATTAATGTATATTAAAGCTGTTAAGGTGTGTTAGAGTATTAAGGTATACTTGCATGCTGCTTATGAATGTTCTGTGAAGGCATTATGAAGGTGCACTTTATGTTCTATAAATGCATCATAAAAACATTACGAAGGGTGAGTTAATGTAAAACCATCCATCCATCCATTATCTGCCAGTTGGTCCAGTCATGGGGGCAGTGGTTTAAGCAGGGCTACCCAGAGCTCACTCTCACCAGCCACCTCCTCCAGCTCCGCCGGGGGAATCCCAAGGTGTTCCCATCCCAGCCGAGAGATATAATCTCTCCAGCGTGTCCTGGGTCTGCCCCCGGGGGCCTCCTCCCAGCTGGACATGTTCGAAACACCTCCCCAGGGGAGTTTTTTGATTGCTTCAGTGACCTCAGCTCCCTTGATGGGTAAGTCCTCCATGGAGTCTTGCAGCTGAACATCCTCAAAGGAAGGCGTATCGGTGGGATTCAGGAGGTCCTGGAAATACTCTTTCCACCGCCTGACGGTATCCCCATGAGGCCAGCAGTTCTCCATCCCCACCATAAGCAGCATGGGTGATGCCTTGCTTCCCCCTCCTCGGGCACCCGATGGCTCGTCAGAATCTCTTCTCTTCTATGAATCTCTACTTCATTGTGGTGGGAGCTTTGTCCAAAGGGGTGACATAGGTCCACCTTTCTGTTGAACCACCACCTACAGAGGCGGCCATGGGTTTCAGGTGGCAGTCAAAGGCAGGGGCCTCAACAGGACAAGGTACTACTACTACTAATTACTAACTAACTAACTACTAATCCATATTCTATCTAGTTATTCTTCCAGGGTTGGGGGCTGGATTCTTTCCCAGAAAGTGGACGTGGGTGGCATTATATCCAGTCCATTGGAAGGCACAAAGGCACACTATTTAGGGACCCCTGTGGACAGCAGGGGGTAACTGGAATAACTCAAAGAAATCCCCATGACATAGAGACAGCATGCAAACATGCAAAGTAGAGACGGGATTGGAACCCATAAAGGAGGCCCTTGGCACACTCTTTCAATTATTTTTCATGACAATTCATTACATTACTGACTATTCAGAACATCACATATGAAACGTGAAAAATATCAAATGGGTAGGTAAATATTGTAACTAGTTATCTGACAGTAGAAGTTAAAAGGAACTTTTCAAGTAACAACGGGTGCTGCTTCATAGTCTACCAGGATTTGTAAAGATGGTTGGTGTATGGCTCAGTGGTCTGGATGGTATGCCTGTAATCAGAGGGTCACTTGTTTGAATCACTGGGTGATGTTACCACTGGGCCCATGAACAAGGCCTGTAACCCCCAGTTGCTCCAGGGTCTAGTCCGGATTTCTCAAAAAAGATGTACGACGTTTTGGATAAAAAGCAAACTACTGAGTCAATGTGTCAAATGTATGTGGTACTTTGTTCTTGGGAAATCTGATCTAAAGAAGCTTTAATCGATGCCATTCACACCTTGGGTAGGGAGATGGTTTCAGCTGAGCAGATTATTGGGCGTGTATTCTCTCCAGGAGGCAGAACATGAACAAAACAAAGAGAGTAATAAACCATGTGATCAAACCCAACAACGGGCTTATTGCGCTGCCGCAGTCACACAGAGAGACTCCGAACCAGTTTCTACCCCAAGGCTCTCCATATGCTAAACCCTTAACAGCTAAAATGCCATCCACACTTCATGCTGTTTTTCATACTGCTCTGTTTTTGGGCATTCCTCTTTGCACATATTTCTGGCTCACACATTAAAATGAACTTATTTACCACAAACTTTTATCTAACATGACACACACCTGAGAAAACAAGGCGAGCCAGGACCCAGCCTGGAGCATTTGGTGATTATGGGTCTTGTCCTTAGGACCCATGGGTGAAGTCAGTTTGCCTGCCCTGAGACTTGAACCAATGACCTTCCGAACACACATACTGTAGCATCCTAAAGGACTGATCATTATTGTGTTTATTTTCCATAGTTTTACTCTTATTTTGGAACTTATATTGTTATTTCTATTTAAATTTTAATTATATTATTGTTTTAGATTATCTTTCTTCGTATTGAGATGGAAAAATCATTTTGTTACATGTACACTGTGTTTGTGTATGTGAAATATTGCCGTGATTGGTGAGCGGCGGGCGGACAAGGGAGGCGGGAGCAGCCAGGTTTAACGGAAAACGGGGTTTATTACGGGGTAACACACAGGCAGGGTACTCACGTAGGGATTCAACAATAACGACAGATCTGGGTAAACGAACTCGGACGCTGACTAAATACATAATACAGGCTTAAAACTCGAATGTTTAACAGCCTGGAACTGTATAGTTTAAACTGTACAGCTATATTAGGCTGAAGACTAACTACCAAATAGTACACCAAAATAGTTTAGAACCTAAATTTATTTTGTGTATCATAGCCCACACAACAATGATATCAAGTGCTCCAATTTAGGCACGAGTACATCCTTAAGCCATTTTTTTTTTTTTAAATCACCATATGAAGACTTTCAAAACAAACCATTGAACTCTAAAATATTTCATGGATAGAACTTTACTTGAAGGGGCACAAGTAACTTAGTAATTCAATTACTATTGAAGTACAAATCACAAACAAATATAGTAACTGCATGAAATTGTGGAACCATTATGATTGGTTAGTGATAAATGGGGTCAGTATGTAATTAAGACTTATTTCCTGGTTATTTAATACCTTAAGTGAGAGTGTACTATTTCACTATATTATTTGTGTTCCCTCAAGTAAAATGTTACCAAAAAATGTTGAGCTGTTTGCAGCATTCCTTACTTCTAATTTATGGAGCTCTGTGGACTGAAGGAGAATGTCAGCACTTATTAGTCTGGATTAAACAAAGTTTTCAGTTAACTCCATACGGCGCATGAGCAGCATTCCTTGAAATCATGTGACCATATGATGTCACTCATACTCTCTTCCTCGCAGTTCACACTTTATGTTCCTCAATCCCAAATGTAAAATGATGCTTTGCATAGTCCGTCAAAATATTGTTTAAAATGACAAATTATCAGTAGATAACTAGGCTAATTACTGCACATGTATGTATATGTTTCTTGCAGTATTATAAAAAGAAAAGGGAATATTGCAAATGAATAATTTTAATATTAATAAGTTTTAAAAAATCATGCATCTTTTCCTGGGTGTGCTGACTGCTTGCTTATTTCTGGAACTGTTCTCTGCTTGTATACTAGTCTGGTTTTCTCCCATGATAATGGGATTTTTGTGTGGGTGTTTCAGTTTGGGAAACGATGCAGAAGCAAGCTTTTTCTTACGGAAATGCCGGTTTTCTGAATATTTACTTCAAGGAGGAAGTGTAGCTTTAGTGTTCTTCCTAAATATGTCAGTCATTTCACGTTTTGAGTCAGACGTACTCAGTAACTGAATGACATTCACCACACTCACAAATATCTAGATATACTTATGTTTCATTGTTCTTTTTAATATTAAGTACATTTTTGCAAATTTTTTACAAGGACTTCTAGACTAATTAAACATGTACTTTTATAAGATTTTTTTCCTGTGTGTCCCAAAATCTGTATGTTACTCCGTGGATTTCATCAAGCTATTGGATGGAATCCATAACTGGGCAGCGAGCCTAATAGTTTATTTCCAAATATGAAAATTTACAACTGCACTGAGTTCCAACAATTATGAAATTCGGTAAAGATGAAATTTGAGAAAAATCTGATTGTATAGTCAAGGATTGCGAACGGGTATTCCGACAGATTTATACTAGACAAGGGTACATATTTCTATCAGAACCAGAGCCTTTATAGATTTATATAATGTCCACAACCACTACCCCTCCCCAAAAACAACATGGGGTGGTTTGGGGCTCTGTGGGTTAAGAGTCTTCACCCATGAAGGTTATCGGTTTGAATCCCATGACTTGCAAAGTAATTTTGTCCTGGTTAGGCCTTTGAGCAAAGCCCATAATTTTGAACATTTTTCCAAAAAAACCTAAAAAAAGGCTGACCCTGGGCTTTGACCTCGAATTTTGCCTTCTTACTCTGCCAACCACAGGATTTGAACTGAAGATCATCTGATGAAGCGAGATGAGACCCAAGGAAAAAAGTATCCTCCAATTATAAGTTATTTGTCTTTGGAGGAAATAAGACATTTCATTAGAATATAGGAGGAGGATTTTCCTAGAAAAAGAATCAGAAAAAACCAGCGGGAATTACACTAGCTCCCCGGAGTGGGAATCCCCCCCCCCCCATTCATGATTTGACTGGCTGTCTCCGCGTCGCGTGATCACAAGTAGCAGAAGCAGTACGAGGTGGCTCACGACAGACTAGGATACTTAGCGCACTAGGAGTCGGAGTTACTTCTGGTCTGCGCCAACGATAAGTGCGAACATGGAAAACGTCATGAAGTACATTTCTTTTTTAATGGTAAGTGTGCGCAAAGCGTTTTTATTAACTGCATCCCTGATCATTCTTGCGTTATTATATGAAACTATATAAATAAATATGTATTGGATCGCCTATAATAAACCATGTTATGATATGTTAACAACATAGTTGTTATATGTCTCTGCCGCGTTTATCCACAGTGATTATACTCTTATATATATGATAGCATATATATGATATGGTGTGTGTGTGTGTATATATATATATATATATAGATAAATAGATTGGATAGATTTCACTTTCGGTTTGCGTAGTCTGGCAGTTTAAGGAAGTACAGAATATAATGTAATTTATGTGAAACACCTCGTTGGATATTTATTTGTTTGTTTATCATTTTATCCTTGAATTGAGCTGATTTAACTGCTTACCAGTTTTGCTGCTGATACACGGTGCATTTTATTTGGGTGTAACCTATCTGCATGACGGAGAATTCGGGGCTTTCCACAAACCTGGGTGTATTCCTTATGTACAGTGTTGTCTGCAGCAGTCGTGTGCCATTTTCCCTGTGCAGTGTAACACCGCTGCGCACGCAGATTGAATTATAGTTAAATACGTTGCATTATTAAATCGTCAACGTTGGAACCGAATTGATTTTTGGTCAGATTTTCAATATTGAAAAACTGATGGTGGCAAAACCTTGATTCAGTGTTGATATAAAGTGAACAACTGAACATCAATATACGGTACGCTGTAGACCAGTGGTCGCGAACACCCAGTCCCACTGAGATAAAGGAAAATGAAAGTGAAAAAATATTTACAGAGCATTCAAATGTTTTAATTTTAATTTTATTATTCATGCAGTGTTTAAGCCCTGTCTTTGCTGAAATTGTCTGTGACGATCAAACTCAGTATAAGAAGGATGACAAATGCTGCAAGATGTGCGAGCCAGGTAATGTTTTAATTATTCTGACTAATATATGTAAGTGTTTCATATTCAGGATGGGCGAAGCTGAATGATTTAAATGCAAAGGTCTATTTTTTTGGGTGGGGTGAAGGAAGCCAAATTAAACACTGGAACGTGCATGCCACTCCCAGTCCCTGGTTCCGATGCCTGTCACTCTGGATAAAAGTTTTAGCGTAAGGGGAATATTTTAGCGAGCCTCAGGTTAATTTAGAATTTATACATTTGGTTGTCCATAGTTTCAAAATGTACGTTTTGTCTATCATAAGTGGAAAGTGTGCGGTGGTGTCTAAATACTGAAGAGCTGCGTTTTCCGAGCGATTTATTTTGTCAGAACAAAGAGTCAAGAGAGATGTACAGATGTCGAGTGGTGTTTAATGGTAATGACCATAAAGTAAGTTGCCTTTTGTTGCAGGGACATCAATGGCATTAAATAACTGCCAAAACCCACTCTGTAATCCCTGCGGAAAGGATGAGTACATGGACTCTTACAACAATAAAACAAACTGCGTCCGACAGCCCTACTGTGACGGAAGTCAGTGTATTCTTATGTTGTGGTACTACTGTAGCCATCGTGATTTGCTGAGCAGTGATAGCTAAATGCTCATATATCTCCGCTTTTTGTTTTTCACGTGCAGACTTCAACTTTAATGTGTCACTGTCACCAAGCCCAACTAAATACAGACCCTGCGTGTGCAAGACCGGATACCACTGTTCATCAGACCAATGCTTTACATGTTCGTCCCACACGGTGTGCAAACCTGGAGAGGGAGTAGTCATCCAAGGTAAAAGCGTTAGTGAGGTCCACCGGGTATAAATTCAGGGTGTACTCACACTAGTGCGAGTCTGTGCCTAAGCACAGACCTCAGTTGCCGTTTCACAAACATTATGGCAAAGGGATCACTTTGGTCTGTAGCAGAGGTGCAGTGTTTGCTGGAAATTTGGGCTGAGGAGAGTATCCAGGAACAACTGGCTGCAACACACAAAAACTCCAATATATTTGGTGAATTATGGGTCTGTTTCCTGCCATATGTGCACTACAATTAAATGAAAATCACTGTCTTGCATACTCGATAAATTTACGAGGTGTCATGCCCAAAACGACTCCAAATAAGCCCCAAAAATAAGAACATGAATCACGCACTGCCTTGTGCTGTGTACAAGCGCTTTTCTTCCTATGCTTTCTTTAAAAAAAAAAAACTTAATGATAAAAAAAAAAGTTAAGGACGGTAATAATGAAAGCTTGTTCAGGCCCAGAACATTAAGGCCAGTGTGAATGCAGAACAGCAAGGGGAGTGGGGAATGGAGACAAGTGCTCAGGTACAGTTCAAGGCAACCGGGCCTAGTGTGAGTAGACCCAGACATTTATTCAGCTGAGGGAAGCTCAGAGTAGTCAGCATCACATTTACAGCCTATGAGGAACTGCAAAAAAAATTCAGCCAACAGATACTGATCTCGTTGCAGACATTCATGAGTGTTTGTGTCCACAGGCAATGCCACAACTGACGTGGTCTGTGGACCCTGCCAATTGGGAACCTTCTCCAACCAGACATCAGCAGTCGATGCATGCAGACCATGGACAAAGCAAGTATCCCATTAATTTAGGCTTTCAGTATTTTGCCCCCGGCAAAGAGCACTTGTAAGAAATGGCTTTGGGCCAGCTTTCTAAAAATGGCTAGTTAATTGGTAATACCTTAAAATCTCACCTGTAAGTGGGCTAAATATGACTGGCCTATGCTTAGACTTTTTTCCCCTGACCAATTTCATACCACTTGAAAATTATAGCTTGTAATCCCATACAGGATATCTTTTAACTATAACTCATAGTATCTTTTTGTTGCAAAATTAAGTTGCTGTACTGATTTCTAACTCTAGATTTACAGCGCTAAATGTACAGTGAAAATCAAGTCATATTGCTGTTTATAACCAACTCACTCTGATGATCTTGAGACCTATAGATGTTTACTTCTGCCATATATCCACCCACCTAACTTTCAACTATATCATTTCAGTCGGCTGCTATACATGGCACTCTTTGTCATTTGTCAGGATTTATGATTTATAACCATCTAGGATCACGGCTGTCTTCTGTTAATATCGCACTTAAAGTGTTCCTTCTTAGCACATCGGCGTAGGAAGAACATCACTTGACATTGGAGACCGGTTTAATAAATTGAGTGTAATCTTGTTGTTCATGCTCTTTAGTTGTCCTCCTGGGTTCTCGGAAAAAGTACCAGGGACCAATAAATCAGACAGAGTGTGTGGTGAGTATGTTGATACTATGTTAAAGGGGCAGCTTACCCTAAAACTGAAAAAATACATGTTCTACAGGGGTTATAGTGTTATCTGCCCTTCTAGGTTGTTCCGCTGGGAGTTGCCTAGTTTTGGAAATATCAGCCATACAAATTTAAGTCTTCTCTCGATCATAATGGGAGTGGATGGCGTCCTTTCCGTGGTATTTAAAACACTGCACAAATACATTTGAAGAGAAATTCTATAGCAATGTCTGTTGCCAGAAATCATGACCCCGGGTTACTGAAGATAATCCACAGACTTTGTAGTGAGAAGTTAAATGAAGGAACTTTTGTCTTCTACCAATCTCCACTCACCAATCGTGTCACTGCGCAGAAGATATCATATATGCTCATGCCTATGCTTGTATCTTCTGCACAGCGATATGATTGTTTGTGTGGTGTTCAGTAGAAGAAAATAGTTCCTACATTTAACTGCTCACTACAAAGTCGGTGGATTATCTTCAGGGTCGTGATTTTTGATGAGAGACATTGCTGTCGAACTTTTTAAATGTATTTTTTCTGGCACTTTAATCACCACAGAAAGAATGCAATTCACTCCCATTTATAGCACTAAACATATGTTTTTCAGTTTTACGGTGAACCACCCCATTAATCTAAATAAGGGACCAGTATTTATATATTACCAGCGGTTCGTTAACATAGCTATTCACTGGAAGGGAAGATTGACAGTTACACTTTTTTCCATCAACGCATGCGTCTTTTATACCAGTGAGCTCATTCAAGCTCACTGGTCACTGTTTAGCATTGTGCTAATGAATCTCAGTTCCTTTTTTTCTGAGTGTTTAGTTTATCAGTTGGAAATTCATGCATTGCAACACCAGTTTCGCTTTCAAAGAGCAAGGACTGGAAGCAAAAATAACATTTAACAACTTATGTTTAAATGAAACATTGAAAGGGGCTTGTATATTATAATTTATGGTGTGTTATAATTGTTTTAATAAATAGCTGTCTATAAATCACACTTTCATGCAAGCATAAGAGGGTGATGACCTGGTTCTGACAGTATTTTAAGTTGGTCCACTTGTTGAGAACATGTACACTAGTTTTCCTTTCTTTACTAGTAAACTCTATTCTTTCTGTTTTTCAGAGGAAAACAGGAGGTGGCGATATTTTGTAATCCCTGTTCTTGTCGCTGTTTTTTTTGCTGCAGTTTGTTCCATTTTTTATATACTGAAGGGTAACTATTTTTTCTTTTTCTATGTTCTCATGTTTGTCATGATGAGAAACCTGGCAACGGCCTTTTTGAGAGATTCCTACTTCTCATTTTGTCCCAGATATGTATTTTATTTACATAAGCACACAGTGATTATACCAATGTTTTCTTTTCTTTTTTTGTTGCAGATAAACTAAAGTTCCTTTTATGCAGTCAGGTAAGAGTACATTTTTGTTAATTATTTTTTTGTTAGTTCCTTTGGCTTATATTCAGTGTGGTGTATCTTGACGTAACTCAAATTATTTGATTAGGATTTTGGTTGCTCACTCCTCACTTGTGACTTCTGAAGAAATATGTCCGACATGGATTGAATTCTTCTTATTAATATCAAAGTCATTGCTTATATCATAATATTGATTTTCTAATGTGGGTCACAATTTTTTTGTAAAATATTACAATAAATAAAAGTCCGAAATGGCAGCACTGTTTGGCACATTCTCATTGTGCTGAAGTATTAAATTGCTGGGTAAAATGAATGTGTATCATTAGATAATGAGAACAGAGCAAGTTACGGAACATTCCGGGTTCCCTTTATTCCATTGTTCCTAATAACTATGTTCCTGATAACTTTGTTAGGTTAAATTGAGGAAAACGTTTATGAACAAAAATAGTATGTTGGATTTAGAGAACTGTGTAGCTCTGCTGATCAGGCTCTGTGCCTCTGATTGGTTCAAATCATGTGTGTGGTATATTAATTTCGCCACTGTCAGAAGTGTAAAGTTCAGATTCAGAAAGTACAAATCCAAGGTTTTGTTCCAATCAACCATTCAAGAGTGAATCTTCACATTTCACAGAATACTGGACTGGTTGGTTGAAACCAAACATTCATCTGGATTTGTACTTTCTGCACCTGATTTGTACTTTCTGGAGCTGACCTTTGGATTTGTGCTTTCTGAGTCAGGAACTTTCCACCTCTGACTATTTGGTTCTTGAGCAAGGTCCCAGAGACCAGCTACCTCTTTCCTCACTTGTTTGTCACCGTTTGAAAAAAGTTAACAGTTATAATGCCTGTTAGCTTCAGATGCCAGGCGGCAAGATAGACGGCAGATCAATAGCTGTTACCTATGATTTAAAATTCTCCTGCAAGTTGCTGAAGTAGCCCTGTTTTACTGCGAATGCACATGATTCTCACACATTGCCTGTGTCAACCTTAGACGAAAAAACCTCAAGTATGTCATGCCGTGGACCAAAAGGGGCCTGCAAAGATGGCTGAGGAGAACGAATTCAACCAAGACCATCTGACAGAAAATCTTAACCCGTTGGCCCAAGAGGAAGGCAAGGGGGAGCACACGCCCATGCTGGAATCGAGTCCCGTGTGAAGCAGGCTGCCTGCTGCCTGGAGCTGACCCCGGCGCTGCAGGGAATCCTCCCTTTAAATGTGATGCAACGAACACGAAAGACCATGGGCCCTAATTTAATGATCTGAAGCGCACGGCGCAAGTTCGTTTTGGGGCCCAACCCACTTTTACTACTTTAGCGGTGGAAAGATAGTCACAGCACCAGCTGCATGGTCCAGAAGGGATGTTCTTAGTCACGCAGTTAGTCATGTTTCAGCCGTAACATGCTGCAAACCAATCCGAGTGTCATTTCGCATTTCCTTTAAAAGCCTGTGTGCTCCACACCTTAACCAATTGCCGATATAATGGCAGATGGGCCAGGTAGTAGAAAAGAATTCTGCTCTGTCGTTTTGCGGCAAATGTAAAAAGTGGCCAGGTGACTTTCTTTTTATCATGCGCCATATTGTGTAATAATATTATCTAATAATATTATTTATCGGATAAATAGGATTAACCTTAATTTACGTGGAAACTATACGTGGAAACCTGGTTCTAGCATTAGGCCCATTGAGGGGGCAGTTTTTAGAACCATCTATGATATTTATTGCATGATTAATAGGGACTAGGTCATCTTACCGAATTTGCCTTTATGACGTAGTCTGATCCTATGTGCTGCTTCGAGCAGCAATGCTCATTCCGGTCCTAAGGGACTCCCAAGTCGGCCCGTGTCTTTGCTCCCTCCCAGCTCCCAGTAGGGCGTACATAGCGGTACATAGTAAAGAGCAATTAAAATATTGTGACCTTCTTAAAGTAAAAAGCAGCTCTAACTGATGACCGTGTTGTGGGCCGTCTCGTAGAAATGTTGCCAAAAAACAGGATGGTTTTAATTAACTGGTCCAAACTGGTGTTAGCATTCCCGATTCTGATTGAACGGTGTTTTTTTCTGTTGCCATGTAACTTTAGGTCAGCAAAGAAGTATTTGCATAACATAGCCATGCTAGTCTGGTGATTCAGCTGCGAGGCTCAGACGCAGTAGCTTACGGCATGCAGCATTTGCTTCCTAGCCACCGCGATTCAGCCCAGCCAAAACAATGGCAGCAGTGCATTTGCATGCGTCTACTGCTGTTCCATGTGTCAGTCTTGGCCTTCAAGGAGCAGAAGCTTGAAAATGAAACAATCCATGTAATGCCATAACATGCACTGGCCACATGGGGGTGCTGTATTCCACCTTGAAACCTCATAGCGAGACATTACCAACAGGGCTTAGCAGACGTAGGGGATGCGTTTCTGTAAATGTGGACATAATCATAGTCACAGTCATTTATGTCAATTATGGTTGGTTTTTAGCTTTTCATTGTATATGGTGTATGTGCATTTGTTGATGTTTTTTGTTGTTCTCAGCGTCTCAAAATGTTCAGACATTTTGATGTGCATATTTAGAACGATACAAATTTTCATCATTGCCAGTCCTATGAAATGTACTTCTGTTGTATAAACTTTGTGTGACTTTAATGTTGTTGTTGCGACAAATGCATTACTGATGTGTGCTGCTTTTCACTTCATTAATAAATACTGTAATGATACCAATAAACTATTCTGCTAATGTTAAACTGGAGAAATATCTGCCACTCATAAAATGTGCAAAAGTAGGAATAAGCAGCGTTGCACAGTAATGACAGGCGTGTGACCCATAAATCTGCAAGGTTAGAATAATCACAATGGATCGGGTGCCTCAACTATAACTAGGTAGGCAGGTCAACCTAAAAGCACAGTGCAGCACTTTTTGCGGTGTTCTAATTTATTTGTTATTAATATGACGCATATGTACATGGGGGGACATGTATATCGCCAAGTGCATTTTTGTGAGGCTGTAGACCTCACAGACCCCCCCCCCCCCCCCCACCCCGCCCGCCGCCCATTTCCCCCAAAGCGGCCCCCAGGTTAAATAAAACAAACCCACGAAGGGTGGCAA
>JAABNY020000108.1:21260848-21284870 GCA_015164015.2 Brevimyrus niger
GCCAGTTTGGCATGCCGAGTTGGGGTGGGGGGGCATTAAGGGCCCCTTGCTCGCAGGGGTTTTCTCATTATCCCCGGATTAACAGGGGAATGGACCTTTGAATTTACATGAAAACCTGGGTGATTAGCATGGGGGGGGGCTTCTTTCATCTCTTTCTGAAACAGCACCATCTTCCCCCCAGGCCTAATCCCCTGTTCGGTATGGGCAGAGGACATAGATGCCCCTAGATTCTGTGGGACCGCATGCCTTATCCCCTTGCTGAAACTGTACATCAGTAGTCCTGACCAACTGACGCGGTGGCACTCTGTCATGGCCAGCGCAGCGGACTCACCCTCGACAGGGATAGTTTTTCAGTTTGTGTTATAGTTGAATGTCACTTGACAAGACATAAGTTTGGTTGCGAGGTTAATAGTCTTCACAAATACTTTGACAGGCAAGGATTTATAGGAGTAGACTGACATGACCAGGTACAAAATTTTTGAAAAATCCAAATTTCTTTTAGGGTATACCTTTATTGCAATCTCTTTCTCCCAAGCATATCTCAAAATTTGTACTACTGTTCCTTCTGCTGTCATCATCGTCATGGTAACAGAACAACGCTGCAATACTGATCAGAAGTAAAAACTGATAAGAGATGGTCTCTGCAAGTTTTATCTCAACATCACAAGAAAGATTTAACAGGATTAATTACCTCTCACTAACAAAGAACAGTCAGAGCTGTTAAGCTCTGATAGCTTGAGAAGATTTACCAGTTCAATGTCTGATATGCAAATCCTTTAATGGTGGATATTTGCAAGATCTTAAGAAGATAAGAACCTCACTAAATGGATAACAAAGAGAAATTCGACCACTTGGAATTATTTATACGGGTCCCGTAACAGAATTCCCTACCCGAGTCCCTCCAAGAGGGAAAAAAAAAAAACAGAAACTCAACCTTCTTATGTTAAATTCTTTTGGATGGAGAATAAAAACAAACTGAGAGAAGAAATGACACAGATTAAAGGAAGGGGATAGAAAAGCATCACAGAGAAAGGTTAATCTTCTCAAAGCAACTTTGAACCTAACCAGCCCTGTATGCTAAAAGGCCAAGAAACATCCAAAACAGAAAAAGATACCATTTATATTTAAATTTATAGTTACTAAAATATCTATATCCAGTCATACCTTAGGTGGTGCTACTGTCCTGTGACCTTTTAGTCTTAAGTCTCAAATTTACATGCAATAACGACTATTGGCAATAAGTGGGTAAGTCTGGGCATATCAGTGTTATTAACCCAATTTTTTGTTTATCTGATATTTTTCCCTAAATTATAGATTATGTAACAAGGAGACGTTCTAAATAATGCTTAATGTATTTAGGCCATGTCCACCGCAAAACCAATTTTATCTTAAGAAATCGGATGTTTCTTTAAGTGGTATTGTAGAATAGTTAACATTTTACAGTTTGTATAGGCTTGGGATAGCCATAGAAAAGTTACTGGTGCGTGCATAGAGTTTCCACGTAATTTTACCAATTTGGGAATTTCTGAATTCAAAACCAGGAACATCGCGGACTTCTTTCGGTTAGAAAGTAAATAGGCAGCCATCTCCCCCATTAATAAGGGTAAAACAAGTTTTACATTTTTTCAGCAATGATTAAAATAACATCAACATGACAATCTGCATAGAATGAAGAATTTTATTTAAGAAAATATTTTTCCCACATGTCAATCCCACGTCTTTATAATTTACAGTGGTCACTAAAATAGACTATATGTACAAATATTTACACAAACCGGAACGTAGTCGTTCAGAATCTTTGGTTTAAAACCAGACACCGTAAGGGATTCGCGTATATAAAACTTTACATCGCCAAATCCGCATAATTTAGCACAGGAAACTGCGCGATTTCTCCCTTAACACGTTAACTCTTCAGGTCGTCGCTGCTGTGTTTCAGGAGATGATGCGCAGAGTAACACATGGGAAAATACTGCCTGTTTCTAGAGGCCCACTCTGCCCACCACCTGTCCGAGCTCCGCTGCTGGCTTTTGCTGCCGTCACACGACTTTCTCCCAATGTCCGAAGTTGCCGTTTCGGCAAGAGACCAGATTTTAGCTTTATGGATGTCACCACTTTCTTTACATTCCAACTTTGAAGTTTCACAGTCCTTATTTTCTCTCGTCTCGGGAACCTCTTCGACTCCCTCCTCGATTTTCGGTATAAAAATCCCATCGATCGATCTGGACGCCACATCGGATCCCGCTCCCCCAACCTCGCCCTTTTCATCTATGGTCTGTGGGTCAATTTCATCCTCACCATCCGAGCTCTGCTCCTTAGGCAAGGAACCTTCTCCTTCACTCTCCTCTCCTTCTTCCTCTTCTTCATCGGACTTTCCTTTGGACGCCCAGCTGACCCTGTTCTCCTTCTTCAGGCGTCTCCTGGCGTTGGCGAACCAGGTGGACACCTGAGTCAGGCTCATCTTTGTTACGATTGCCAGCATGATCTTCTCGCCCTTGGTAGGATAGGGGTTCTTCAGGTGCTCGTTCAGCCAGGCTTTCAGCGCACTGGTGCTCTCACGGGTCGCCACCTTGCCCACCCTACCGGGATCCTCAGCAGCCACCGGGCGATATGGGGAGTAGAAGGACCCGCTTCGGCCGAGCAGAGTTTGATGATACGAAGAGGCAGCTTTGACGTCATAAGAATTGTTCTGCAACAAACAAATTATTCAATTTAATTGGCCGTCGCAGTACATCTTGAAAGAAAAATAGCATCTCCAATTGAAAGGTAACATTCCATGCATAAGGACCCCTCAGAAATATTAAAATACTGTCCATTTGTAAATTGATATTATATTGTAATAAAAATAAGGAGCCTGTTTAGTGGATTACTGTCCATGTCCGTTTCATTTTAAGCATAAAGATGGTGAAAGATAAATTTATGGAAACAAGCTGCAAACTTACCAGATGTCCTATATGTCTGGAGTGAGGGAAGGGGATGAAATTGTAGCCCTGCAGTCCCGGGTAGGTTAATGGGACCCCAGCTACAGTTGCCACGTGAGGAGGCGGCTGTACCCCCGGTGGACATCCTAAGACTGATATCTGATATCCAGGAGGCAGGCTTACGTTTCTCCCATGGAAGAAATCCCCAAATCCAGTTGGCGACGCAGGCATTTTCTTCTTTCAGCTTTCACAGCTCTAACGACACAAGCGCTGTTTCGAGCTGTTCATATACTCTGCATTAGATATGGGCGGTACTACGGCCGTGATTGACAGTCATTCTCATCGTCGCCATCTCTCGTCCAAAATCCCTTCAAAGGCGAGCTCCACTCTTCCTTTTGACGGTTTCTTAAAAGCTCTACATACATGGTAATCATCTCAGACCTATATGTATTATAATGAAACTGATTACAAAACACGTTTCTTTTTTTTTTCCTGAAATAGGCCTTTTGTTTGCTACTTTTTAATTTGTGAAACCAAAATTCTCTTCGTCACGAAGAATATTTTTATTTAAATTAGTAAACATTATTAGTAAACAAAATTAGACGTGAATTAGTTCTGCTTCATAATGTTTGCTAACTTCGTTACGTGGAGCAGTTTCATATATATACCGCCGCTATCTTATTCTTATATTAAATGTTTTGTTTACATTGAAATCATGCATTCCCCTACGATAAATTGAAGAAGATGCCCTAAAGTCAGAGCAAAGACATTTTATTAAATGTTTGAATTACATTTGAAACTATTTTGAAAGAAATTGGTGAGTTATAATTTGTCGTGTTCTAACATTCCAGAAGAAATATTCTGAATGTATCAACCCTCGAAATCTTTATCACATGTAACAGGTCTTCTTTTCTAAAAATAAAAGATTATAGTGTTAAAAGATCAAAATGCAATTAGCAACAGAGATGACTGGTAATCAGAATTAGATTAATACACCAAAAAAATCACTACTGAAAGTCAATTGAATTAACTAGGTTATTTACAATTTTTCTGCATTTTACAAAGGCTAGTCTACTATAATTCAATGGGTCCTTAGGAATCCGTTTTATTCTATGCATTAAAACAAGGTTAATATCTGATTTAAAGAATATAAAGACTTTAATATTTGTTTAAATTCGAAACTCCAACAACGAGTCCACGATATTTCATAGACAACAGCTAAGACATTTTACTTTATAGTAATTTTAATTTGGCAAAAGAGTGAAAAAGTGGTTCTTTTATTTTTCATTTGATAAATGTAATGATGAAATTGTTCAGCTGTTTTATTTAATGAAAGAATTGTCAGATGCTGTATACTTTTAATCGCAGGACAACGTTACAATTGCTCTAATTAAAGACGTTTAGGAGAAACAGGTGTTGACTAATGTATATGATAATTACAAGATAACTGATGCTAATGACGGGGAGGTGGCGAATTGTTAAAGACAGCAAAATAAGATTAGTTTTTCTTCTATACATACGAATGCCTTTTTCCACCCCCTTGAAAATGACAATTATTCTGAGTGAATAATTGAGTTTTTTCAGTGATTTAACATGTGTCGGGATTCCTAGAGAAAATTTCAGCTTTTTCCGTTTTAGACTACATTAAAACTCGATAAAGAAATGGTGTTTCACCGAGCATCTGAATAAGGTTAGATAGTCTGACTGGCGTCATACATGTTTGTAGTGGAAACGCACTATAACCTTGGTTAAGCACTTTATTAAGGATGTGTAAATTTAAATTTTAAAAACCGTTTAAATATAAAATTATAGGGACTTTTTGCGTAGATGTTATAGGTGTGATCGATATATGGAAAACGTGGAATTTTAAACGTGTATGTGTAGTACCTTAAAGTGACACATAGGTAACATATTTAAGGCTCGAGTTTAGTAAAAGTCAGTATTTCAACAACTTGAGGTGATTATGTCTAGATATATTTTTAAAATAAAAGCATGCTGTCTGCATCAGCGCTCTTTTCTGTCCTCGGTGGCATTTTAATCTTTAAAAATCGAATTAGGATTTCACAGAAACAAAGTGCTGGCGAAAGAGCGACTGGGTCTAAACACAATGCGAGTTAGATTTCACGTTTTATCTAGGCTGCATTTTAGGTAGCCCAATGCTGTCATCCAAATATGAACTCTGTGAAAATAAAATTAAATTACCAGGGGAGTGTGACCGCTTGTGTTGAATGTTCGGCGGACATCATGTAGACCTACACGTAAGAACCCCGGAGAGGCATGGATTATCTTTAATTAGCAAAATACGTCTTAACACGAACATGATGTATGTTCAGCATAAATATTTGTGCGTAATGAAAGTGTAGCGCAGGGATCCCCAACCTTTTTGAAACTAAGAGCTAGCCTACTTCATGGGTACTAAACCATAAGAAGGGCCAGTTTGAAACGCCCAAAACTTAAAATCTAAACTTGAAATCTAAATTTCATGCATAATAAACATCTTTTAGATGCTTTGTTTTAGATATTGTCATTTTCAAATGTATATAAATGCAAATGTGATTGAAGAAGAATAGCAAGAGGATAAAATTAAAATTTAGAAGCTGCTCGCTGGTGAGTTGTACTATTTTTAGAATAGGCCCTTGAGGGCATCCTGGTGCCCGCGGGCACCATGCTGGTGACCCCTGGTGTAGAACCTGACCTGTTAATTAGCACTTAAATATCTGCAATGGGAGCGATAGTTTGTAAACGCAAGGTTAAAATAACATCTAGCATCCAATCGAGCACCCAGTCGAAACAGCGCACCGCTAGTCGCTGTTGTGGACTGTGGAAAGAGCATAGATGGACGTATATGTGAATAATACAGCACATGGTCTGCGTGCGACAAGGTTGGTGGGGGTGCGGAATCCCCTGATCTAAAGCAAATTTGTTCAGCCTGCACAAAAGGGTGACCCTGAAGCTCAGGGCAGAGGTATTACTCTGATTGTATGTTTTGGGAGCCAAACAGCCCAAGGCTACGGCTATTGTCCAGAGCAGCAAACCAACTTTCTTTCTTGCTCTACAATGCAGGTGGTGGCTACATTCTGACAAGCTGAGCTGGTACTGTTTACTCTTCAGATTCAGATCCTTCATTATACAGAAAAAAAAAAAATCTTCCAAGCCATACAGAGAACACAGGGTATGATATGATGCATCCCAGAATCATCTTCCACGTCCAGGCATACAATACGCAGTTGCCTCACCCTTCATACTTACATAATCATAACTGGGTAATGGCTGCTCAAAGATCTAAGACATATTACAGTTGCAATCAATCAAACGGCCAGTCATTTAACTGAAAATGTGTCACTGATACTGGAATCTGTTTACATCTGTATACTGTCTACAACTGTTTAGATCTATGCTCAGCCACTTTAAGCAGGTACAGTATTTCTATTCACGGACTCCCTGGTGTTATGTAATGTGCCTGTTCCTTTTATTTCTACTACAGAATGTTAGGTAGGCAGGTAGGTGACTTCCCTTTATCTTCCATCCCATCAAATTATTGATATCCATGAGTAAATCTTCATTTGCACTATATAAAATTGTCTTTAGCACCGAAATGGTTATCCTGTCATGAATGTTTCATCGTGGTTTCATGGGGATCTTAATTTTCATCTCACTGCGTACTGCGCGTAGCTGGGATGACAATGACGCTCACTTGAATCGACTCCTTAGATCCAATATTAGTTTCCCTACCCATATGTCTTCTTCATTCATATGATTTTTTTCAATACTCTGGTGCGATAAATGAGTTTGGCAACGCTCTAATACTTTGTTGTGCGGCATTTTCTTTGTAGGCGCTGGCCAAGATGAGAGCAGTGAGCCTGCTGCCCATTTAATGACAATAATGACAATTGCCTGAGGGGGGACATCACTTACAGGCTATCACCTGCAATCGCACTGACAAAAGGCTCAAGTACTATACCGTGTTCATTTGTATAGCAAACCCCCTTTGCCTCATTGTTTTGCTTCAGCGTAGGTGTGAAAAGGTTATCAGGGAAAAATGTTATCTTTTTTTTTGTTAGTTTTTACTCTAAATGGGTAAAGTATTAGGAAATACATAATCAGGCCAGGAACAGCATTTGCATTTTAATTAGTTTCTGAAAAAAACATGGCATGAAAACTCCAATCACTGCCATGAAGGGATAGCAAATGTAAAGGGCTTCACTCTGTCTGGGCACTCGTAGGCTTGAATGAACATTTTTCGCCTTCTCTCTGAGTAATGAGGGTTCTGGATATTGAGCTGAGCTGGGAAAAACCTATAAGCTTCCAGGCCTAGATCCCTCAGACTTTAGGGGAACCCATTTCCATCTGGATCATCAAAAGCCAAATGTGGAGAGTGGAGATAAGCTATGGGGTCAGAACTGGATGTCATGGAATTAGTGTGGGGTTAAAACCAATAACACCCTTAAAGACATTACCAAACCACCAGAGGGCTAGGAACTGAGAAGCGGATGTAAAGGTGATGGCACCACATCTGGTACCTGTGACGCTGACAGAAATAAAATGAAAAACATTACGTCCCTTAGAGTACTTAGAAAAAAAAAAATAGGCCATAGGCCTGTCAATCAATATTTGTTTCTAAAACCAAAAAAAGACAATTCCCTCTTTACCTATTGGGTTTTATCAGTGGTACAAACACAAATAAAATCATGTCAATAAGGGGTGTGCTATCAGGGATTCCCATCTTCTCCTTGCCTGGGCTCCTCCTTCCCCCCCCCCATTCTTGTCAATGCCGTTATCAGATCCACTCCATCACTGGCAGAGGAGCGACACTGAAGTCGCTTGCAAATTTGAGCATGTCTTTGTTAATGGCCCCATGACGGCCCGGCCTCCTATCCCTCCTGGGTCCATCCTGATTGACGACCCACCGCCGAGTGAGTGACAGGCCGCGTTCATTAGGCCGTGACGGGCAGTGTGACAGCTGGGGCGGCCGCAGGATCCACGGCCCACCCGGGGCAGGCGCCGCTTGGGGAGCGGGGGGAGGTGGCCATTGGCAGGGGGTACCATTCTGGGTACCTCGTTAGCCCTGACCAATTCGACATGGTGGGGGAGGGACGGGTGGTATGGTGTGTATGTACTAATGGGGAAAGCAGAACTCCCAGCTGGCCACCCCCAAACCGTATCCCACCCCCTGCCTGATTGCTCTACTCCAGCGTTGTAAACTACACAGCCTGCTCAAGAAGGGCGCCTGCACTGCACACGTCCAAGCAGGACGGTGCTGTCTTGGAAGCCCAATCTTCAGACTCCTTCTGTGCACTGCTGGGTGTCCGTGGCCATACGATGGACTCTTTCATCAACACTAAATTCAAGATTTCAAGATCTCACCTTATAGGATACATGTGCACAAACATTTGTTTACCATGTGCCACATGGCTACAACGAAACGTGGTTTCTCCAAAGGCCAGTGTGCAACTTCTGATAAGGTAAAGATAAGGGATAGTACCTTCGCTGAATTTATAAAACCAAACATCAAGAGAACCAGTCACGTCTGTTAAGCAGTACATACACTCCGCATCCATTTTATTATGGACCCCCAGGTAGTACCAGGGAGGACCCCCCTTTGTCTCCAGAGCCACTTCAAGGGTTGACGAGCTGTGTGCCTTTCTGCACACCACTGAGCTGTTATTTTTGTACCTGTCGCCTTCCTGTTAGCTCTAACGAACCTGGCCTCTCCTCCGACCTCTCTCATTAACGAGGTGTTTTTGGCAACAAAACCGCCACTGGATGGTTTTTATTGCACCGTTCTCTGTGAACTCTGGGCACCGTAGTCCGCGGACATCCCAGGAGGCTGGCTTTTTTTTTTGATATGCTGGAACAAGCACATCTGGCAGAACAGTCGTACCGCATTTCAAGTCACTTAGATCACACATCTTAACCTTCCTACTGCTCAGTTGCACAGTAAGTGAACCTCCTGACCCTGCCTGCATGTTGTATGTATTCAGGTGCTATTTAGACGAGCAGGTGTACCTAATGAACGTGGTCACTGAAACACAGCAATAAAAACTTCCATCTGCTTGCCCTGGTCAGGGTTGCAGGCAAGTAATGAAAATGGCAATGGCTCCAACCAAACATGTTCTATAGCTGATGGTAAGACCTGCAAAACCTGTTTATATTTTGTATATTTTGGGATGTCTTGCTTGCATGGCCTGCTTCAGATTTCACCACTGCATTCCAATGTGATTGAAGACCTGCCCATTCTCTTGGGCTTTTTTCTTGCTGTTGCTGATGTTCTCCTGCGTTTGATTCAGTAGTACTGTGGAAGATGGTCTTCAGATAACTTGAGATACGCGGAAATGTTTTTCTGAGGACACTGCATTCCTCCATGGTAAGCTCTGTGAACACCACTATTGTGTTTCTCTTGGTAGATTCATGAACAGAG
This sequence comes from Brevimyrus niger, assembly GCA_015164015.2. NCBI lineage: Eukaryota > Metazoa > Chordata > Actinopteri > Osteoglossiformes > Mormyridae > Brevimyrus > Brevimyrus niger. The sequence goes on from JAABNY020000108.1 coordinate 21,270,185, forward strand.
ATGCTGTCATGTTCAAGAGTTGCTTGCAGATCCGTTAATAAAGTATGCGCCTGACTGTCGTAACTATTTCCAGTATTATAAGCATCAACAATTCTGATCAGCCCATATTGTACGTGAGAATATTGTTTCAGACAGCACGTAACCAACATTTTATACGGCTGTGCAGGTCAAATCCACACCTTATGTGACTATAACACCTGACTCCAATTACCCTCTTTTCAAGAGGTCATTATCCAATGGGGTTCACATACTTTTTCCATCAAACGATTGTTTAAACCATCTGTTCAGTAAGAAATATGTAAAGTATCCCGTGTTTAACCTTTCAAGTGATGTTCTTATGATTCAGACAAAGATCAAATTTTAGGATCCATTCATGAAGTAATCTAGATCATTTCAAAGGCATCACAGACGTTTTCGCACAACTGTATGCAAAGTCGAGCAAGGCGACAATGAGACATTCAAGGAAATTTACATTCTACGATTTTATGAGGCTATGGCCTTGTTTTGTTAGTATGGCCGGGCAGCGAATACCTAATGTACTTGTAAGGTATCTGTGACGTGACATCTACATTTCAAGCCATTTGTAAAACAATGGCTACAAGGAAGCCAGAGGCATTTGGTGCTGTGTCTCTGCACAATACCAAACAAGGCTGGTGGGAGGCTCTGCTTTCATGGAAATGAGCAGCCAAACCAACAATGTAGACCCTAATCTCTTCAGAGAGAAGAATCAGTCACACAGCAGTTTGTGCTTCTCAATGCTTTTCATTATAACCAGCTTCCCCATTGAACCCCACCGACGTCTCCGCCCCCCCCAACACCCGCCTAATGTGTTGCCACAGGCTCCCCCCATAGTGGGACCAGATACAAGGGGATCCAGTACAACAGAAGGGTAGAAGTAAGTAGGACAGGGGGGGCTGGGCCTCAAAGCACTGGATTAGAGTTAATGTGCCTCCCTAGGTTTATAATCTCTTCAGAGGGGGCTTTGTTTGAGAGCTTGAGGGCGGTAAAATAAGTATCTATTACAGCCACTCCCCTCTTATCCCTTCCAGTCTCCCTTGAAATAAAGCACAAAACACTTGCCGCTGCTTCCCCCCTTCTTCTGATATCTAAAACTGAAAACAAGCGATGCCCCTTTGCAGATAATCTGGAATTAGGGCCTAAAGCCATATGGACGGTCAGCGGCTTCCATATTTGCTCCTTCTGTATCCCTCAAAGTGAAACAGTCTGTGTGGATCAAAGGCAGTTTGAAAAGAAATGAGATTATTGCTGCGAAAAGAAGTGGACTTGCCCCCCTTGCTCACTTTTTGGTGTGTGTTGAATGGGGGGGGAAGGGGGGGGGGGTGTTTAAAACCAGGCAATCTGATAAAGTCTAATCTTGTTAGATCACCCTTGGGCGTAAAAAAGTCCAATTTCATTAATTAAAAGTCCCCACAACTCAGCCCTGGAGCAGCTTCCAGAGCTGGGGAAGATGTATCCAGGCTTGTCCTTCTGCGGTGCTTATCTACTCCCAGCGCATTAGTATGCCTGAAACGTCTTTTGTGAATAAAGACTAACAGCAGCTTGCACAAACAGCATTTATCTGCCTTAATCATGCACCTCATCCCACTATATTACTGTTATTTTTGGGAAAGATAACTTCTAGAAGTTAAGTCTTTTATTGTCAATCACCAGACTGATTTAGTACTCCGGTCCATGTCCAATTCAGAAATGTTAAATATAAAATATTCTTTAAAAAAAATCAACGAAGGTCCAAGCTTTTTTTTCTGAAAACAGTTCATCCAAAAAAAAAAGTCAAGCTAAATCAGAGGCACATTTACACAAGATTATGTTTGTCTTGTCTGTAATGTAAAAATTACCGTGGATCAAAAGTGATAACAGTGAGTGATGCTACTGTAAAAACAATCGATATGACAGAAACAAAACTAAAAGTTTAAGAATATATTTTTAAACCAATGAACTGTACAACAGACATTCAATTATGTAACACGTTACATAAAACCAGACATGCTAACGAAAAAAAACTGCAGCTGAAACATAGGTATGACCTTAGGATGAACGTTTAGCCTCCTTCAGCACACAAAGTTTGTTCCTGTATTACAACAGTGTGACCTACATAAGTACATCACATACTGCAGACAGACAGGTTATTCGTTTTTGATACAACAAAAAACAAAAACAAAATCATTCAGAATTTACACATACCATAGCCAAATTTAAAAAAATAAATCAAATCATTTCTGATCAACCAATCAAATCATTTCTGTGAATAACTCAGTCTTTCCAAAAAACAGACGGAAAATGCAACGGACACCGAGAGGATCCTGAGGCCTGATTTCATACCCTGAGGAAAAGCACAGAAGCAGCAGAGCTGTAGCTAGTGCATTCCAGCAGACTGAAACCAGGTAAAGCCGCTTCAAAGTTCCTAGCAGCAGGAAGTTTGGTACCGGCTGCCCTTCAGCATGGAAGCACATGCGGAAGGCAGAACACGAGCGGCTGCAGAATGCTCAGACATCTTTCCATTAAAGAAAAATTTTAACAGCTAATGCACTTCCCAGCTTATCTGAATTAAAGACTAATAAAAACCGAAAGACTCGCCAGCATTTTCACAGATTTACTTATTAATGTGCAAACCTGCTATGAATTTCTGCATGAAAATTCATGTATTCATTTATATAATTTGTATACTGCATTTGTAATTACAAAAGTGTTTAGTGTATTCAGGAATCATTAAATACAGCTGAAGGCCACACTGCTAGAAAACAGGCACCCGCAGCTCCCCAGCATCAGACTATAAAGGGCTGAATCCATGTGATTCCCTTCCCCACGCATCCATGCTCTCTGATGAGTACTTGCATCCTGGGGGCCTAGCGGGAGAACTTCCTGGGCCGAAACGGCGGTAACACCAGCTGATGGGGGGACGACCTCTCCTCGACCACCGTGGGGAGGTCTTCCGCTGAACCCCACTTCTTCTTGTTGTGGAAGAGCGTCACTAGGCGCCGGGTCTTACGTTCTCCCGACTGGGCCACCTGGAGTTCTGGGAGAGGCAGACACCAGCATCAGCAAAGAACGGGTCACATAACTGGATCTATTTGTCACATGACAGTGATTTACATCTGTTCACAAGATGGCTAAGAGAGATGGCCATCACATATAGAACACAAGCAAAGCAAAACCTTCACTATAATATAGTGTGGTGACAATTAAAATAAACGTTGTCCTTATGAATCAATTGGTTTACAATATACAACGGAAAATCATTTAGAATGAATCAGTATTTCTGTATTGAAGCTTGGTGCAAAGACATGAATGTCAACTTTCATCTAAAAGGTACTTAGATGTTGGTTAGCCTGAGCTGCATAAATTTGTAAAGGTGTGAACTCACAAGAAACGCCAAACACACATTCAAGTTTCTGATCTGCTGGGTTTTATGTTTTTACTGCCCCAGAGGTAAAAATTACCCTAATGGGTAAATTTAAAAGCAGCTACCCATATGCTGCCAAAGGGTTGAGCTGTTGATGCCAGAAACTGAAATATTTGAAGTACTAAAATGATTAAATTTTGTGCGTCATTCTGAAACATGATGGGCCAATAATGACAGATCTTAAATGTACATTCATAGGGCTCTTTCTTTTATCAGATGTGTTTAGGAGAAAAGACCCGTTATTCTGAAAAAAAAAGGCTTCATGCATTTATGGCCACAAACATTCAGAAAAAGATTTTTAATTGTTTACCGCATACACTCCTGGAGAGACTTTCCTTTGATTGAATTGCTTGAATAAAATGATCAATCATCATATTAATGAAAAAAAGAGTAAAATTTAAGATTCAATACAACAATAAGCAAAGATTAATTCAAGACATTTGGCTTAAATGTTTGTACCTGAAAGCATCATTTTCACGTTTACAAGTAGAAAACATTCATTAGCAGAACAACTTACTTCCAGCAATGATTAAACACTGTGTCTACATGAGACCTGAGCCACTGCTGTTAAAACTGACCATTGCTAAACCCAAAAGCCAGCCATTAATCGGAAATCGCCGTTTGTGTTACTTTTGAATTGTGTTCTGCATCTGGAGTTTTTCCATAGCGTTAGTTAGAATTGAAGATTATACCAGTGCATTGATTTACTTCTGTAATTTGCTGTACTGGCATTATGTTTGCAAATTTATCCAGTGATTCAAGATTTCAACAGTCAGTACCTGTACAGATAAGTCGAGCTAAGGTTTTAGCTTGACTACTCCATTTAATCAGACTACTGGTTTTGTCCCAGGGTTCATGCATGGGAGGAAAATCGATTTATTGACCACAGTTTGTCCGACTTCACTACAGTAGGTGGTGATATAGATCCTTTCACCTTATTAGTATTGTTAGTGCCGTGGTGTAAATGCATGTTAGTTAACGAGCAAGACCCCTACTGTAATGCATATGCAAAGGTAAGACAGCAGAGACTGAGAAAACTAACCAGGTTCGTTGTCCTCTTCTCCTGGCTCCCTTGGGTTAAGGTAGTGATAGGCAAGGCGTCCACTGTAGTCCCGCAGATTCTTCTTTGCACCTGTAAAGTACAAAGGATGATGGCCCAGCAACACCCTGTATCATCAGGCCTCCCCGGACCTGCTCTTCATTTTCTGTGCACCCCTGTTACACGGGCTTATTGCAGTGTCTCTCAGTCCTTTCCGGGCCCTCAGCCAGTCCACATTTTTTTCTCCCTCTCAGCTCCCAGCCAATCAAGAACACCAAATACTCGTTATAGGTGTGCAGGGTGATGGGAGGGAGCAAAAATGTGGACTAGCTGAGGGTCCCTGACAACCGGATCGAGAAACACTTATTGGGCGGCTGAGCAGAGATGAGCTCTGAGAGGCTGTCATAACATTTTTTTTGCCTGTGTGTTGTGTCTGTGTGTGCTTAAATAAGGCTATATTTGTGGGGGATTCGAAATTTTACGTAATTAACGATCACTATCCCAACACCAACAAAACTCCAAAAAAACAATAACAAAGGGAAAGCTTGGACACTGTCTTACAGTCTAATAACTTCATCATCATTTGGCTTTTGCTATTTTGCCAATAAGTGGCTTTTATTTTCCTCAAGGACATTTCCAACGAGGAATGCAAAATAAATTTGCAGTCAAATTATTTTAAAATATATGACTGTGAAAATCTGCAAGCAGTTCGGCCTAACCCAAGCCTCCCGGGGTTGCCCATTACCGTAGCATGAGACGAGTAGGTCCATGATGTGATGATGACCGTGTAAGGCAGCTATGTGCAGGGGGGTGTACCCCTGCAATATCGACAGAAACAAAACATGCTTTCACTATACCCACAAGACAACTGCTAAATCAACATCACACAACATGGGGCCTAATGGTATCAAACAACAGTCAGATAATCAGGAATAACAGCCACCTATAAATGTAATTCATACACTTCCGTAAGGATACTGAGAGAGCAGCTGTCAAAAGCCGTACAGCCAGTAGATCACTGGTATTCAACTGGCAGATCACGACACAAACATGGGCAGTGGGACCATTTTCATTGGGTCGTAGTGTGTGTGGTTAAAAGTAATATACATTTTTGACATTTTTTCTAAAGTGTAACTCTTAATTTTTAACAGCGCGTGAAGGCATTATGCTACTGTTATTGTGCTATTTCTTGGGAAACAAATTTGGTGCAAAATCGTAAAAAAACTGGATCGTGAACTTCTAAGGCTAAAGCAGTTGAGAGCCACTGATCTAGAGATCTGTTATTGTATGATAGGGGTCAGATGCAGAAGGGAGACATAGGGACTCCAGGGAGGTAGAGACATGCAAGGCCTTGTGTACTCACACCCTGGTAGAGCCCAAAGAGCCCATCGAAACGGCAGCAGAAAACAAAACACGAGCGGGAGAGTAGAAGACAGACAAGAGCACCAAATGAGTAAGGTTACAAAAACAAGACACTGACAAATTGATTGGTATTCTTTGAAGAAATTGCTTTAAAGCATGACAGAGAAATTGTGCTTATTATGAATATTGTTACAGGGAAGCAGTTGGCATATTCACACACTGTTCACCTTGCTAGTACCTTTGTTTAGAGCAATATCATACAATGGTGCATCATCTGAAAGTTGGGCTGCTATTAAGCAATTACCTCCACTATTTATGTAAAATGCAGAAAGATCGCCTTTGTGCACGGTACACAGCAACATCGAGGGTACTCACATGCTATGGAATCCGAAGATCGAGTGAGGAGAAAAAAAACAAACTTGAATTGGTTGATTGCTGAATGTTATCTGAACATCTTGTTATCTACAGCTCAGCAAAGAAATGGTTTGCTGGCTCAGATGTCAATCAAAAAAAAAAAAAACATCTGTGTTGATTGGATGACTGGACTGAGTGGCCCACCCACATGGATACTCACAGCCTTGGTGTTGACATCAGCCCCGGAATTGGCCATCATGGCCGCCATCTCCTTCATTCCGTGCTTTGCTGCCCAGTGTAGCGCGGTCTGTGGATGACGGGGAGAATGGAAAAGATTCAGCAACTGGGCCACACACACACACACACACACACACACACACACACACACACACACACACACACACACACACACACACACACACACCTAGCCCGCATAGTGGCTCAGAAGCAAAAGAGCCCTCAAAGACCATCACAAGGTGGAATCTGTGATGCTCATCACACACATAAAGAGATCCTGATTTCGGGGGCTTCAGATGTAGCCCCCGCTCCCCACCTTGCCCCCACAGCAGAGCTCCCTGACAGAACTGGCCAGCTGTGCAGAGGTGGGAGGGCTAGGGGGGGGACGGGGACGGAGGGGGGACGGTTTCCTGCCATTTAATGGCGAGCTAATTACAAAACAACAAACCAGTGTGCCCACACTGGGAAGGGGCGGCAGGGGGGGGCTGTCAGCAGGAGGAAGATTGATGATGTTGGTGTGACCTGTAGATGAGAGACCCACCCATCCAGGCATAGCCTGCTGTCAGGGCCTGTCAGGTGGCCCCGGGCCTCTGCAGGATCCCGTCTGCCTCACACACAGTCTACCATGCGCATACACACCACAGGCACATTCACATAGTTGCACAACCGTACTGGCTATCCACTGTACTTATCAGAGGCGGACGTCTCAGGTCCAGAAAGTAAAAATCCAAACCAGGATTTTTTTTCAACCAGCCAGTTGAGTACAGAGAGTCACAGTCACAGAGTACTCAACGCTTTGGTTGAAACAAAATCTTGCCTGGTACTTAAATGTTCTAATTTGCACACTAATGCTGCATATTCACATTTCTGTGTACTTTTTTTCATTTGTACTTCTTTATCACTGCTCTTGTGAACTTGCACGCAAAATTTTCACTCATCTGCACTGTTGAGGGATGTGGCAAACAAAGTGATTTGATTTTAGATGGCCAAATAGACAAGTGGTTAAGAAGAGTCAGATATACCTGCAAGCAACAGGCTGATGCTAGACGGTAATAAACATCTTATGGCTTCTGTGGGTAATTATCTACCTATATGCTTTACTGCATATGAACCATACGATTTAACCAAGAAAAGGCACTGAAATGCTGCAATTTATTTATATTTAAAAAGATTTTTTATTTAATTTATTGATCTGATAGTACAAGATATAATGGAAGGGGACACTGTCAAAATAGTTATTTATTGTTAGTTATTTACACGGGAGTTTGATGCCAATAACGTCAGTGTGATTTAGGCTGATGATCATTTCCAGGAGTCTTGCATCTTAGGGAATAGTTGTTAAAACACCTGAGCAAACAAATGACTGATTATTCTGGGCTACAGCCCTGAATTCACCAGTCTAGTGACACTTCAGGTCATTACCGTTGAGCAAATGCAATAATGATCACTCTCTGTACAGCCATCAGCCATGTGGAAAAAAAAAAAGTGAATGGAAGACTAAAACTCAAAGATGATGCACGGCCCAGTGGGTTATGCCTGTCATCTGAAGGTTGTTGGTCTGAATCCCGGAGTCAGTAGAGTGATTTCACCATTGGGCCCAGAAGCAACGCCCTTAATCCCTCAATTGTTCCATTGATGGTTTTGTCCTGATTTCTCAAAAATTGTACGTCATTCTGGATAAAGTAACCAGCTAAATAAATGAGATACAATGATATTCCCTGGAATGTTATAGCTGATTTTGTAGGGACACGCATGGGATATTTGGGAAGTGCGGGGAAAGCTCTTTGAAAAATGTGGCGGTCGGTAACGGATGTGCGTCTGGCCGCGGTGTTTACCCGCTTTTTGTGTGAGCCGTCGCCGGCTGACGGACGGCCCAGCGGAGCCACGCGACTGGCGGGCTGGCGGGCTGCCCCAGAGGACGGGGCATGATGAACGAGCGCGGACAGGAAGAGCCGTCTCCTCTCCTCACGCCCCTGTCTGTGCCCAGTGGGACGAGGCCTCCCCAATCCCAGCCCACTTTATCCATCACGGGGAGACAGCTCTTTGTCGGGACTTAAAGGACGAGGAGCACGGGTGAGCTGCCCCGGACAAGGACGCCATTCGACAGCCTCGCCAGACTTTCGAGTTAGAGGAGACGGTGGATCGGAACGATGCTGAAATAATACTCACAAACTATGCGTGGGATCCAGAAGAGAAAGGCATCCCCAGGACATAGAGAGAACAGAAAAAACAAAAACATGATAAATCAGAAAAGTCACTTGCCTTTGGCTTTACACAGCCGTCTTAATGCAATTTAAGCAACTGGTTATATGTCTAAGACAGGGCTACCATGATACGGCTTGATTAATTGATTATTCATTCCACTGATATTAAATATGAAGGTCTGTAGTGGCGCCGCCTAAGGCAGAATCAAGGCTATTTTAATTCCTTAATCTCTGTTATTTTTATAATGCTATGTATCAACACTCCAGTGATTAGTCAGAGGGAAATGCTCTTTTGCAGAGTACGGTAATGTCCGAACGCCGGAACGCTGGCATCGGCCGCGCCCAGCGGCCGGGAGATCCGGAGATCTGGGACCGTGGTCCGGCCCGCAACTTGAAAAGAGCGTCTGGCTCCCAGGGACCCGGCCGTGTGGGGCGGTAGGATTGGCTACAACAAAAGGGCCCTATTGACCCCTCGTTGACTGGGAGTTTGCCACACAAAGGGCCTCGGAGAACGCGCCTTGGCAGGGATCGGCGGTGCCAGGGGGGCCCATGGCGAGGATTGGTGCGCATGACTACACCACAGAGGGCACATCAAAGAGCTGGGGGGCAGGGTGCGTGCAGGGTGGGGGGGGGTGAGCTAAGTTGGCTTAGCACCTTCCCGGGGACACGGTAGACATTGTTCTTCAATTAATCCGGCCTCCTCCATTACTTTCAGATTATCTTTAAGTGGCTGAAGTCTTTGAGGCACCTTAAGAGTCCTGTTTTAATCCCCCCCGCACATCAATGGCGACCATGTATCTTGTCCGGGTGGAGGCGGTGGGGGGCTTAGGTGGTCATAGAAGGTGGTCCGGGACGGGACGGTGGGAGAAACTCCGATACAGCAAGGAACCACAAACAGAACCAAGTTCTCTTAAGAGCACACGAGACAAATCAGAGGGCTGGGCTCCGAGTATAGCGGAAAGCAGCCGAACCCCATCTTTCATTACCCTTTGACATGTGAGCTTCTGAAATGCGTCTCGTGCCCCCTTCAGGAAAAGGGAAAAAGACTCATGGTATTCCATTTTGAGGGAAAAACAATATATTAGTCGTTTAACCTCCTCCTTTCAGGATGTAAAGAGTCAATCTGAACTTATCTGGTTTCTCTATGTGGTTCCTCAATGCCTGGAAACCTTTCAGAGGGCTGTGCTCATCTACTGACATCCAGAGGAGTAGCTAAAAATTCTGGGCCAGACCCCCTGACAGGGTCATCTTGGGCCCCTATTGTGCTATATAATTTTATCATTTGTGTACTCAAGGGCCCCTGTAATGTGCTGGGGGCCCTGACTCTGTGCTCCTGCTGAAATCCCACAATTCCAGTCAAGTTAATCACCGACGAAAGGTTCAATGACAGTCACACACGTTACCCTGCATCAGGGCTTCTCATCTGCTGTCGCAACAAGAACAATCTTCGCTCTTTTGGCTTCAAACATTCCTGCACTGCCTGCTAACACAAGCGGTACGGCGGGTCTCTCATATCACACGTTTACAATCCCAGTGTTGCCTGTCGGTAATTATTCAGTGTGAATCTTTGTTGTTGAAATTAATAGAATTCACAGTTCTGCCACAGAATCCCAACAGTTGCTAAAATGGACATCGAGATGAGCAATTCCAGGCATGTTTGAGAGAAAAATGAACCTTGCTCACCCCCTTGGAAGGACAGGAAAGGCGTCCGGCGGGAACAACACAGAACACAAGACAAAAAAAAAAGTCACACGTTAGCCCACTGAGAATGTTCCACTAACATGATTAAAACATAAAACATATCATGCACACAAAGCAGGACGTGCAAATTCTGACCCGAACTGGCTCACACTGTCCAACACACAAAACAGGCCATGCAGACACCCTGCTGCCATATGCACTTAATCAGTCATTGGGGATTTTTTTTTTTTTAAAAAGTCCACTTACTGATGTGAAGTCCTGGTTTATAATGAAAAGAAAAAGAACAAGACATTAATGATAACCGAAAACATGACAATGAAATATGCAAAACATACATTCTCACTTTGAAAGATGAGGAACTTCTGATTACTACACTAGCAATCACTATGTGATTTGCACACTTTCTGGTGAAAAACTGCACCGAGCGAGTATTTGATTGCATCCGTAGCATAATAAAAGCTACAGTTATTGGAATCACCCCCAAACTACTCACTGCTGTAACATAATATCCCGTCAATGTGAGACAGAATGTGCTAAAACTGGATCTCACTACACAGTGTCCTTCACCAGTGGAAAAAAAAATTCTCTCTCCCACTCGTCCCTCTGAAAAACTGTGTCCACCTCATAGAATTGCAGGAGTTCTGTTTTAGACCTTACAAACTTAGGAGCATGCTGAATGTGTACAGAAACTACCATATGCCCAAGTTATGTAAGGCTTGTTACATTATGTTGCGTTATGCTATATTATGTTAGGTAGAAAGTATAAGTGGTAAGACTACTTTTATCTGTCTCCCCTCTTACATTACATATTTTTTTTCGCACTATGCAAATTATACCATAGCACTGTAACGTCCATCCTGTCATGAATGTCGCACTATGGATTCAACAGGATCATTATTTCGTTTCACTCTGTATGATCCATGGCTGGGGTGACGATAAAGCTCAGGAGGTGGTAATGTGGCCCTCGGTGAGGGCAGGAGTGATAACGGGTCAGAGGCGAACCTTCTTAGAGGCCAGCGTGGGGTCCTGCTGCAGGAGCTGGGTGAGGTGTACCAGCTGCCCACAGGCTGCCGAGTACATCCACTCCTTCTCCAGGGGGTCCAGCTGTGGGGGCAACATGTGGTCAGGTCCCCAGCAGACACACACACACACACACACACACACACACACACACACACACACACACACACACACACTTCATCCACATGTTCATTTCCACAAAAACATTTTATATATATATATTACGTTGTTCATTTAAAATATAGAATCCATAAAATCCACAAGGAACATACGACACCGTATATACACAACTTGCCACACAAAAACCACACACACACACACACACACACACACACACACACACACTAAAGAGCTGGATAAAAATTGCCCAAGTCAAACATCTGGCCTCACTCTCCAATGCTAAAAAACACAAGTGCATGCATATGAGAACCAGGACACACACACACACACACACACACACACACACACACACACACTCACAGCCACCGCAGCTGATCCCACGCTGCCCGTTCCCTCCTCGTCCTGCTCCTGCTCCAGGTCCGACTCCGACTGCAACATAACAGCAGAGTGCAGGGTTGTGCCCACCGTCAAAACACAGCTGGGTACGGAAACAGCGCGATCATTTGTGCCGAGTCACTGGCTGAAGCCTGATTCCGCTGTGGCAGGACTGCTTGTTCCCACAAACACGCCGATGACATCATTTCTTTGTCTGGCAAGCCCTCAGATCCTCAGCGAATCACAGGCATTATAAGGGGTTTCATACAAAAGTTCCAAGACGTTTTGCTTGCTAAGCATTGGCAATGAATTTAGGCTCATCATCAAAAGTGGTCCTCAGATGTGGCGTGTAGCTACTGGGGATTCAGGTAACAATGCAGAGGCACAAAAGTGGTTTAACATAACCAAGGACATTAAACTAATTAAACTGGCAAGTCAGCAAACCCAAAATTCTGTCACATACCCACATACTTTTAATCATACTAGTCTCTCTTTTGACCATCGTTGCATGATTTTTTTTGGTTGTATTTAATGTCTCCATAAAAAGCAAATCTCTGACTGGGGCTGATCTAAGCATGTTTTTAAGGTAGGCTAGGCTAGGCAATGATGTTTGTTACGTTATTTAAAATGCATTTTCGCCTTACGACAGGTTTGTAACCCCATTGTAACCTGGGAAAAGGCTGTATTTTAGCTGCAGATATTTGTTGCTCTGTCCCGATAAGAATCCCTGTGCCTTGACGACAGACCCACTATGCTTCAAAATAGGGATATTTTGATGATCAGTTTGAAAGGTTTTGGCGAGCAAGAGGAGTCTGTTTGCTATGGATAAGGTCCCTCTGATCCAAGCTTGCATCTGTCTACAAAAGCTGGGGACTGAAGCAACCTAAGCAATGAGAGAAGGGATAATTGGTGGCCAGCTCTATTGGAACCGAGCCACCCTCAAAAAGTCCATCACGTTTTTGTTTTTTTCTGAAGCCGCTATGTTTTACATGAGCTCAGCACAATTTAGAAAAAGGGCTGAAATGTCTGAGCATGCATCAAAGTGTCATTTAAACTGATTAATGTCCAGGGCAAGCAGAGCGCTCCTTTTAAAACACTTGATTGCTAATTGTTCTCAGATCACGGTGCCCATTGCAGGGACACCATAAGCAAACAGAGAAGGTCTTTAATGTCACTAAAATATGCTGCTTTTTTATATGGAAAGTAGAGGTATATTTGTACTGCTAATTCCACCCAGACACACAATCTTTTTCTTCAAGGGAAGAAAGGGGAAGAAAGACCACATGTGAGGAAAGAGAAAGCGACCCCACTGCTGGCCAGGGAGCAGAAAATGTTGTTTCTACACCAAAGACAGCAGTGATAGGAAAAAAAGACCCAGGTTAGTTCAAAACTAGATTCTTTCATACTCTGGTGTAATGTGTAACAGAGCCTATCGTGACAGATTATTTTCACCCAACTGAGCACAATATGTGAACATGAGCGGAGGGGCTTCCAAATTGCTGAGAATTAGGGACAAATTTTGGGAATGAGGGTTTATATTAAGTGTGGAGTCCCAATGTAGGAGATATCTGCATCAATACTCTTTGTACCCCATGTGAAGTCAAAAAGCGTGAACGTCATAACTAATTACTCAGGATAAAAACAGACGCTGTCAGTAGTGATTAGAATTTCACTGCCGGAGGAGCAGTGAGCACTCAGGCAATGACTGTCGGACGAGCAATACCCCTAATAAAGCTTCATTAGGTGTCTGTACACATATATCAGAATGTTTTCATTTTCACATATGACATGATGCTTTCCTTTAAGACACACACATATACGGGTGAGAATGAAACTTGCAGCGTGAATGGAGGGTGAGCTATTTATTTGGTACCCCTGAAGCATTTTTAGGGGGTTAAGGGCCTCACTCAGGAGCCCAATTAAGATGTGACTTTTCTGCCGAGCATGGAAGCTTCCGGTCACAGGTATGGAGTCCCAACCCACTGAGCCACACACCAACCCTGAAGTAAAGACAGCTATATAAGGGTCAACGCGATACCCGACACTCAGGCGAGATGGGCAGCAGGACATTGTGGCAGACCGAGTGTCGACAGTAACCCCATTAGTAAACCCATTAAATCTCTTTATCATACATCTGTGGGCATTTTAAACTTTAAACTGCAGCTAACTCACAAGTATTACATAAATATTAAATAAAGAGCAAACGCAGAAGAGGCCACGTTAATCTACAAGAGGACACAATAATTTAGTAATGGTTGTAATCTGCTTAGTGCTAAACCAAAACAGCAACACTGGTCGTGTTCCATACGAGGGATGCAGTATATCCCAGTTATCAGGTGCCCGAGGAAACATTTATTTCTTTTCTTTCTAAGAACTGATTCTTCTGCCATATTTTTTTTCTTTAAAGCACAAAAGGTAGGACCTATGTCTTCTAAGGACTCTAGTAAACAGCCCCTGACAAACAACGAGATTACACTGCAAAGTACAATTTCAGCTGGACTGGCAACTCGAATATCATATGTAGTGCTGTGCTGTGCAAATGTTTAAAGCTATTTATCTGGCAGGTTTGCATATATTTGCTTTAGAACAAGAATGAAACGTAACATTAGAACATATGGAAATTAAGAGTAACGCAATACAATCAAACAAGCATTTCTACAGTTCTCCAAAAAGTTACTGACATCTAGCTTGATGGTTAGATGAAGGCCGCTTCTGTTCACAAACCTCTCCTCAGGGGCACCTCAGAAATTCCATGTATTTGTCACATTTCATAAATTATTTTTGGCTTATCAATACCTCATTAACTTTTAATCTAATTAATTTATTATTGGTCAATTAAAAAAAATTAAAAAA
>JAABNY020000108.1:21311483-21327026 GCA_015164015.2 Brevimyrus niger
TTAGAGGGACACTGTGCTTGTGGGAGGCGAGCGTGCGGGATGGCGCGCACACGCACGCACGTCTGATTAGAGGGACATCGGCTTGTGCGAGGCGAGCGTGCGGGAGCAGCTTACGGTGCGAAAGCCCTCCTCCAGGTGTACGGGGTCCAGCGGCGAGCGAGCCTGACGAGCCTTTTCCAAGGCGGGCAGCATGACCTCGGCCCACAGTGCCGTGTGCAGCCGCACGATGTCGTGGATGTTGCTGAAGAGGCGTATGGGGTCCACCTCGGGGAGGAGTTTGCTGTCCTGAAGGTTCAGCAGGCAGCAGTAGAAGAGCTGCGGGGGGGGGGGAGACGGGATTTAAGAGAGCCGGAGAAGAAGCCAAGAACGTCAGCTGGTGTTTCCATAAAAGGAGAGAGAATGTGCTTGTAAATAGGGACCGGCAGGTGAGTGCTCTAAATGGCCCAAAATGATTCAACAACTTTCTCAGGCAAGAAATTGAAATACATTAAAAAAAAAAACATTTCATGACAAAAGGATATTTCTTATTTTGCCAACCAATGGCTTGTGGTTTGTTTAGAAACTCCATTAAAATCATCCACTGAAATGTAGTGATTCGCCCATAAATACTAGTCAATATCACTCTCAATTTTCTCAGATAAGCCTACAAAACAATCTCACTAAACTAGGTAGCAAAATAAACTTAGGAAGCAAAGATTTTCAGGAGATTTGCAGTGAAATCCCGTAATGGAAACCCACTACGGAAATGAAAGTGACGTCTCCGCTTATCAGGTTGGGGAGGGGGGGTGGTACCCCAACAGCCATCTCTCCAAAAACATTAAAGATAAGGACCTTATATTTGGTATAAAAAAAACCCTAAGTGAAGTCACCCCCTTTGAGGGCACATGCACATGCCGTAAGGCTGCGTTGGAGATGCTCACATCGGTGATGACCCTCAGCTTCTTGATGTAGGTGGCCTCGGTCTGCAGCAGCTCCCAGATTGCCTCCTGCTGGGGGATCTGCTGCCCGCTCAGCGACTGTGAAAGATGAGGAGACGCTCGGTATGCGAGAGAGACGCGCGCGCTGAGCGTTACACACACACCTGGGTCACCCTTAACACCTTTTTTGCAGCTGTAATTTTGATAGGCTCCGCGTGGCATATAAAACAAAAAATAAATAATTTTAAAATTATACGGGATCATGAGGCAACCCACTGGACTGTTTTTGGCTCTATGAAGGAGAGGAGTGACCCGTAAGAAGTGCGACGACAACGCTCATCTCTGCCCGCAGCCACTACTACAGATATGCCACCTTTAATAGAGGCATTGCCTGATTGGGCAAGGAAGCCATTAGGCAGGATGCTTGCGATTTTACTCAAGACCACATGAACCCAGGCGAAGGCTGTAAACACGCTCAAGCATTTGCGGTCTTGGGGGGGGACTGCCAGCCTTTACTACAGGCCAAGTGCTGGCCATACTTGCGGCTGCTGGAATATATTGTGTGTGGGGGAGGGGGGGGGGGTGAGATCACTGATGAGATTCCTGGGAGTTGGGTTGGGAATGATGTGTTCAGGCCTGTGCGCACGTTATGGTTCTGTGTGTAGGTGTGCCGCCCGGGGGGGTTGGGGAGCTTGGGGGTGTCTCCATACCTTAGGGTTATCCAGCAACTGTTGCCAGCTGTCCTCCAAGGTGAGGTTGATCTCCCATTCCTCCTCCCAAGAGTCCTGGTGAAAGAGGAGCTGAGGGGGCACCTTGGGCAGGCCGAACAGTGTGTAGGAGTGCAGCTTGTTCTGTAGCTGCTCCACTCGGTCCACCTCCTGTTGGGGGGGGGGGCATGTCATGAGCAGAAGTCCCGAATAACCCATAAGCCCAGACAAACCCCGATATTTGTCCAGCTCAGATGTTTTAACAACCAGTCTCTCTGTTTGAGAATTCCATACATCACACTGGTCCTAGTCCAGGCCTGCATTTCCTGAAACGATTCCCCAAAGGATTCAAAATGATGAACCTCAGACAGACTAGATCTCTGGGCTAAGCGGCCGACGTCTTAAGATCCCAGTGAAGCCCCTCGGGCCTAAAACCACCAGTTCTGAATTCCAGACAAACACAGCCAGTCGTTGACTTTCTCTTCAGTTTTTATCTCCCAGATGTCAACTGAGCAGAATTTACAGGTGACCTAAAAATCCCTTTTTACATTGCTATGTTCTTACTTATGGGTCTGAAACACTCCCAAAAACCAAACCAAAAAGCATGCAACACAGTATCTTTGGGTGAAATAACTGACCAGACCGGAACCCAGTTCACTAAATGTAAATGTAATCCCCGAAAAGCATTCAGCTACTAATAAACTTGAAGGAAATGATCTCAAAGCAGGAAGCGGGCCAGCTATGACCCCCCCTGAACCCTGTAAGTGACTGCAAATCAGCTGAGGTCCTCAAGATAGGTCATGAGATAAACAGACTTCGCTCACCTTGCCAATCGTATTCATGCCTGCTCCGGAGCTGAAGAAGACACTGAATCGGCTTGGGGTCCGGTTCTTTCGGCTCTCCTGGTTCAGGGAAGGGGTGCCGACAATGGGCAGCTGGGGCCCAACATCCGAGTACGGGATGTTGGCATCGCCCAAGAAGGCCGGCAAGTTCTTCCTGGGCCGGGCTTGACCCTGAAGTGGCTGAGGGAAAGGAAGGAAGGGGTTAACAGGTTTAACACGACATGAATGAGAACAGGACTGGTCGCAATCAGATGGGTCTGTCGGTAGGGGGAAAACACAGGGGAAGGAAGAGAGCATTCCGGGGCAGACGAAAATGACATCAATAGGACAATAGGAGCGAGGGACGGCACCCCCTGAGCAGCGGTCCTGACCTTGAGAGATGGCAGAACAGACAAAAAGGAAATGGAGTCGATTTCTTAAAGTGACAGGACATTTACTGCTCGAGTACTCTTGCATGACCCCAAAAAAAAACAGGAGCAAAGACAGAAAACCCAGATGTGATCTTAAAGTAAGATGCTATATGAGTAACGCAGGAGGAGGACATGCAACAGAGAAGGAAAAAGAATACTGGAGTTCCAGGATAAAAAAGATGCAGTTGCAGAATGAGTTGGGTGTTGGGGTAGGGGTGCTGACAGCTCCCAAGTGAAGAATGACTTCATTAGACTAACAAGGAAAATTAATGTTAGGGGAGACACAGAGATGAGACATCCATTACATCATCTGTTACACCTTCACCAGTACAAACCAACACTCCCCTCTTGTCCTATGTACATTGTTCCACCACTACAAGCTGTTACAGAAACACAACATTTTCCAGTACTGAGAAAGCACAATCTTCTGATCTAAAAACTATGGTTCAGGCATAATTTTCAGATTCTTTTGTACTCAGAAATATCAGGACACCGGCACCCACCTGAATAAGGAAATAGAGTTTTGTGATGTGTAAGTTAGGAGTTCTGTTTGTCTGCAATATTTGGGTCATTGAGTGAAAATGCAGCAAGAGAATCATTACAACGGAAAGGTCTACAGTCAGGGACTCAGGAACAAGGATGTGCTAAAGGCTGCTTTCATTTTACATGTTTGCAATCTACTCCCAAGCACTGTTGAATTGCAAGATCACCACAGTCACCTCCACAAACACGATTCCTAAAAACGCCACCCTTTACCTGAAAGGAGCCTGACCTGAAAATAGCACATGTTACCAGCAGTGGTATGAGCAGGTTTTTATCGTGTGTAAGCGATGACAGCTCAGCCTGAAGTGAGGCCGGCTGCTGGGACAGCACAGAGGCCGAAGGGGAACCGAACGCACTGCTAATGCCCAGTGGGATGTATCCTCTCTTGACCCACTCTCTGCACCCCGGGGCTCCGAGGTAAAGCACCCTCTGCAGAGCTGTGAACCGGTTTTGTGGAAGAAGCACAATGAAGTCATGGGGGCAATGCATTCATTAGCTGTCCTACTTCTCATAACCTATAGCCCTGTTGATATTTAGAAAATCTAATAAAGGGCCCTACCGATAAGTAAGACTAAGGCACAGCTATGCTAAGACAAAAACAAGCTCCAAAAAGCAAACAAAAAAGATTAATTCCTTCCACTTTCTGGGAATCCACCACTCATCTGACTTGAAGAGCGAAAGGCTGGGGGCTTCACTGTGTCCTTACGAGACAAGTGTCCTCATAAAAGTTCGCAGCTTTTTTTTTAATTTTATATCCAGTCTCCTGGTTCAGCTGGCCAACCCCCTTCTGTGAGAGCACAGACTAACCAAATCGGTCTCAGGAATCCTGGACTGTGAGATAAGCTTGCAGGTGTCCGTTTGGGGACGGGAAGGACTCTGGAAGCCCGAGCTGTTGACAATGGGCAATTTCCTGCAGCTTTACTCAAAATGTGCCGCCCGAGTCCTGATTAGCTTTGTAGGGAATACCCATTTCATGCTCTGACCAGCGAGCCATGGAAACTCATCGGCGCAAATGCAGATTAACGAGTAGAACGCGGCGCGAAAGCACTCGTGAGCATTCATGAAATAGCGTTTTCCAAATTCAATCATTATGCTAAATATCCTGCCCTATAGTCCGTCGTGGCTTTATGAGTATTGATTGGCAAATTTCATAGAATAAGACGAGAGGAGGAAGCAAGTCAGCTGTACTCACCATAGAAGCCAAAGGCCTGCTGAAGCCGGCAAAGACCATCGTGATTCTCCAGCTCAGCTTGCGGTGGACCCAGCTGCTGTCGACTGGGATCCACTCTCAAAAACAGGCACAAACTCAATCTCTCACTACCCAGGCTTCAGCAGAACGAATATCCCAATAAACAGGAATGGAAGGAGGGCCGGAATACACTCCACCAATGAGGAGCAGGATATCTTGGACCAAAGAACCACATGCAGGGGCCTGGTAGCACGCTCCTGAACTCCTTTCTGTCTCTCTGGTACGCGTGCATGAATTACCCCGTACTGCGAGATGTCCAACTGAGCCTTGCATGCCCACATTGGCGAGAGGTACTGTCCTGGTATCATGGCAACAGGCAGATCCTGCCCATTGTGACAGCAGGAAAGAGGAGGCGGGGCTGAGGGCGTACCATCCACAAACGGGAGGCGGGGCCAGGGCAACAGGGCACTCTGGAGACATTCTGGTGCTACACAAGCCAAATGTTTGCTTGACGTGAGGTCCTTTGTCCCTCCCCGCCGCTCTGTTTCCTTGACCTGACATCACCCTCCCCTTTTTTTTTTTTTTGATTTTAAGAGCTTCATTTCCCTACAAAGCCGTTGGACTTTCCCCATCTTTTCCACTAAGTTGGTTACCCCCCTGGACCGACCCCACCCCCCATGTATTGATATGGAAGGCTGTGATACCAAAAGATACAAACAGCAAACAAGTCTGTGCATGCGCGCGCACGCACACACACACACGCACACACACACACACACACACACACACACACACCTTTGCCCATGAAACTGAGGCAAAACAGCAATAGATCAGACAGATGAGCACCATCGTCATGTGCGCCCGTCTTCATCTTGCCGTTCACCTTTTCCAGTGAATGACTACTGTGACGAAGATTCAGGGCATCCCAAAGCTCCCTAAGTCAGCTGGGGCTGGCTGTACAAAGCCAGGAAGGGACTGGACCAGCCACACTTCCTCCTGGAGCTAGTCTCCCTCCAGCCAGCGCTGACTGACGGGCTCCATAAGTCACCGTCGCTAAAGCCGCTTCACGGTCCAATAACAGGAAGGGTCAAACGTCAGACATTCTGAAAATTCCACATTGCCAGTTCACACATAAAAAGGAAAAAAATAATAATATTAAAACAAATTCTTGAAACCCTGCAATCCAGACTATAAACATCTGACCTGGGTGTCAATGACAACTTTAAATTTGGCATCTAAGCACAACTGATCCCTTTAACTCCTACAATTTCTGCTTTTCTTCCTTCAGTACTAGCTACATGTAGACTACAGGACAAGTGCATCCTTTCGGGGTCCAACACCAGGGGTTCTTTTATATGCTCTTAAACTAAACACGACCCGAACTCCATTGTGCATCAGACTTTATAAAGTGCTGAAGGCTTGTGTCAGTGTAGCTTGAATTATTTCATCGCTAAGACGATTACAGAAGAGCAGCCCACGGGTGTCACACTGGGTCATTTAGGAATCAAGACGGCCAGTTAATCCAACATTTAGATAAATGGTGGGAACAAGGTGTTGCGATAAACTCAGACTCTCTCAATTCCAACACAAATCACACACGCATTGGAGCCATGGTACAGCAGAAAGGACCAGCACGCTTCATGAATCCCATTGGTAAACAAGGCTGCTGGACAATTAAAATCAGCGGAACAAATCAGTCAAGGGAGCAACTGTTCCGACGTCCACATTAGCCACTGAAGTATAGGCGGAGGAACAAAGGAGTATTCAAAACACTGGAGATCGGCGAGCTTGATAAATCAGCGACGGGACAATGGGGCAGGGAAGGCACTTCGCAGACTTGAGTGAGATTATTCTCAGCGGCGTCAGAGAAACATCATGGTAAGTTCCTACACACACATGCTCAATATAAACTTTCTGTTTTGCGTAGGCTGGCCTTATCGCTCCGCTTTCACTCACCGCAGCATGCATTATCTCTGGCGGAACTTGGAAACACTCGCAAAAAAGGGAAACTGGGTCACAAATCCAACTCAAGTGGCATTAAAAGGTCTCCTATAGCGATGAAAGGGGCAAAAATTCTGTCCTCCACACATCGTCATGCTGTGAAAAGGCAGCTCTGCATCTCTGATATTAAAAAGACGGCTTACCAGACAGATTAAATTTATTTGAAATGTAGAACAATAAAGCCAAAGGTCTGGGGAAAAAAAGAAAACCTGGTAATGGCAGAAGCCGCTCAACCACTCATTCACTGTTTGAGAATCTGCGTCCTGCATTCAGAAGCAAAGGCCTCCCTCTCCTAAGCAGCCCCGGCCCAATGGCCATCCCCAGGGCCCCCCTTACCTGGCACTGCGTGGGGACAGGGGCCTTCTGGTGGCTTTCCTCACCATCCAGGTTACTGTCAGGAGCTGAATGCAGGACGTCCCAGCTGTGCCAAGATGACAGGTGGCCAAATCGTACCATGTTCCCCCACGACCCTGCACCCCCAGCACTGCAAAGACTTCCCCAAGATCTAGAAACACAGCAGTTTCCCTGTGGGGGGGACAGTCTCAACTGGGCAAACAGATCAGCCGACTTGAGATGTGGGGACAATCAATCGGCTAGTAGGTGTGTAAGTAGATGTTCTTTGGCCTTAAGGCTGCCCACACCCACCAATAGGGGGGTGGGGGCGACAATCTCCGCCCCCAACCACAACTCAGAGCACCATCTGTTGTAAAATTCACCAATGTGTACCAAAGGCTGCTTCCTATATAATTATGTTGTTTACCGAGATTCAGAGTGGGATCTAACCTTGTGCCATACATAGGAACATGTGCCTCGACATAGGAACATGTGACAGCACGGCGTCAAGAGGCGGCCTGTGACTTCTAAAGAAAAAGCAACGTACTCATTTACATCCTCTCACCCACATGATTTAACAAAAGAACATAGGTGGACTTATACAGACCCTGAGAGACAGTCCTCGGCAATCTTTAGTGCTTAAGAAATTAAATCTGAAGGCTGGAAGCAGGCAGGAGACCCATTAATGCCACCTATAAACCACTTTGCAGTTGGTTTATTGATTTATTTCTCTTGGAAGTTGGGACCTACTGTATTTCTATCGATTATAATGCCCAGTAAGATGCCTTTGAGCATCCAGCAATGCTATTTCCAAACTACAGGAAATTGACATTACTCGGGTACCACCAATAAGAATTCGCAATAAATACTACCCAGCACGTGACTAGTATTGGAAGGAACAAAGTCCCCCAAAATGATGAAAAGCAGCCCTGTCACACAGGACCCATCTTCAGCATTGTACCGTCTAGCATCAATGGGTATTGTTGATTTGGTTCCATTGTGTGCCTGTTAGGTGTCGACAGCCAGAAACTAATTAGGGGCCTAACTGTGTCAGGCTAATTAACTTACAGGCATCTCAACCCGTCAATAAGACCCATTGTCTGGAACAGCTGGAGACAGTTAACAGTGAGTGAGCTGATCTTTGACCAGATAAGAGAAGATTAATGTTTGTGCATCTCCCCCAAATGCCGGGCCTGTTTGGGACTCATCACCGTTTGGTAACAAAGGACCAGACTCGGGCAGCATAGGAGAAGCTTCCTGTCATGCTCACCCTACGATTCTGAACCCTGTGCCTTAAGGACATGGGGCATGACAGAATGACGGCTTTCAGCACCCACTCATGACTACTGCTTCCAAATATGACACTGAAACAATCACAAGACGACAATTTCAATAAATGTGCTCCTGCATAGCCTGGCTGCAATGACATCAGCAGGTAGCATGGCGGTCAAGAACAGACACCGCCCTCTACAGGAAGGGAGGCCTCACAGACTTAACACAGGCTGAATTGGACAAGGCTATTCGGCCCCTAGGGCGTTTTGCTCACTCTACTTTGATCCACCTGCTTTATATTCCCTGACTGGCGGATGCTGCTCTTTATGCAAGAGCCATGGGCTGTTCATTTGCATGAGACTGGGAAACGGCGTAATGAGCTTCCTGGGACGCATCATACATGTCTTGGGATTGTCACACCAGTTGTTCAACTTCATGACACGAGATACTGGTTAGAACAGGATTATAAGAAGCTGCTTGGCACAAAAGCCTTGGTATCCAGGCATGATCTATCGCAATGAACAGGGCAAAGTACCGCAGGGCTGAACAGAGTCTTTTTTTTTTTTTTTTTTATCGCTGAAGATAACACAGACATCACTTAAGGCAAAAAGCGAAGCTTGCCTTGTCTTGCACAAGGAGGCCAATAATATGTGAAAAGAAACTATTCATGATAGCCTGTCCGTAAGATTCAGACACTCCCAATAATAAAATAATAATAATTTGATGATAAAATAAAAATGAAATCAAAACGTAGGGAGGTACTTAACCTAAAATCATGCAGCTGTTTAAACAAATACTTACAATTTGTTACGTGTGCCAGTTTAGCAAATTAAATACTTAACTATGGAACTTATGCCACATCCATGCTACTTAAATCTTGCTACAAAGCTCAGGTACACCATGCAGATGTCACAGACAATGGCAGCTTTGCAACGCAGATACGGATATCGTTACCCACAGTACTGCGGCCCTATCTTCCGGCACATTCTCGTACCTTTGTCTGGGCCCTACGAGCCCCCCCCATGCTGCCGGGGCCCGTGGACTCGAAGCACCTCACACGGGCTGCCACCAGCCCTCCTCCCGCGGCGCTGGTCAGCTGGGGTTGCCGCTGCTGCAGGTCTGTCAGGCTGCTGTAATGGGTCAGGATGCCGGCTTGGTAGGAGGGGAGCACAGACGGACTGCTGGAGACCTCCCACGTCCGATGGCGGAAGTTGAGCATTTTGCGTAGCGCCCCAGTGCCCCTGGCACACGGTAGGACTTCACGGGGCTGAGCCCGGAATGTTCCGCGGGCGCTTGCAGGAGGAGGGATTTGTGGATTTTTACGGGTAGGAAATGTAGTCCAGTCCTTCGTACATGGAGTCTTTCCAGGGATCTGGCAACCAGGCTGATCTGGATCAGCGCTCTCAGAGGAGGTCCAGTCACATCAGTGATCTGGGGGTCTGGCTCTTTTGGACTGCTTGGGTGGGGGGGTTAAACCTACAGTGACCCAGTTCTGCTGATCTGTAGCTGTGTTTCAAATGTACATTGCATAAGACACAAAAACATCTATTATTATTTTTTCGAAGATGGAGGATTTCTCAAAAAAAAACCCAAAATAAATAAATACCCTCCCCCCACCCCAGAAACTTCCTCAGAAGCTCCCAGAAGGTGAAAGGGTTTCCCTTGCTGACTGTCCTTTGAGACAACAGGCTGGCAGTAAACCAGTGAGCAATCTTCCAAGCTCTTGCCTCTTCCCGACTTCTTTTCTAAATATTTAAAATTCAAGCTACTTTCGGTTTCGATACGGAGACGACTTGCGACATTTGAATGGCGGTAATATCCCGATGACATGTGGGGAAAGCACCCACAGGGCCGACCCGTCATACAACAGAGTGAGAGAACCACTTTCCGTACAGCGATGACACAGTTTCCCCGATTCTGATGCTGAACCTCTCTTACCACCTGGTGCCCTCATCTCCGGCGGCACGCAGAGCTGCCGTCACAAAGACCCGTCCAAGTGGCTGTCGGAAAGTCCTCCCTGGTGCAATGGCACCATGCCGAGCCGCCAGCTCCCGTCCCCCAGAGTCTCCGACCTCCCGTCGGTTCGCCCGCGATCACGCGGATCTATAGACCTTTGCCCACCTTGCCCGTTCTTCCTCTCAAGCCCGCTGGGAGCAAAGAGCAGCAGCGGCGGTGGACCTCCTCCTACACCTCCGTCCCCCACTCCCATAACTTTCATTTTCCCCGCTGTGCACCTGCCACCTTTCTGACGCCCCCCCCCCCTTATCTTTGCCGGCTTCCTTTAAATCAGCCGCCGCCACGTATAAAACTCTCTGTGGGAACAGTCCAGGCACACTGCTTTCCCAGCCTAGAAGGCTATTGACCCCTTCAGTCCCTGCCCCCCCTCCCGATTTACAGCTTTGCAGCCCCCACTGCCAGGGTCAATTGGCCTCTTCCTCCAACTGCCAAAAACTATGTACTACAGTGCCTCTCAACTCAGTTCCTGGGGACCACCAGAGTCTCCATATTTTACCTCCCTCCCAGCTCCTAACTAATTAAGAACACCAAATACATCGTACAGGTCTTCTGATTAGCTGGGTGTTGGGGGGGGGGGGTAAAATATGTGAAGATGTGGACTGTCTGGGGGGGGGTCCCTGAGAACTGGACTGGGAAACACTACCTCACTTCATTGAATCTTAAAATCTGTATGTTTGAAAGATCACCTTTGACTCCTCAAAATGTACCTCAGATACCCCTGATCAACAACTGCTCTAGGTATGCAGTGCCGAGACGGGGAATAACAAATGGTCTTGAACAGCCTCCACTTTTTTTTGAAAATGCCGATAGGCATTTAAAGGGGAGTGAGGAAGAAGAAAAAAAAACACGCAACTGTGCACACAAAACACTGGCTATCGAAAGCGGCTGCCCAGGACTTTGCCCCTGACACGGAGCAGGTTGCTGTCCCAACATCAGCGAGCGCCTCCTCAATCCAGGCCAGAAACGGCACCGAAACAAACATCTGTGAAAAGGGGGGACGACTTGCCAGAATGGCACAGTAACAACAGCTGCAACAGGTTTCAACTTTTGTGGTGGATTTCTGACGTGACAGATCGAGACGGAATCCACACAAAACCTGCCTGCTGATCTACAGCAATAAGGGCTTAAATGCTTTTTGTCTAGTCAATGAGTCACTGAATCCAGCTCCTGGGAACTCTGACTTATAGGACTAATGACGCCGCAACAATCCAGCTTAATCTGAAAGTTATAAATTTACCCCAGGGATGCTTTTGACTGTCTGCATCCTCACGGCCTGCGCTGCGGCTACCTGCTATATGAGCCGCTTGACCACTAAGAGACCTTCCCACTCTGTCTCGGAGAGCGAGAGTCACATGGCCGTTTACGACCCTGCCCTCTGCGGGTTCTGACTCAGATGGGCAGGCCGATCCACAGCCTCTGTCTGTCTGTGCCCTGCCACACTGTGATAATGCAGATGGATTTTTGTAATCTTCTCTGTAAACCCGTCTCTCTGATTGTGTACGTCTGTCTGTCTGCAAATCCGTCTCTGATTGTGTATGTCTGTCTTTAAGACAGCCTCCTTGATTGTGTCCATTTCTATCTGAAAGCCTGACTTTCATTACCTGTTTATCGGTCTGTACGGCTGTCTCAGTGTCTGCCTGCCTGCATAAGAAGGCCGTCCCCAGTACAGCTGTGTACTGGCCTAACTGGCAACCACCACATAGCACAAATAATAATCAAAAAACATATAAAACTTAAATATAAAACTTGAACATCTCATTCAGTGTGTTGGCCTCTGCTGAACCCAAATGACCCCTGCGGTAGGCAGACAGCCAGTCATTTCAATCGCGGCGCTGCCCTCTGCTGGCTAGAATCAGCTCTGCACACGGACCCTCATGGAGGCACAGCTTGTTTTGTGCAGAGCATTTCCAGAGTTGTCGAGCATGCAGCGAGGGTATGGGACAGTGTGTGAGCCAAAAGCAGAGGGGCAAAAAAAATGCATAGAAAATGAAGACTGGAGTAAATGAAGAAGAGAAGGGGAAGAGTGAAGGAATAAACAATGGTCGATACTGACCAGCAGGTCGATGGCCTCGTGGCGTCCCAGAGAACCGTGCTCCACCCTCTCGCTGCCGGGGGCAAGGATGTAGGGGCTCTGTGCGGAAGACGGCTTCATGATGGGCAGGCTGAGGGAGCGCAGGTCCTTCACCCCCTGCTCCACCTTCAGCTCCTCGCCTGGCCGTGCTGAGGGTGGGGGGACAATGGGCATGGGGGCGGTCAGGAATAAAGCATCCATCTTGAGGAGACAGGTTTAATTTCCCCAAAAAATGGGCACCGGACCCCAGAACGAGCTGAAAGCTGCTTCCGGGATCTCAGGCTGCCTTCACACGCATTTACCACGACTCCCGTGGACGGCATGACTCAGCGAGAGATCATTTACACACACGGTCAGCGCACAGCCCCAGAATGGGACATGTTACATGGAAGGACTCATTCCCCTTATGCTTCTGAATCACAGGCCTGGGGCGTAATGTACCCGAGTATCATGTTACATCACCCCTCCCCCCCATATCAGCTTCCTAAATCACACTTTCCGGGCACAGCTGTGCTTCTGTGCTGCTAAATGGTAACAGCTCTGAAGGGGGGAGGGTCTCTGATTTAATGTTTTGGTGAGATGCTTCACCCCCCCCACATTGCAAAATAAAGGTTAAGACTGGATAAAAAGGTACAGAAAGCCAAGGAATAGGGCTGAAGGAACCAAAGGGGATGTGTACCCCCCAATATTTTAATAATAATTATAATTTGGCTTCATTACCCCCCCTAAAAGATAGAGTATTAAATTTAATTTAAGTTGAGCCCCCCCCCCAGTAAGAAATTCTTGAAGTCCTTACCTTTCACCTTTATGTAGAGTCCTCTAAGTGGGTATGTCTCAGAGCTGAGTGGGAGGGGGGTGTTAGACTGGTCCAGGAACAGGTCCACTCTGGACAACTCGATCCCCTTCCGCTCAAACACAGGCCCCAGCACCTCCCTACCAAGCGAGGAAGCATTCTGTTAACTCAAAGATGCCACCCCACACCATCCAGCACCACTTCTGTCATCTGGATCAAACCGGTTCTCTAAGCTCAAGATGCCGAATTGTGCTACGAAATAACGTAGAGCATGTGGATGCCATCGCATCTCTACGGAAGCGACTCACTGCAAAGTCATTTTCTTCATGGCTGGGACGACCTCAGGTTCAATGTCCACGTTCAGATCAAATTTCAGGCAGAAGCACTCTTTGCTGGGGTCCTGAGTGGGGGGGGGGGGGGAGAGGGAGCTAACAGCCGACCCACTGAGACACGAGGTGGGTTTCTGCCTGAGGAAAAAGGATGGCATCCCAAAATGCACCTGAAAACCCCACTGAGCAGAATAGGGTGCCAAACGAATTAACACTTAAATAAATAAAACCCAAAAAGGTGCGACTGTAAATAAGTGGTACAAGACCGACAGTGGCCTTCAAAAGGTCTCTTCTGGACTTTCTTTTACTTGCAAAAACCAAACTGGCCATAAGTCTACCTGATATAATAGTAGACCCAAATGAACAAGCACATAGAGCTCCCCCTACAGACGGAATGCGGCACTCACATCTGTGAGGTGTCTCCAGGGCTGCTTCTTGTTCCTGCCCGCTTTCCGGTCCCTGTTAATGAGAGATCGCATGGTCAGTGAGAGCATCGCATCTTCACAAACACGAGTTCTTAAAGGCTTACTGAAACAGAACGGCTCCCCGCGCTCCCTAGCAGGCCGGGGGGGGGGGGAGACTCGGTCCAGATGGAGATGAACCCACCCCCTGTCACTTCCTCCGTCGTCCAGGCTGAAGGCTGGCCTGGTGCTTGGGGGGCAGGAGCGAGTGGACACGTTCCGGGCCAGGATGGAGCCTAATGGGGTCGAGGAGGAAGATCTCAGAACTGCACACCATATAACCAACACCCAGCCCAGGCTGAAGGTCTCATCAGTTAAAAGAGATATAGGACACGTATGGACAAATCAGAACTGTCATTACGCGAGCGGAGAATAAGGAAGATTAGTGCACCTACTGGGCAGAACCACAGAAAGATTAATATATTTAATGGAAACAAACTGTCGGAAGATTAAGGTTCATCACAATAAAATGGACGCTGATCCGAATGTCAAGCGGAGTGGATACATGGAAGAGGATTGTCTTTATTTAATTATTTATTTATTTTTAACATAAAACCAAAACTGTTCCGTTGCAAGTTTGACTCCTAAACTAAAAAGAACTGATTAATCCTCAGGTGAGAAGGGGATTTATTTTGGTGACGTGGTTTCACTTTGCTTTTCTGCCCCTTCACTCAATGGTACAAGAAAAAGAAAAACAGATTTCCCAGAATCCTCTACGCACTCGTTCATTTTTCTGACGCTTTTACCCAAAGAGGGAAGGGTTATGATTTGCTTGTCCTCCCTGGCACCTGAATCACTGACCTTCATGTTGTCAGTGCAGTGCTTCACTCGTTAAGCTGTACTATCCCACCCCCCTGACCGCCAAGATGGTCTGTAGCGGGCCGTCGTGGCTGCCCACCTTGCGGCTGCAGGTCGAAGCGAGGGTGCCTCTCGAAGTGCAGGTTTTCCATGTCATCCAGGTGGCAGCGAGTGTCACATGATTCGCAGAGGCTGAGCGGGCTCTTGTTGTTCAGGTCCTGGCAATCCGGATGGTGGCACACCTGCAAGGCCAGGGGACACGTCACTGACGGAGGTCACCCGGGGGACCCCGGCTCCATCGCGTCCCATCCGCCGTCACACGTTCCCCCCCTCTCCCGGAACATGCAAGCCACAGAGATCGACAGCTGCTTCACTATTTGCTACAACACACGTGATGCTACTCGAAAGTGGCCAACAGCTTCTTCCTGGAGAGGGGGGGGGGGGGGTTTGGTGACAAGCTAGCAAAGTACACGTCCCCTACTGTCCCCGCTGGTTGCAACATCACGAGGGGGCATGGGGAGGGGGGAGGATCTTAAGTGAGGTGCAGACGGCAGAAGGGTGGTGGATTAGAGACCCCCCACCCAGCTCCTTTCCTGGGGAGGAGAGACAGCCCGTCTACCCCGAGCAGTAGAAGTTCCCCGACTCATGGCTGACTTTAAAGCAGCCAGGACCCCCGACAGCCTGAGGCCATGTCCCCTTCCCAATCAGGAAGTTGGAATGTATGGAGACAGACAATAGCAGGTCCCATTAATGTACTTCCTGTTATTGTCCCGCTGTACTTTTTGGGCACAAAGAAGGGGATGGAAGAGCAAAGGAGGGCTGGAAAAGACCCGTCAAATGGGGGCCTGCAGGAGGGACATT
>JAABNY020000108.1:21349436-21361028 GCA_015164015.2 Brevimyrus niger
AGATAGATAGATGGATAGATGGATAGATAGATAGATAGATAGATAGATAGATAGATAGATAGATAGATAGATAGATAAGGGGGGGAAGCTTTCAGATCTAACTGCCTTATTTGAAACTCATTTTAAGCATATTAGGTGACAAACAGTGCGACCTCTCAAAGTAATTTTACATCTGTGCAATCTCCTCAAAGACCAGGATCAGGAGACATGATGATTATCACTTCCACTTTCCTGCTTCTTTAAAAGTGAACAGCGGATATCTCTGGAGCTTATACTTCACAGCATCACCAACGGCACCCAGAAGTCACACTATAAAACCCACGAAAGTAGTATTTCATTTCATTCTAATAGGACGAGCGTCAACTGAGCCCCTTGGTGATTCCATGTTACACTAAAATCATTCATACTGTATCCTTCCAGTTGGCACCAGGCTCGATGGTTTTTGTACCAATTACTATTCCATTTCCCATGTGCTACTCATTGTGTGAAGTTCAAATATACAGATGATCTCAAAAAGATCAGTTGACCACAACTGATAAAACGACTTCGTTTGAAGATGTTTGGTTTAGGCAAAATGATGGTACACTGCTAAAACCTCTATGCAGTGAAGTGAATGCAGGCTAATCACCTTTTAACCGGGAATCTGAACGTTTTACTACCTTAACTGTGGCCAGTCGACAACCCTATGTCAAGTGTCCAACTGGAAACTGATTTATCTCCCATCTGCGGCACATAACCCCCAAACCTCAGGCACACGTTCTTTTAACTACTAACAAAGAAACCACTACTCCACTCATTCAAGAATAACAAATTTCATTATGAATCGTTAATGCATTATACATTTTACCTGTCAAAAATTCAACGCATACGTATTAGTTTTGTTTGCTTCGCTCTATGTATACAGCTTTCACAAAATGAGCAGAATCTCCATACTAGAGACATGATATTGAGATTTTAAAACATATTATCCGCACTTACTGAACCGTAACCGGAGAAACCAGCCCCGCGGAGGTGACCGCTGCAAAACGGAGTTCATTCTCCACTTCGGTACCATCTATGTGCATCTGGATCTCGGGTCCCTCTCGTCGCTCCGAGCCCCAAACGCACCGCCCGGCCGGGACAGCACCATCGGGCTCAGGATCGCTCTTCTCCGCTTTGTCTCTCCGAGCCGCTGGCCGCAGCTCAAACGATCCCCACGCCTGCACGGCTCTTTCAAACTCTCGATTTATTTTGTTCTATGTAGCCAGCTACACATAGTTTAATGCTTTTTTAATGCATTAATCAAGTCAGATTGCTACAATGCTTCCTGTCTCAATTGCCTTTGAAGTCGTGTTACCTGCACCGGATCCCGGAGAAACTTCGCTTAGTTTAGATTCCGCGTCGTCTTCTCAGAAGCCCTTTTTAAATCCCTAACTAAAATTGCCTGCCACTTAAACTTACTTCGCAAACTCACACCCGTCCTTCCCCACGTCTAAAAGAGAACAGAACGATTTAAAACGTACCCTCGCCTATACCTCTTCACGGCTCCGTCTCAGTTTACAAGGCAAATAACTGGAAGGTAAATACCGGGGTATGGATTTAAGGGCAAAAAAGACGACGTAAGGGCTCTCTGCGGGGCTGCAATAACCTGTTGAAGCATGAAAAATGCGCAGCAATGTACGTCGGACGTTCGGATTTCCGTAAATTTTCATTTCACCGGAGCGGCTCCCTTTTTCTTTATCATTTGCCCGAAGCAACTGTAATAAACCCAATCTATCTCCCTGCTCTTCCCTGCGCGAGCCCTCGTTTCCGCTTCGGGCTGAACTGAAAATCATCCGCGCTGCAGACTAGTCACCCCCCTCCATCCATATCCTCGGTCTTTTCGGCCAGTAGCATTTTCCATTCATTCGGTCAGCTTTTTTCTTTTCTTTACTCCTCCTTGGGAGACGCTATGTTCCTACCCTCACAGCTAGGAGTGCCAGGGAGCTCTTCAACGCATGTTACCTTACTAACGTTAGTACAACCCCATTTCCAAAATAGTTAGGAAGCAATGTAAAATGTAAATAAAAACAGATTACAACTTAAAAACCCATATTTAATTGAAAATGAACCAAAGACAGCATATCATATGGTAAAATTGAGATAATTTTATCGTGTTGTGACAAATAATTGCTCAATTTGAATTTCATACCAGCAATACATTTAAAAAAAGTTGGAAGGGGGCATGTACAGTAAAGACTGGAAAAGCTGTGTGATGCTAAACAAAACACTTTTCACAACTAATTAGGTTAATTGGCAGCAGGTCAGTAAGATGATGGGGTATAAAGAGAGCAAATAGTGCATAAGAATGTAATATTGCAATAAATTTGAGAATTTGTCTATGGTGTATAATATCATTAAAATATTCAGAGAATCCAGAAAAGGGCTAATAGCCATGATTTTCAGGCCCTCAGGTCGCACTGTATTAAAAACAGACCGCTTCTATAGCAGAAATCACTGCACGGGCTCAGGAACACTTCTGAAAACCATTGTCTCTGAACACAGTTCATCGTTGCATCCACAAGTGCAGGATGAAATTCTACCATGCAAAGAAGACACCATATCTACACATGAGCCATATATGCCGTTGACTTCTCTGGTCCTGAGCTCATCTAAGATGGACTGAAGCTAAATGGAAAACGTGGTCTGATGAATCAAAAATTTCAAATTCTTCTTGGAAGTCATGGACGCGGTATCCTCTGGGCTAAAGAAGAGAGGGAACATCCGTCTTGTTATCAGCGGACCGTTCAAACGTCAGCATCTGTGACGGTGTGATGGTGCATCAGCTTGGGAATCTTGGAAGGCGCCTTTAATGCTGAACGTTGTATACAGGTTTTGGAGCAACATATGCTGTCAGCCACACGACGTCTCCTTCAGAGAAGGCCTTGTGTATTTCAGCGGCACAATGTCCAACCGCATTCTGTGCGTATTACAGCAGCATGGCCAGCCCGCAGTCCAGACCTGTCACCCATTGAAAACCTTTGGCGTATCATGAAACGGAAAATATGACAAAGGAGACCTCAAACTCTAGAGCAGTTGAAATCCTATATCAGGTAAGAATGGGACAACATTTCACCTCCAAAACTCCAGCAACTGGTCTCCTCAGTAACCAAACATTCACAGAGTGTTTTTAAAAGAAGAGCTGATGCAACTGTGATAAACATGTCCCTGTCCCAACTTTTTTTTGAATGTGTTGCCGACACCAATCTCTAATTGAGCATTGTCATAAAAACAATAAGATTTCTCAGTTTCAACTTTTGATATATAGTCTTCGTTTTATTTTCAGTTTGTATGGGTTTGTTTCATACAAATATGGGTTTGTATGATTAGTTCATCAGTGCATTCTGTTTTTATTTAAATTTTATATGACTCACTGTTTTTGGGAACAGGCTTGTCGTTTGTTTTTCGTATACTGTGCAGATTAAGCATGGCTTTTGAAACATTTCTAAACTTCTTGGTTTTGATGAGAAGGAAGCGCAAGACAGAACAATATATAGATGCCTCTAGTTCCGTCAAATCACCTTTAACGATATAGAAAGTCTTTCTATAAAAAAATTAAAATAAAATGCTGTTGAAAACCAAGGGATGATTTGGTCTCAGGGATACTTATGTTCTTAAAATATAGGGTGCAGACAGCAATAAACACAAACACCACAAGCTTCTGTACTGGGATGAGGATAAATTGCTCCTTGTTATCATGACCAGACTGAAGACACCTTGGGCTGGAGCAGAAGTGATGTATATGGGGGGTGGGATCAATACCAGGAAGCCATAATCCCTACAAATCTCAACATGTGCACCTGCTTAAACACGTGGATTTCCGGTTTGAAGTTTGATTGCCGTAGGGAGCTGACGTCATGCACAGACAGGCCTGCACCTAGCTGCCTCACTCTCTGCGTGCTTCCAATTAGGCTGGAGGAGCAGGTTTCCTGCCTTCAGGTCCCATGTGACACCAGGATGCACTTCACATTGCCCTAGAAACAGCTAAGGTCCCACAGGACTATCATGGAGTCCTGACTAAGGTTCCTACTATTACAGTAGCTTGATTTCAAAGAGGAGGGGCATGGTCTAACAATGTTAAAGACACGCATAGTGGAGCAGTGTGTGCTTCAAAGGTCAAATCACTTCAGCTGTGTTTTAATGAAAATCGGCTGTTGTTTGAGAATGACCCATGGTGTACTAATATAAAAGGCCAAGAAAAATAAGCACTGTGTAGCATTAAATAAGCATTGCGGTTGTCCTGATGCTTATAGTCATCCAGGCTTGCGAGCAAACTCATATTTCAGCCTTACGACCAAGACGTGTCAGAAACATTCGGGGAAATGCGGTGCAGAATAATTGAAAAGCAAATTTCCAATATGCATTCAGCCCAGATGTATATCCAATAAAAAACTTTCGTTTTATTTTCAAAACTCAAAAAAAAAAGTCCAAGGAAATTGTACCTACAAACTTATCCTGTTCATGTATCCTGTGGATTAGGTGACTTTTAGAAATGAGCTCCTCAATTGACAACAACAAAGTCAACAAAGGAAGTCACCTCCAGATCCTTCTAGATGGGTACAGAAGTATTAGGAGAAACAGCCAGTAGTAGCGAAGGCACGGCCTGGACTAGTGACAAAGATCTAGGGTGACATCTCAGGGTCACTGCTATCCTAATCTCCCTTTTCAGAAAGATTCCTGTTGCATAAACATGTAAAACCCAAGGAAATGAGTGCATGCTTGATAAAAGCAAACGCAGGTAAACCAATGACCTTCTTATCTACAGATTCTGCGTCTGAGGCACCGTGTCTCCTTTCATCTTCCAGACGTCGTAGGGGAAGCCTTTTAATTTCTGGCAAGTACCAGGACCACCATGCTGCAATACTTGACCGCTGATCCCCCCTCTGTCTTCACCAGCACCGTTCTGACTTCAAATACTCCAATCTCTGCCGCCTGTGACAGCCAGCCAGGACAGAGGAGGGGTGCCATTCTATGTTTATTAACTGGTTACCTGTTTGGTGACCACAGCCTCGTATGTGCTGCCTGTTTCTGTTTTGCTTAACATTTGAAATGCTGATCAAAGGCAGATTTGTGCTGTTACTTTCAGCCGGGATCCAAGCTGAAGGTATGTAGTAGAATGGGAAATGTGTCTTGAATTAACATGAAATCTTACCCGCAAAGAGTGAGTAATTACTCGGCGAAGTTGTAATGCCGTCCAAGTGCTCAATTAGTCCTTGAAATTAATTCTGGCTTCTTTAAAAACATGTACCTAAGTTGGCCCCATGACAGCCATATGCTTGCGATGTATTATTTTCCTCACTTGCGTTGGACAAAAATGCCTGCTAAATAAGTACATGTAAACGTAAATGTTATTAAAAGTCGAGAGGCAGTAATGTGGTCTCATATTTTCAGAGCTGCGGGATCCATTTCAGTCTTAGCTCTGGATTTCCTCGTGCGATGTTTACACGAGCTCGGTTCTGCGTATGCCCTGTGATGGACTGGCATCTCATGCAGATTATTCTATACTTCTAGAGGCAGATTCAAAGCTCACCACCGCCGTGCCCTGTGGGAACGCAATGGGAAATTAAAAGATGAACAGATAGATGAATCGCAACTGATTAATGGAATTTCGCACATTTGTAGAAGCATATTTACATATTTGAATAATATCTAAATATCTGCATGTAATCGTCTCAAGCAAGTGTATTTTCGATGACCTGCCTGGTTTTAAAGGGGTGGCGAGGAAGGGTGCCGTCGATCTTTCTACATTTGAGTATTAAGTTGCCTTTTAAACATTCCTGAACGCTAACGGGGCAGCAATTTTACTGATGGATGGCGTCTTGTACAAGATCTTGATCTGGGAAGAGGATCTCGAAAGGCCTTTTGGCAGGATCGTAAGATCGCTCTCTTCCAGGATGACTAATACTTCGGTCCAAGGTTGAGCGATCGCATCGTTACCGACACAGTCTTCCCAGTGGATGAATCTACCCCTAGGCGGATCTTTGGAAAACAAGAAACAAACTATGTCCTTAGAGTCTGTGTATCTTCTGCATTCTTCTACTCTCCTCAGGTTTGCCCTGGTTCCTCAATTCATTTTCATTTATACTGTGTAAGCCAAACGGTCATAAGGTTTAGTCTACATTTCTGGGTGATTTCATCAAGGGAGTGAAATGTGTTTATTCTTGTCTTTTTTTTCCCCTATTTGGCCTGTCGCAATGAGACCTCCAGCAGCATGGTTTTCTCATGCAAGTCCCGCCACTCAAGAAAAACAATAGCACGGAAGGGTCCCAAACAATGACGACACCCCCTGGAGCCTGGGGTTTGTTCGCACGCCCCTGTCATGGTGGGGGAAGTGGCGGACATGTTAATAGACTGGAATGAGTAACGGGAGATTCAATTCAACGGTCTCTCACCCAATGTGGCAATCCTGAGCGCTCTACAGAACAACAGGCCGACTGAGGGAGACGAGCGCTAGAATGAGCAAGACCAAATCGCGGCGTCGTCAAGAATGCACTGACGCAGCGTTCACTTAGCTCCCACCGCCATCAACTAAAAATGCTTTATTGCTGTGAACTGAGAAAGAAACTGCGGCCCAGTCTGTTCTGTGCAATTTGGTCCAGGTGTTTATGAAATAACTGCAAAGTCTCACAAATGTGGTACATTTTTCAACATGGCACATCAGATGCCTGAGGTAGAGGAGCACTGTTTGCTACCAATATACTATTTAACTTTAGGTAGTAATGCCTCTATTGCTCTTTATTCTCCCTTCCCCAGTGTGCAGCTTGTTGACAGGCCAGAAGGTGCTTGCGTCTGTCATCCTTCTATCCATCCATCCATCCATCCATCCATCCATCCATCCATTTTTTTGTAATGGCTTGTCCTATTCAGGGTCACGGGGAGTCCAGAGCCTATCCCTGAGGCTAGGGCACACTCATACACCAGTCACTCACACACCAGTCTCTCATGCACCATTCACTCACACACCAGTCACTCACACAAGTACTTGTGTTTTTGACTTTATGCATAGCATTCTAGCCTGCTGAGCCACATGCCAACCTAATTGTTCAAATTATTTAAATATCAGGGAGTGCTGCTTCATGACAACCTGCAGTATTACTGCGGTTGAGAAATCAAACAAGAGCAATATTTTTCCCTCCATTTTTCAGAGGCGGCCCCAACATGCTGTGAGCTCCACTTAACACGGCTCTTTGCCTTCTGCCACACCAGCTAGGAACCTGGACCGCGTCCTGGACAGCGCAGCTGATGGCTCAGATGATGCAGCAGTGCAAAAATCAACTGGTGGCAAACATGCGCTACTGTAGATGCGCTCATTTTGAAGACAACATGATGGTTACGAAGATTTTTATCGATAACTTCCCGTTATCTATCGGTAATCTAAAGGATCATGTTCACGTTAACTGTTCTTCTTCATCCATCCAAAATCATCCAGGCTCAGCCCCAGCTGAACTGGGGGTGCCGGCATTTCTCCAGAAGTTCTCCCATTCCCAAATGGACATGGTCAAGCATTAGCAGCCAATCAGGACAAAGGCTCACATTGCCGGGAGGGAGCAGATGGCCATCCACAGCCCTCCTCCTATGCACATAAGGCTCATCTCCAGCCGGTATGCGATAACTCCAGATCACTCTTTCATGGCTGGGTTATTGCTCATTAATCTAAGCTTTACACCAGTAGGAGTTTGTGACATACTGATCATGGCTGCCAGGGTTGTCATTCAGAGGAATGAAGCTTTTTGCTAAACTCAGCTCCTACTAGGTTACACGTAAAAATGGCTCAGAGGTGATGTAGCAATATATTTATGGTAGTTATCAATTCCTAGAAACTGATGCGATATAATCGACCCATAACTGACATAGAGAATGTACATTTACAAGGGATGGCTAAAATAATAGAAATACCCAACAATATCTTAATTTCAAGGACCACTCCTTGCCTTTAGAACGGCCTGCATCTTCAGTCCTCTTTAGAATGCTGATACATGTCCTGAACTGTATGTACTGAGATGTACTGAGGTGGGGATTGACTTTTTACTCTGCAACTGAGAACTTTCCATAACGTTTACATTACATTTGGTGACTGGAGAGACTATGGCGAGCCCAGACCATATTCTTCTCATTGCACCAGGTTCTGAGTCCTGGGGCACCAGCCTTGGATACAAGCAATTTCCACTCAACAGTCCAGTCATAAATTCCAGTATTTTATTAGGACTGGGTCACAGAGGTGCTGATTCAGTTCTGTGGTCCTTTTTGAGGCTGTGTTTTTTGTTTGATGTTTAGAAATTAGTGCTAATTCCTTCTAGTGTGACTTGCCACCGCTGTTTACTAATGTTTGAAATGTGCAGTTATGCATTTTGAGAGTGATTTCGCAATTCTGGTGATTGATGCACCTGTGATTTGGGCACGGACTGTTTATCCTCTTTGGAACCCTTTGTTCGTTGCCTCATGTTGCTTTAAAAGCTCACATATCAAAAGGGATTGTCAGGCCTCTTTATAGTAGACACATCTGCTAATTGGCATTCAGATCAACATGACTCACCTTTGTAGCTGCGTCCATATGTGATTCAGTAACTTCAAAGTCCTTTTTCCGTGTGATGTTTCCATTATTTTGTTTATCCCGTTTTTGTATGACTACTTGTATGTCTGAAACAAGTTCACACTGCCACCTACTGGCAGAAACATGTTGCTACACGGTGTCAGCCTCTATGCATCCAGATATTGATATTTGCACGCTGATAGTGACTTACTGTTACTTCACACTTGTGGATTGGGAGGTTAGAATCTCATCTCTTCTCCCCTGTGTCCTGCAGGTTACCACTACTTACACCAGATACCTCCCACAGGCCAAACACAGATATGTTTACATTTTTCAGTGTACAACTGAGTGTGTGTGTACATGTCCACGTTTTTTCTCCCTTACAGGTCCCAGGATACCTGTACTGGGCATCTGGAGTTCCTGACTGTTTGGTTCAGGTGTGCTGAGAGGTGCGGGGAATAAAACGGACAGCAGAGTCCCCTAGCCTGGGTTGAGAAACATTGGCTGCAGACCGTCCATGACCCTGACCGGGATGCATTAACGGAAATGAGCCACAGTAATGATCCTTATGGATTATCAAATCAGATCAGCTTCCATTGTCCCAATGTGCTTCAAGGGCTCCCCGCTTGTGCCTGTACCGAGAACACTATGCAGAATAGCCTTCATCACCATAGTCGCTCCTCAGCTGGTCACCAAGCTCAAGGACCTAAAACCGAACATCTTTCTGGATCTGGGCTCTGAACTTCCTGACTCGTTGACCACAGATGGTGAGGGTCGTTGGCTTGCTCAAAACCCTCTTTCTTAGTGCCTCAGCCCCACGAGGTTGTGGCCTCAGCCCTTTGCTTTACTTCCTGCACACACTGACTGCATAGTCACACACAGTACAGTGGTAGGAGGTCTGATCTCCAACATGGAGGAGACGGCTTACCTGGACAAAATATAGGAGCTGTCTCTGTGGCAGGTTAACAACTTGGACCTAAAAATGTATAACACCAAAGAGATGATCATGAAGCAGTAGAGGAAATAAACAGCTGGCGAAGAGGGTCAGCAGCTGCAGGTACCTCAGGCCTGACAGGGTCAACCCACATGTCCACCCTGGTGCAGAAAACTAGGCAACAACCGTATCACCGGAGAAAACTGAGGAGCTCCTCTATGCTGCTGCTGCTGCAGCGCTTCTATGGGATCTGCTTTCCAGGAGCATCGCGGCCTGGCGCAGTGCCCGCTGCTCCGAGGATTGCAGAGCCCCACAGGGGGCGACATTGCGGCGGCAGGTCAGACATGCATGTGACGTAGATCCAGGGCATCATGCAGCAGATACTCACCACCCATGTCATTAAGAGTTCCAGGAAGGCGTCTCCAGAGCCTTATGACCAGAGTAGAGTGGCTGAGGCGAAGCTTCTACCCCCAGACCATTAGAATAATTAACACCACCAATTAGGATAAGATATAATGTCACTCTGGATTTGAAATAAGCGAGTAGCAGCAAATTTCATTTCACTGCTGGCGTTCTAGTACATTCCATCCTTCCATTTTCTAAGGCTTGTCCTATTGAGGGTTGCTGGGGGGGAGTCTGGAGCCTGACCGAAATGCTACCAGCACAAGGCAGCGAACAACATAGGATGGGGAGCTAAACCATCGCAGGGCAAACTCATATATCCAAGACCTGGAAGAAACCTTAAAATAACACAGGGGTAACATGCAAACTACACCCAAATGGAGCCATGATGGAGACTCGAACCCAAGTCCCAGAGGCGACGTTGCAAACAACTGTGCCACCATGCTGCCCCCACCAGTACATTCATGAGCGAGTTTTTTTTTTTTAACCTAAAGCATCTTATTCCTCCCTAAAATGTATATAAAACAACCTGAAACTGAACAAGAAAAATGCTTTATTATACCAAGAACCCTCCCCTTTCCTGTCATACACGTATATAAAAAGGGACACACAAAAAAAGTTGACATGAAAGTCCAGGCAGCCAAAGTCTGGACTCGTCCAGGTTGTGTAACAAAGTCCCCCTCCAGTGTCAAGAGCCATTCAAAAACAAAAAATTAAGCAACAGGAGAAACAAGTCTTCAGGAAGTGTGATTACCATCAACTACCAAGCACTGGTGGTGAACCCACTCCTTGTGGGTTATTTTATTGTACTCAAGTGGGTTAAGACAGTAAGCGGGTGACAGGGAACCATCCAGAAACACTTCTCTCATCGCTAAAGTCGTTTGAAAGTTTGTAGAGCTCTGCCTGTTTTCACAACGGCCCGAACCACAAACAAAGGCGATTTCTCCAGTGCAGGCTGATCGCATGGGAAATAGCTGCCAGCGATGTTTGAGCGCGCTTCAGAACGAAACGGGGACCTATGGCCTCTGGGGCGGCCGTCCTGCTCGACGATCGGTGCAACCTCAGTGGACGGATCTCAACCGGAGCACTCGGCTAAAACGGGGAAGACGAGAGCGATCGCCGTGACTTGGCACACGGTGCCCTCGGGTGATGCGGGTGACCATGGGGTCAACAGGCAGGGGCCAGAAAAAAAAAAAAAAAAAACATGTTTGGAATGAAGGTGATGGAAAAAGAAAAGTCAAGTCTGAAGATAGACCATCAACTTGTATATGTGACAAGGACAAAAATAACCATCCTGAGCAGAAATGGGGTGATATCACACTCACTTTCTACTCAGGCTTCCTCTGCATGTTCATTATGTGGCCTGTGTTGAATTTTGTTTCCAAACAAGAGGTCAGAGTCCACCATTCTACCAGGGCGCAAAACAATAGCGTCCTTTGTTGTGTCACCTTGAAGTCATGAAAGGTGAAAGCAGCCTCCACCAGAAGGTCAGGCGAGTCTGTCAGCCAGCAGATCCCGAGAGGAGGCCACTACCCCCAAGTTCATCCCCATCACGACCGATGACTTGAAATTCCAGATTACGGCACGTGTGGATGCAGCACTGTCATGATTGTTCTCGACCATCAAACACAGAAGTTCTGGTGTTCTGGCTCCCCCCTCCCCCCCCCCCCCCCCCCCCCCCCCCCCCCCCCCCACCCCCCTCTCCCCC
>JAABNY020000108.1:21375146-21399371 GCA_015164015.2 Brevimyrus niger
GTTCCTGGGAGGTGCTCCTCTAGCCCGTAGAGTGTTCCTGGGAGGTGCTCCTCTAGCCCGTAGAGTGTTCCTGGGAGGTGCTCCTCTAGCCCGTAGAGTGTTCCTGGGAGGTGCTCCTCTAGCCCGTAGAGTGTTCCTGGGAGCGGAGATGCAGCTTGGGGAACAGATACAGCGCCACAACACGTTTTATCACCTTTCAGGAACGAGCGGCCGTTCGTGTGCGAGTTCTGCAACCACGCATTCACCCAGAAGGCCAACCTGAACATGCATCTGCGGACGCACACTGGGGAGAAGCCCTTCCAGTGCCATCTCTGCGGGAAGACATTCCGTACACAGGGTGACTACATCTCGTGCATCTCACTCTCTTGCTGGGAGTCAACTGTCTGGGCTAGAGCTATGACTATCAACTGCAGTCATGTGTCACTTAAGAGGGGTACATTCTGGATGTATGCCAAGCGATTTTGTCACTGTGCAAACATCATGGAAGGTACTTCTACATAGATTGTATAGCCTACTGTACACCAAGGCTATAGTTAACATTTTAAAGTAAAAGGCACACTTTAAAATAATGAGTAAATTAAAGGCATAAACCAAGTATTATGTGCTGTACATAACTGGATGTGCTATACAACTGGCGGGGCATTAGGTTTGTTTACACCAGCATTACTACAAACACTTGAGTATCGTGTTGGGCTACGTCACTAGGTGATAGAAACTTTTAAGCCTCGTAATTTTACGGGTCGGTCATTGACCAAAACATTGTTATGTGTTGCATGACTGTACCTGTGCAAAAGACTCAGTTTTTTTTTTTTCCCCTCTCTCCCTCTCGAATATTTGGTTTTTGCACATTATTGCTGCCAATGCTTTGAAAGCGCTCCAGTACTTCGAAGGTTTTTTGGGGGCTCTTGAGCAGTGCTAGCAGAAAAAATCTTGACTCGTACCTGCCGTCTGTTCTGTTTACTTGTGTGTTGCTTGTGTTATTAGAAAGAGTTGTACTGGCGCCACACCATGGTCAGAATCTGAACTGCACATGAATTTTGGTTATTTTGGATGAGTATTTCAAATGTGGCTCTTACTCCCGGCACACATAACACTGACACGGCCTTACTGCCTCGCTGCCGTGAACTGTGGCTTTAAAAAGAATAAATAACGAACAAAAATAAATATTTATCATCAGTGTCTAGTTTGCCTAGAATGTTTTCTCAGCGGGTGGAGAGCAAGCCCTGAGGTGGAATGTGTGCCCAATGTGACTGAACCTGCAGTGTCTGTATAAACAGACGCCTGTGTGGAACAGGACACTATACTCCCATGTCCCTGCGCCAGGTTTTAAACAGTTTGCCGCCCTCCTGCATTTTTAGATTTATCGTGTGTGTGTGTGTGCGTGGCCTTTCCCCTGCAGCCAGCCTGGACAAGCACCACCGCACCCACACGGGCGAGCGGCCCTTCCGCTGCGAGTTCTGCGAGCAGCGCTTCACAGAGAAGGGCCCGCTGCTCCGTCACGTGGCGAGCAAGCACCAGGAGGGCAGGCCGCACTACTGTCACATCTGCACCAAGACCTTCAAGGGTGAGCAGGCCGCCACTCCAGGGAACATCTTCAGCCACCCAGCCAGTCCCCTTCTGGCCAGTCGGGTGTGTGTTTCACCACAGGGATGTTATTTGTGCCTATTGCCCATCAAATTTCAAAATCTTGGAAATTCTGTTAAGTGATGTTTTATCTAATTTCTTTTTGTCGGTCTTAATTCGGCATTGTTTTTACTCGGAATTAATTAAATGGTAGGTTCACAGTTGCTTTTTAGGATGGATGGATAGATGATATCAAAAGCTGTTTAGAGTGGCTAATCCAGATGCACTCAAGCCTGCATTTTTGTTTTTCATTCATTCATTCATCCGACTTGCAATAGAGGGGTAACAATTTACGTATTCCCCCAGGGTGACGATTTTTAATCAGGGCTGATGGTAACCTGGACAAACCCAGATCTAACTTGCTGCCTTTGCGTCTTCCCCAAGCCATCGAGCAGTTACGGGTCCACGTGCGGCGCCACAAAGGCATGCGGAAGTTTGAGTGCACGGAGTGCGGCTACAAGTTCACCAGACAGGTATGAGAGCTCGTTAGGGCGCCACCTACTGGATATGCAGCGACAAGGGGGTCTCTGCTTGTGCCACAGCTGCCTCCCCCTCTTATCCACGTAGGCCCACCTGCGACGGCACTCCCAGATCCACAACCGCGTGGAGAACTACAATCCACGGCAGC
Organism: Brevimyrus niger; assembly: GCA_015164015.2. Classification (NCBI taxonomy): domain Eukaryota; kingdom Metazoa; phylum Chordata; class Actinopteri; order Osteoglossiformes; family Mormyridae; genus Brevimyrus; species Brevimyrus niger. Next base: position 21,377,398 of record JAABNY020000108.1, read on the forward strand.
GGCGCCTGCGCAACGTGGTGGTGGAGGAGGAGAAGGCGACCGCGGCCTCGCCGGCGCCCCACGGGGACCGCCCGCCGCCGGGCGACGTCATCGGCGTCATGATCCAGCCCGATACCGTCGTGGTGGAGGAGGTGGTGGCCAGCCAGGGGACGGGACCCATGCAGGAGGGGGAGTCTTTCAACGTGGCCGACGTCATGGAGCAGACGCTGCTGGTGGGCGAGGCCTACCCCATCCACAATGCGGAGGAGCTACCCGATGATGGGACTGGAGATAAGGGCTGAGGACAGACCACCTGCCGGCGGCATTGGGGCAGAACTTTGCAAAAAAAAAAAAAAACCAGAAAAGGTTGTGTTGCAGTTTTTAGATAACTGGTTGCTATGTTTGGTCCTTTTATGCATAATATTGGCAGTGGTGATAATAAAGGACGGTGTGCAGTGCGAGTATGTTTATAAGCTGAGCACAGAGTACATCAGGAGGTCGGTGATTTGACAGTGCCTAACAGGAGGCCTGCCTGGATCTTTATTGAGTGACACTATTGTAAACACAATCACTTTTACACCCAGAACACAGCTGATTAACAAGGCAGCCAAAAAAAAACTCTAATGCAAGAAAAAAAAAAAAAAAACACACACGCACACACAAAACGCAGCTCAACTGCCCTTGTAAACTGTACAATGCACCAGTGTTGCTGCATGACGTATAACGGTACTGAAAAAAATGCCAGGGAGCGAAATCGTTACTTCCAGTTATGTAAACGGTGACACCCACTGCTCTCTTATTTGGAAGAATAGCAGCTCTACAGAAACGCGAGAAAGAGAAGAGGTACAAACGCAACATCGATTTCCCATCATCTTCACGCACCTCCCCCCCTCAGAATGCTACACAGATGGTCATAAATAACTATAATTTACTATAAAAATAACAAGCCATCCACGCCCATAAGGAATACTTCAGGAGGACACAACGGGAGCCGCATGCAGGCCGAAGTGCGGCCGTAGCCGTGAAATGGGGCTGGAATACCAGGAGTGGGGGAGGACTCGCGAGTCCCAGGCAGTGCCGTGGCTGGGGCGGGGACACAGTCTCAGCCTTGCGTCTAATTGCCCCAGCACTGCTCCCTCGGCCATGTGATCCATGTTGCCGATTGTTGACAAACAGAGGAAGCCTTCAGGCTGGACGCCTTAGTGACTGGATCCCGACGGCCCCCGACCGTATGAGGTTTCTCTGAAACGGTAACCCTCCGGCCAGGCCTCAGGGCCCCTCGCTACAGCGATTTCCCTCAGTCTGGAAGCATTAATCACTTTTCACTTTAGGAATGTGTAGGTTTAAGTGAGCTATTCGAAAACACACAACATGGCTATAAAAATAACTACTAAAAAAAAAAAGTAGTTCAAACCTCAAATAGGTTAGCCGTACCAAAACCATTTTAATTTCCTTGTATAAGGAATCTTCATCTTCTCCCTGATTTAAGCTAATGCTAAGCACATGCACAGTCAGATCCATGGTCGATTGTACGAATGCAAACTTCTTTTTTTTTTTTTTTTTCCTTCATTACAGCTACTCATTCCATTATTATTATTTTTTTTTTGGGTTGCCGATATCCGAATTGACGGCTCCTCGCTGCGAATTCCACAGCAGCGAGGGTAATTTAGCCGAGACACCGAAGCAGACACTGAACGTCAGTGGTGTCCAGTTTCGTCGGATAGACCGTAAAGTGCAGAACGCGCCGTCTAACGTCATCACGGTAAACGGGACTGATGGGGATAGCGACGGGTGGGGGGGATAAGCGCCACAGGGCTGCCCACACTCAGTGGGCTGGGTCGACATTCCGGTTGTGTTCGCGGTGCTCATGCAGGTCTGCGTGGCGGTGGTGCCGCTGGACGTGGATGGCGTTCTCCGGAGCGTCTATGGGCTCGAAGGCGCAGGGGACCAGCGGCATGAACTGGCGGAAGATGCTGACGCTGCCGTGCCAGAAGGTGGGCTGGGGGAGGCGCCCCGCGTGGGACCAGGAGCCCGCGGCTGGGTCGTACGCCTCCACCACGTCCGACAGCTCGTAGGTGTTGTCGTACCCGCCGGACACGAAGAGGCGGCCGCCCAGCGCTGCCACGCTCCCCCCCACGTGGACCTTTCAGGAGCGAGGAAGGGCGCCATGAACGAGAAACACTTTGAACTTCGGCACGTCAGAAACCTTAATGTCAAAGGCATGCATGCTAAACGGAGAGTCGCGTTTACCTGGGTCATTGGGCTGACCTTGTCCCACTCATTCTTCAATGGGCTGTAGACATCCACCAGAGCAGAGTCATCCCTGGATCAGAAGCGAGAGAGAGGAGGTTCAGACATATTACGCTCATGTATCTGATCGCTCTCGGCCTCAGTATTCCCGCATGAAATGGCATCTTCACCCCGGACACCGAGAGCCTACCTGATGAAGTAGATGAGGCCGTTGAGGGTGACCGTCTTGGGGGCGAAGGACCACGGCGGCAGCTGGCCGCAGTTCACCCGGGCCCATCGGTTGGTATTGGGGTCATAGCTCTGGATGGCCATGGTGTCGTCGTCGGCCAGGGAGCCGATGGCGTACAGGCGCCCCCTGCAGGCGGTGGTGGAGCAGTTGTCCATAGCGTGCAGCATCGGCGGCAGGGCCTCCCAGCAGTCAAGGGAGTGGTCGTAGCGCTCCGTGCTGTCCGACGCCACCACGTACAGCTGCCCGTTGAGCACGCACGAGCTGTGGTACTCCCGCGCTTTCAGCATGGGCGACACCTCTGTCCACTCATTCACGCTAGAGTTGTAGCGCCACACGCAGTCGTAGAGCCGAGACCCATCGGAGCCCCCTACCAGGTGGGGGCATCCAGAAAACCAATGGTAAATTGTTTGCATTTAAATTAACCAACCTGAAATGTACGAAAATGACTCCATCACACACGCAAATGTTGTTTGGGCTGTAAACAATGTTAATTTACCTACCAGAGCTCTGATTTTTTTCATATGCATTGAGGATTATTCAAGAGCCTGTCACCAAGAACTACTTCTCAAAAGGACGTGGAGTAAGTGGGATGGAGGGGGGAGCAGTCCATTGCAGGATGCGCACACATACACACTATGGTCAATTTAGACTCCAGTTCACCTAACTTACACACAGCTAGTCTTTTGGACTACAGAAGGCAACCAGAATCCCAGCACATCAAAAAAAAAAAAAAAAAAAAAAAAAGGCATAACCTGGGTTAGAACCTGTGGCACTTGAGCAATGGGCTGTTCCCTATGCAGCACAGCAACCAGGATGTGACTGGATTCGGTCCACCAGAGAACAGGTGCTATTTTTATGCTGCATGGGTGTTGGTAATGTTATCCACACCCCACAAAGCCTCACTGGAGATGGGGTAGCAGCTTTTGCTTTTTGTAACAGGACCAGATTCATCCACCCTGTCCCTGGTGCTCCCTCTGTGACAAAATAACCCTGTCCTGAATTTTGAGTAGGAAACGCCAGAAAAGGAAGGTAATTCACACTAACGACACACTGGTGCTTGATACCAAATCAAAACATTTTACATTTTACTTCTTTAGCAGACCCTTTTATCCAAAGCAGCATACATTTTTGAAAAAAGCAGGGTCAGATAGTCCTTGGGGCAACTGACGGTTAAGCGCCTTGTTCAAGGGCCCAACAGTGACATCACGCCGCCCACTATAATTCAAAACGATGACAGTCCGATCACAGGCGCAGGATACAAACCCACTGAGCCACACGTCGCCCCCATTTTTCTTCACACATCTACACGCTATGTTTGTGAACGTGACAAACTTTGAAATGTCTGGGCAACCTCTAAAGCAGCCCACAACCCAAGCTACAGCCCCTCTGCACACGAGAGGCGGTGCACCCCAAGACAGAGCTGCCCTCTCAACAAGGGCCACATGAGAAGGCAGCGGCCCTCCAAGGACAGCATGGCCCCTGACTATGGCAGCGTTGGCAGGACGCCGTGTCCCGCAGATTCTCTTCCCCCCGCCTTGTGCTAAGTTTATTTATACCCATTCGTAACTCGTGGGCCTGGAGAGGCTCAAGGCTTTTGGACTGCAGAGCAAGGAAAACAACAAGATCTCAACCCGATGCCGCTCAACCCCCACCTGCCTCCCCCCCCCAAGCAACATTTGATATTTTTTAAGCTCCATTGCTCAACCACTGGTGTTCAAGCCCAGAGAGACCCTAAGAGACACAGGCATCGAACAAACACTGATTCTTCAGGATGGCCACCATACATTAACGCCAATGATCTTTTATCGCGTTTCAGGTTCCTTGAGCCATTAAATTATGAGGATGAGTGTGGCGCAAAGCCGTCACCTTCCCTGTTCACCTACCTGTGACGTACATGTCGTTTCCGAGAGCAGCGATACTGTATCCACCGCCAAGATGATCTGGGAACTCGGCCAGGTAGCGCCACTGGCCTGTCTGGGGGTTGTAGCAGTCCACCGTGACCAGCTCGTCGCAGTCCTGGTCGCAGCCCCCGACTACCACCAAGATCTCTGCCAGGCCGGTGGAGGGCCGCGGGCGCATCCGGTGGCACAGCTGGTCATGCCGGTCGTACTCGTTGGACTGGAGGGCGCGGGCCTCGTTGACCAGCCGCAGGCACTGGGGCGAGAGGTAAACCAATGGGTCGCTCTCAACATGGGCGAGGAGGAAGAAGCGCCGCACAAAGGGCAGCCGGACCTGCTGTAGGAGCTCAGGCCAGTAGTGAAGGCGCCTCTGGAGGTCGGCTTTGACCCAGCGCACGGCTAGCTGGTAGACCGTCTCCTCCTTGTCGACGCACAGCCCGTCGTCCGAGACGAACTCCAACAGCCGCTTCCAGGGCAGCTTCTCAAAGTCCTTGCCCTTGGCCAGCTCCACGATATTCCGCAGCACAAAGCGGCGGGCGCTGGCCGCCAGGTCCCGGCACGCGTAGGCCTCCGCAAAGTCCTGGATCTCCAGGCAGTTGGAGACGTCCAGGCGCTGCTCCAGGAAGGCGCAACAGGCTTCCTTGACGGAGGGGAACTGGAAGAGGTCGGCGGCTTTGAGGAGCAGGTCCACGTTGTCCTGCGTGACCGTCACGCGACCCGTGTAGCAGAAGTCCACCAGCAGGCCCAGGAGCTCGCCAGACACTTCGTGAAGCACCACACGGTCCATGGCGCTCTCGCGCAGCGTGCCGGCGAACATGGCGCGGAAGTAGGTGCTGGCCGCCGCCAGAACCGTGCGGTGGCAGGGGAACTCGCGGCCCTCGGCGCACAGGGTGACGTCGAAGAACTTGCGCTCGGCGCGCAGCTCGTGGATGCCCCGCAGCAGGTTGAAGGCATGCGAGGTGTCGAAGAAGGGCAGCGTGGACGGCTGCGTCTGAACGGGGGGCTTCTCCATCGCGGTGACACTTGCAGGGCTCAGGAGATGGTGACCATCTGGGGGCAGGAGGTCAAGGATCAACATACAGGACAGAAATACACAGTCTTGATGTAAATCAGCACCAAAATTATTTGTTTTTCCATATTGACCTTTCAAGGAACATCCAGTTACACTTCATCCATTACTCTATTTCTACAAAGTGTTTAAATGTAGTCGTTAAAGTCACCGTGGAACATCAAAGAGACAAAAGAAAAATGTGTACCACCTACGTACCGGCATGATCCTCGACATCTCAGAAGAAAATAAGAAATTCTAAGTAGTCTTACTGCAGGAATCTAGATCAAATAAGTTCCCAGTGAATGAAAAACAAGTTCCTTTTTTTTTTTTTAAATCGAGGCCAGACGATAATTACCTGTATAACCTTTTATGAGATAAAGACAGACATAAACCAGCACTGAGAAGACCGAATGTTCTGGAAGTTGCAAGGCAATGGTCGGTGGTGAATTTGAGCAGTTGTGTTTAAGAAAGAGACTCTGCCTGTGCTTGGCTCTATAAATACTCTGGAAGTGTCCATTTGCAGGGGGGGGGGAATCTACACCTCATACCCTCCTGACTCACAGCACAGATTTCATCGACTTGCCCACCCCCATCCTCATGAATCAGCCCCTAAAAAACACGAGCTGCTGAGATCCACCCACCTTCACAATATTTCTCTGAGAGGCAGGCCCCTGATGTACATTTACACCAGAGACGCATACCAGATTCAATGTTTCTCCCAAATTAAATTTGTCAACAACAGTGTTGCGTTAATAGCATCTGGTAGCCTGTAAAATGTCTTGAGAGAAGGCAAGCCCTCCCCGCGACCCAAAGCACTAAAATATCCATTGATACCATGGCGCCTTGATAAAGGCACACAGACCTTAATGAAGTCAGAGAATTTCACAACATTACGTCATTATGTCCCCCACCAATGCCAGTATCCGACCTTTCCCCTAACAACCACCAACTCTTCATGCACCATTTTTCATCACCTTAACAGCACCTTGAATTAGGAGGGTGTGGCCAAGAAGAGCAAGCACCAATGAGTGTGCAGAGGGCCCCAAGCGACATAGTTGTAAGGGCTGCCCCTGTTTGATGAGATATCATTAGCATGGCCGGGTTAGGCGCGTGACCTTCCAGCCGACACTGGTGGCTACACACCGCAGCTACTAACACTTCAAAGCATACTGCCGACATCTGTCTTGACTGAAATCCTGCAGCAGGAGCGCAATGACAATTAGCATGGTCTTCTCCAGAACCAAATATGCCAAGACTGCAGTCCTTAAACAAAAACAGAGATGCACAGCTTTCCTGCATGAGGGAGGGGGGGAAAAAGGTTACTCAGTTTGCTGCCAAGTTCATGTAGTCCACTAAATATAATCTCCCCTCACTGGAAAAACTACACAAACACATTTAAGTATTACTGTTTCACCAACTACAATCTTGCTAGTTCCGAGGGTAACCGTTTCATTTACTTCAGAATATAAAATGCTTGTTAATCTCGTCTGTGGGCTACTTCTGCTGGACACATCAATCTAGAACCCTCAAATCACCTGTAAGCTTCACTATTTGTGAAACCCACCAAGAGGAACGGCAGCTCATATCACAGGCCTTCAGCAGTTAGAATTCAGCAGACCAAACCCACATTCCACATCAAGCCTCAAAGATAGAGCTGTTTTAGGACTCCCAAAGAGGACCGTCAAGGATCTGTGCCAAGAAAACCATCTCATGGAAGGCAATTTTAAAGGAGAAAAACCTTTTAGGGCTTTTAGAGGTTATATTACATCACAGAGTAAGTGAATAATGACGTCTCTGTGCTTATATTGGGCTATAATGATATGTCGCCCTAAGCCTGTCAACCCACAGGTGGCGAGGAAGGTGTCAGACTCTGCTTCTAAGCCAAGATTGTTCCTGAAAGAGAGAGCTCAGTAAGCTCTCATTATCATAAAAGCTAATGATAGCCTGGGGTGGGGCCAGATTTAAGCTGTATATTAATTGTCCCACTGAGAACAAGCGTTCACATAAATCTGATCTTTGTGCTAATGGTCGCTCATATTTAGACTGAAATAATTCCCAGCTTATCCTGATACGTTCAGGCAACAGTGTTTTGCAAATGAGAATTGCTGGTTAAGGATGCATGGCTAATAGCTGAAAGATATTAAAGACCCCAGACAGATAATCCTGCTGTACCTAAAAGTGGGGACCTAAGCCCCTGCTGGGTCTAGGAACTTCCGGCTGCATGGAAAAGTGCAGAGTTGATATAATCTGCACATGCGGCCGTTAAGAAACCAAAACAGCATAACATTTATTATTTTATAATCTGAAGTTCACAAAGTTTGATGAGGTTTGAGGTCACTGCCTTTATATAAATATTGCTCCAAATACTCAGAAAAACATCCCTGCTGTCAGTGGGCCTTAAGGACATTGATGAGTTCCTATGGTTCTTTGATGTGCCAACATCTCATCCAAGCAACCTTCTTACAGGCCAGGCTTATGTCCTTCATACTGCAAGTCCACAATTTCCCCTTCATGGGATTGAAACCAAACTGCTTTAAAGCTGCCTCCCCATATCTTGTTTAAATACTGCTTTTTCCCACAAGCACGAACAATAAAGTCTACCACAGAGTATAATGATGGCAGTTCCACTATTAGATGCAATAGTGCTGACTGTAATAGTGCTGAACAAAATCAACAACCGAGAATAAAAAAAATCAAGAGCCAATAAAAAAATGGGGAAACCCAACTTTAAAAACACACAGAACAGCAAATAAATAATTCTCTGTAGCTCATCCACACTAAACAACCACAGCCTTCACATTTAAAATACCAGACATGTTTACCGACCCAATCCGAGAATAGATGGTTGAAACTGATAGCCCCAGCAAAGGGACAGAGAAGGGGGGGGGCTTCTATGTGGATAGGAGGAACACCGTCACCCCACATCCCTCCCTCCCTCCCTCTTGTGAACCAACCCCCCCCATCTGGAATGAACGTCTCCTACTTACTCTGCTTGACATTGCCCCACCCGGTGAACCAATGTGCTATAGATAGGGAAGCAAAAATTCACCAGCCCACTGGGAGTCACCTCTGTGACACACAAGTTGGGGGTCAAGGTATGCGTTTCTGTGTGGAGGGTGGGGGTGGAGGACTCAGCTTAGATCACAGCACCCAAAGCAAAGCATGAGTCATTTTACGGTTATACGCAGTTCAAGTGGGAAGTTACACACCAATGATTCCATCACCATCTGTAAGCAGGAGATACACAAAAATAAATGTACTCTGTGTAGCGATCCCAGGGATGCAGGGATTCAGCACCGTGGTAAATGATTCTAAGCCACTTTCCTCTCTCACATGGGGTTGTTTCATGGTAGACAGACCTAAATCTCAAGGAGCAAGCATGAGTGGCATAAATATAGAACGGCCAGAGAATAACATCAATGCACTGAAAGGAGAAGACGGCACTCCACTGCACTGGCCTGCAGGTGGGATCAAAATACAACTGCAGATTAAAAAAGTAAATAAAAGTAAAAAAACAGCAAAAGGAGCAAGCATGAGAAGGGCTGACAAAATCTCTCAGCTGTTACATTCCTCTCCTCCACTCAATCCCCGTGGTTCCATAGTTATTGTACCTTATTGCCACTTTTCATGGTTTCACTGAGAGATGATTAAGACATGGAAAAAGGTCAATAAAAAAAAAAACGCCCAAGAATTTCATCAAGTTCAACCTAAAGTGTGTATACCTGGATAACAAGCTTACATAATCACAGTGAATGTAAATCAGACCATTAACTCACCATTTACAATAAATCAAAGGAACTCAGCACACACACGCCTACCAGGATCTTATGCACCATACTTTAAACTGAATTTCACTGCTGCCCAGTGAAATCACAACCAATTTGAACCTCAAGAAAACACAGCAATAGAATTGATGATCTTACAGAACCCCCACCACCACCTATATCAGGGGTATCAAACTCCAGTCCTGGGGGGGCAGAGCCCTGTGTAGCTTAGTTCTTTCCCTGTTCCAGCACAAATGATTCAGCTCAAGAGCTGTGTGGTAATTAGCACAAGGAGTTAAATCAGGTGTGTTAAACGAGGGTTAACCAAAAACTGTGTAGGGCTCTGGCCCCCCAGGACTGGAGTTTGACACCTGTGACCTATGTTATGGGGACCAAGTAATTCAGAGAAATTAATCACACTCTGTTAAAACCAGCTGTTAGGGAAGATAGAAATCCCAGCACAGAATTCCTGGGGAGCCTGAAACTCAATGCATTAGGAAGGCAACATTCCACTGTTTCCAGAAGCCACTTATCTCTGTGTTCAAGTGTAACAACCATTCCTTAACCCCTCTTATGGAGAAACAAAGTCTACTGCTGCCACCAAGCTCTTCACTAACTAAGAAACTTGAATTAAGTTAACCCATTACAAAGGCAGCGCGTGTGGGAATCCTCACACACAAAATACAGTCATGTTCCATGGTGTTCACAAACTCCCATTAACCATGATGACCAGTGAACTTCAATCGTTTGCCACCAAACAGCCTGGTGGTGCCCCCCAAAGTAAACCTAAAGTAAACTCCAGCTATTTCATTTTACACTCGCAATAATGGGAGACAATAGCATTGTTTACTAGATAGTTGGAAGCACCCAAAAATGAGCCTATTATTGTGCCATGAAAGCAATTTCTGTAAGCAGACTGGGATGCAAATTTTGATGCCTCTGCCACTGTCAGAGTAATTCAGTCACAGTTTTTATAATTAGATTAAATTTGATTGTTATATTTTTTATATTGCAGAACAACATAATGGCACAGCACTATATGTCAAATATACAGTGAAAAAGCTAACTTTTGTTAGCTGATCAAGCTAACAATATAATTAATCAACAGTCCCTAATAGTAGTCACAGCTTAATTATGGATAGTCTTACAGAACTCATTTGGCCTTAGTCTATGTCAATACTGGAGTACATAGACAGCAATTTCTAATACAGCCATTCTCATTAACTTAACACAGCATTACCCACATCACAAGAACAAAAAGAGGATTAATACTTTGATACACGTACAGTACTGTGCAAAAGTCTTAGACAGTCCAACGAAATGTTTAAAGCTGTTTATCTGAGTAGCAAGTGTACTTTGGCTTTAAACAAAAAAACAGTTTAACATTAGAACATGTTCAAATGAAGAATAATGCAATAAAAACTAGTAATTTCTTCTGTTTTCTAAAAAGTTACCGATATCTAGTTCGATGGCTAGATGAAAAATGCATGGCTGCACTGAACAGTCGCTGCAAATACTGGGGTGATTTTAACAGAGGTTCTGAAATGGCTAAGCTGACACACTTTGACAGGCATATCATCATAGTTTTACACCAACACAAGGGTAATCTACACATCATTTTCTTTGCCTGCCTAAGACTTGCACAGTATACTGTATACACTTAACCAAAGAATATTTTAAAATGCAACTTAACCTGTTATACTGCCGTCATGCAAATTAAGAATTAAACAATTTCCTTTGGATTAATAATAGCTTCCAGATTTTGATATAATAGGATTCTGTTAGACTATATCGCTCACCTGACGGCCACCGAAACCCAACATTTAAGGTGGAGAACCACGTTTCTTGGATCATTTATCGTTATAATTAACTGACCATTCGTAGAACTTAAGAATTCGATACCCACACTGGGTGTCATTTACTTACAATTAGGATTCATGTGAGACAGAAACCCATTCTAAGCTTGGGGTCTTCTTGGAAACTCCCCTGGGCGAATTTCTGTTTTATGAAGAAGAATTATTAATAGCTGTAGTGAATAAGTATAAGTTCGGGGCTGCAGGCAGTCTTCATCTCTAAATGTAAGTTACTGTGCTAAATGAACGCTCGCATAATTACTGTGCCGTGCCACCGCTCTTAGGCTTATATGAAAACATTTCTTTAAAAAATGTAAGAAAAAAGAAAAAGGGTTTGGAGGTGACATGGTATCCTTTGTCCAGCGTTGCGTAGTAAAAAAAAATTGCAGCTCGATCGATTTTTATGTTACTAGGGAATTTAATTAGGCCTCGAAATATTTTGATAATCCCCCCCCATTCCAGTTAACGCACGGCTCCGGAGTGGATGACAAAGATTGTAAACCCTGTCAAACGCAGTTCCCTTCCCTCTTCTTAAACAAAATCGACAGAAACAAACCGGATACAGGTTAAACATTTCAGGTCGCGGAAGGGGAAAAAACTTGAAACGCGCTTACAGAACCCAGAATAGGCGCAGACGTCGCGTCCATGTCGGACAAGCAGGCTGCTCCGCACACAATAACTGGGTCTCCGTGGTACAGTGAAAGCAGAGAACGGTGTGTCATTCTCACTTACCCAAATTAAAGTGCCGTTTACCGCTTACTGGTCCACCGCCATGGCATTCTGCGTTTATCTTCACGCTCCTCTCATATGGGAATAAAGTTTACCGCGGAGCTACGGTCTACCCCCCTACTTTTCTTCGAGCCGCGAAGGCTTGTCAGAGGCCGGACTCGCGCCCCCCTTCCCGGCGGCGCACCATTGGGCGGCTCGGCGGCCGCTGCGTGCGCGCTCCCAGATGCGCGGGGCGGCAGAGGCTCGGGCTCGTGGCGGGTAAGTGACCGATGGCCCTTCACCTCTCAGTGTCTAATCGCTGCTTTGCTGAGAAACGTAAAACCGAAGGGTGATCGCTAGAATGTTTCTGTTTATTTTTAAGATAATTTTAATACTTCACGATTAAAATAAAACATATAAATAGTAGACAGTTCTGACAAGTTTACTGATCCTTATGTAGCAGTATAAGTTTTTGTTTCTTCGGTTTGCGAATTACAGTGAAAGTCTTAATTTACTGGATTATTTTTATTACACATTGAAAACAATCCTCTTCTCTGTACCGCCATTAAAACATCCGAGAGCGTTTGTATTGTGTCGCCCCCTGGTGTTGCAAATGAGTATATTAAATGTTAATTTTCCACTTAGCTCATTTTTTGGTAAACGTGCTTTAACCGCATCTTTGGTATTGATAAAATAAATAAAGTGTATACACTTTTCTGAACTAGTTATAATATGTAACTTGATGTATCAATTTTGGAATTATATTTGCATGAATTTCTACAAGCGGGTATTTATTGATCAAACACCACATAAATTAGGCTACTGCTTCAAAGATATTGGTTTTGAGATTATCATCTTTAATTTCCATGAAAGCTATAAATCATCTTGCTATCTTAAGCAATCTTTCATCCTGGGACATTCATCTGCTAGCAAAACGCAGGCCTACCACGAATATAGTCTACTTGTGTCGGTACAGCTGCAATCCTACAAACGTTAAATGAAAATGACAAGGCGCTGGACCGTGAATAAGTTTCACGCTATTTAATAAAACTACTAAGCGTGAAGTTCCCTGCAGGCACAGTCTGTTTCCCCATGAGTTCAGGATGTAACAATACTCGTCTACATCTTAACATGACAAGGAGTTCTAATATCATACAGATGCTTTTTCTCCTTAGGTTCAGCATCGTTCGTTATACACATTAGATTTCTCTAACGCTGTGGGTGGTGTATCTGAAGGAATTGGTCATAATAAGGCTTTGCTGTCTTGTGGATCAATCAACACAAATCCATTTAATAAGTATTTAGAATATTATCATATTTAATCACAAATTAAAGAGAATTTTTTTTGTTTAATTTTTTAAGCTCTTTTAATATCTTAAAACTTTTGTCTACAGTATCGTATCACTCATTTTTGGATACATGCATAGTATATTAATCAGAAAGTACTAATAACAAAATAAATTAAAAATTAAGTCAATTATAAATAAAGCAGTTATTTTCCTGAATAACTGTTATCGGCTGTGTGGCGTTGTTAATTGTGTCTTTGTTGTGAGGTAAAAAAATAACTATTTTAATATACTTAAATTCCACCTCAGTCATTATTACTAATTAATTGTTGAAACAAGTTTTTAAAACATCACTGCTTAATGAAGTGCAATGCTCATTTGAACTGTATATCAAATGCGACTTAACATAAATGAGTTTCTGTTGGCTCCACTCTAATGAATTTTTTGTGAAAGAGCTCACATTTAGTCATAACTAAACTTAAGAGATTTTCTATGTGTAAATCAAAACTAGTATAATGTGTTCTTTGGATCAAGAGAATTGAAACGCCCATGAACTGCCTGAAAGAGTCTTACCTCCAGAGAAATCAAGGCTGCAGACTTTTTCACCCTCCTGGAAGCACGCCTGGCCCAGCTCTAGAGCTGTTCCTCGGAAGCACTCTGTGTAGCCCAACAGGCTGGTGAAAGGCTAGCGGTCTTCACGTCTGTAGTGCCGCCGTAGTCCATCTCCACCCCCGCAGCCCCGCCAGAGTTTGTCTGTGCCACCGCAGCACCACCGTAACCCGTCTCCGCCTCTGCAGCGCCTCTGGAGCCCGTCTTCCCCTCCGCGGTGCCTACGGACCCCATCTCTAGAGCTCGTCTCCATTTCTGCACTGCCTCCGAAGCACATACTCTGTGTGTCATGGTCAGCCCGGACCTGGATTCCCTAGTGACCGGACCGGGCCCTGGATCCTCCGCTGCCTGACCGACACTTGACTCGCCAGGGTGCCCCATGCCGGGGTGTTCTTCACCTATTTCTGTCTCATCAGCATCATCCTCACCAGGGCGCTCTTCTCCTGCAGTCCCACTGGGCGCCTCCTGTTGTCTCAGCGGTTTTGTAGTCCGCCTCGCCTCCTGCCGCCTCACTGTCGCCTCCCGGGGCCCCGGCTGCACCTCGCTCGCCCGAGGGCCCGTTGGTTCTGCTCGCTCCTGAAGGACTTAGAGCTTCTGCCTTGTCTCCTGCCATCCCATTGGCACCTTCCTCATTTCTTGCTCTGCTCTCAGTGGTGTCCTCCTTCCTTGCTCCAGCTTTGTTGGCACCTTCTGCTCAAGCAGCCAGGTGGGTGCCTCCCTTTTTCGGGCCTACCAGAGGATGCCAGCTTCCAACTCCCTGGTCACTGCCAGTCCAGCTTGGAAGGACTTGGGATATGTCTTTGTGTTAGTCTTCCCGGATCTCCTTCTGACCCTAGGTCCTTCCCCCTGTTGTTTTCTGTTCTCCAATTTGGACCCCTCACTGTCCCCATGATTGGGATGTCCTTGAGTCTTTCCTTTTTGTGTCATGACAACTGAAGGTCAACACTTCCGAAATAGCACACGTTGAAATGAAAGGCACCATGCACACCCTGCATATTGAGCAGAAAGTTTGCGTAATTCAAGCTACCAGGAAGCACATGACTCAACTGTCATTCCTCAGCTAAATAATGTGATTATGACCACCTTTACACAAGCTCATATTCTGGAATGTCAACTTAAAAAAAAAAAAAAAAATCTCAAGAAAACGTTATGCCACTGTCTGAATGTAGGCTCAGATAAGGTCTAAATAAATGCTCACCTGTGACTTATTTGCAAAACCAGACAGACATGGGTTCTGAGCTTTTCCTGAATTTTCTCAGCGAATCACTCAAGACTTGTGTGCATTTTGATTGGTGGTCAAAATCCCAGCCCAACTAATTAATAGTTTAATGCAAATTCAACCTCATTACCATGTACCTTCTCCCCAGGCTCCCAGAATGCAAATATTCGTTTTGCTCCAGATTCCACCATGGTATAATTATGTAATCCCCTCAGTGAAATATTTTATTATAGAAATATTGCATTACATTATAGATGCCATTCGGCCTGTCAGAATTTCCATAATTCTCCTCTCTGTAAAATTCCTTAATTTAATATATTGCCATATTTGAAGGTGTCTGTCAGTTATAGATAGTGTCCTCATTCCCATGTGTAGTTTGAATGCTGCTGTTCTCTTTTCCACAAGGTGATTTTATTTTTCTTTCAACTTAGAAATTGTTAAATTTGCAAGTGATTATGTGCCAGCCTTCACTGGCCTTTAGGCAAAATCTCCGCGAGCCCAGATATAGGCAGGTGCTGAGAGGCTGGACTGCCTAAATTCTAATGCCGCTGACTCAAAATCTATGACACTCTGTGCCTTTAAGTAATGCAATTATATGGATGTGTTCACTAAAACTCTGGAGAAACTCTGAATGTGTTAAACATCATGTGTGTAGTAAGGGAGCAATTTTCAGTGCACCTAGGAGTCTGGCCCCAGAACTTTGATTCCGCACTGTTTATCATTCGTTTGTTTGTTCGTTTAGGGGGGGGTTCTTTCTGAAATCAATTGATGTGCTTTAGTGTGTGACTTTGAATATGTGTGTAACCTGCACTGTCATTTTCAATAAAGAACAGTGAATTGGTTGTAGCAATGAACAAATGATATCCCCATTTGATCTCACCTTCTTTTATATATATATAAAATATGTAAATATAAATGCAAAGTCAACAGGGAGTATCATTAATGTTTTGTTTTTATGAGAATGTTTAATTAAATAATGTTTGTGAATTGTTTGGCTGATTAGCAAAAAATACTTTCAGAGTTCAGAGAGAGAATATAACTATTATTGTAGGTATTACAGAAAATTTTAGGTTGTGCTCCTTTTATTATGGAAGTAATTTTTAAGATTTTCTGGAGGGTGGCAGAAATCCCTAACAAAAAACATTTGCTGGACTACCAAGCTAATATTCAGATTTTTTCCGCTGAATCAGTTGCTTCATATGCAAAATTCTACCTTTTGCCAAAAATATTTTTCTGTGCTACATAACATTGTTTCAAGAACATTGATAAGTAATTTAAACACAAATGTAGTTTTTCTCTGCTTTATTTAATTACAAGACATAGTGTTATATATGCAAAATGCAGAAAACGTTCATCACTAGATACATAACATTTTTAATCGCCCATAATGCCAGATTAGCAATAATTATTGCGAAAAAAAGAAGTGGCATTTCCATTTCAGGCCTCTAGGTGGCATCTTCCGCTGTACTTAGACCATCGCTTCTTTTCAGTTGCCTATTTCAGTGTCTACAGCGTTATGGAAATGCATCTTTTATGCTCAACAAGACACTATTAAATGAGGTCTCGCAGAACTCAGATAAGGTCAACTGACGAGAAATAGATACATTTAAATAATAAGGCGTTTAATAAGGATGTGTAACAGACTCAATGCCAGGTATATATATATTCCAGAGTAGTGACACTGTCATTCCTCGCCCTCCTTCGGCTGTTAAGGATAAAGCATACAGATACCCACTGATGCGACTATGATAATCAGCTTATCCCTATAACTACTGAGCCCCACACGGGCACAATTGCGCAATACAGTAAAAAGGTTATGGTGGATGGCTTTTGCAGTTTATCCAGCGCTACGTAATGATGGAGCTCTGATATAATCATAGACTGGAACAGAACGTGTCCACAAATGAAATTTGCTCGAATGGAAAATGCAACTTAAAAAAATAACTCCTGACAGCAGAAGATTTGATGAATCAAATAAATGAGGAGCTACCACCGTGTCTGTGTCATTGTTTTTTAGGGAGAAACACAATTAAACTTTAACAAAGCTGGATTGTGCAGCACTGAGAACAGGACCCAGGAACCATGGATGACCAAAGGTACTTGCGGAATGTAGCTGCTTGGTCACTGTTCTAAACAGTCACTCCACATAAAGTAATCAATACTAAGGATCTATAATCCCTTTCTGGGAGATCTGCATATGGTGCTTGATGTCTGTCCAATAGGAACTCATCTGAAATCTCATCTCAGATGCACTTGGTCTCATTATCGGTGAATAAGGCCTAGCAAAAACGGTCGATTTTATGCAACTGATGTAATTTTTGTAACTATGTAAATCATGTTAAGGCTACAGGGTAATTTATGTGTGTGATTCAACTAAACATGACTTGTCAGTCGACACCAGAGCAAGATAATTTTGCCAAAATCATATGTTAATCTAAATAAATTGTCGATAAATAAAATGCACCATCCAGAATGGTACTGTTATTGCCCTTAGGCTAAATGGAGATGTCTCAGAAACACACCTGCATCACAGAAGATGTACCATTTGTTTTTATAATTGTGATTAATGACAAAGCTCTGCCAGTAATTTAAATTAGCTGACTTTCTGCTGAGTGTAAACCTATAGGAATTCAGCCCAGTCAGTGTAAATTATTGATATTATGGTTAAAGTGGAGTGTGGGCCGGAATATCAATAAACACCTCATACTACACTCGAGTGAGACAGGGTGAGAGACTGAATCCCAGTGCGAACGCTATGGAAAATCAATTCATCACCTCGTGCGCTTACCGTGAGTCGGGAATAAATTAAAATACCGCGTCTGGGCCTCTCCCAGGAAATGGTTATTGTGTTTTCAGGGAGATGGGAGAAATTCGCAGTTTGCGCTTGTATGCGCCGCTGCCACGGTTCGAGGAACGGGCGTGCGGCGCCCACAAGGTGAACTCATTTCAGAAATTGTTTCTTTAATAAAACAGCAAACTCACAGTGCTGAGGCCTGGAGCTAAGAGCAAAGTCAAGCTCAGGCTTTGCCAATATAGAATGGATATAATTATACCGGATATATTTGTCCAAAAAACTTGGCTAATCCCACACATTTGCAAAAAAAATTAAGCATAAATAAAATAAAAAGAGAAAGAACATTAAAGGGGAAAAGTGGGATTTTGATTGCCCTCTGCCTCATTCCTCCAGTGTGCTTACCAAGCTTAATAGCAAGAGGTTAAAATGTTTCTGCTGCAAGCCAGTGTCTCTCAGAGGGACAGCTAGGATCTTGATGGGATGCTCAAGGACATTAATATCAATGCCGATTCAGGTCGAGGGCGATTTATAGGAGTCTGTCTTGTTGGCTTTGACATGAATCTAGAAATGTCCTAACCATTATGTTAGCCATTATTTGGCATTAAGCCACTTAAGACTAGACAAACCCTATTTGCAAACATGTGAAGGAAGTAATAAGATGTTCCGTTAAGTCGTGGAATCGCTCATCTCTTTGTAGAGAACTGTGGCGGTAGGAATCCCGCAGAAGCACGCGTTGCTGGGTGTGTCGCCAGGTCCTGAAATCCGCCTCATTTCCTTATCTTGGCAGGGTGAGCTAGTGGGGCGGATGAGGGGGAGCGGGGACCAGCTGTCGCCTGCCCCAGGACGGGTATCCATCACCATCGGGGCCTCCTCCACAGACATCCGCACGGTGGAAATGATCACTTCCAGAAAAATCCCCCAGCACCACCTCCTTTGGTTATATGTCCACAGACATCCGCACCATGTGACACGGCCGGGGAAGGAGGTCCTCACGCATGATATAGCCGAACACTGGCGTCTGCTAAGAAGTGGAGTCTTCGTCTCGAGAGTATTAAATGAGAGTTTTAAATGAGAGTGTTAAATGAGAGTGTTAAATGAGAGTATTAAATGAGAGTATTAAATGAGAGTACTACATTCCACTTTATTTCAAGGTATTGCTAATATTCCTTCGGCATCAAATGTTTCGCTCATCTGTTGCTGCTTCCCTGATAAACATTCATGATTTTATACCCAACTTCTGAAAGAAACGGAGTATGAATTGGCTCCGTAATACATTAATGTGAAATTTTATTTATTTTCCCCCCAGTTGTTATGCAGATACACTGCTAAAAACGTGTTGTATGTTTTTGCAATCTTGGGTCTCACTCCAGGACCCTCTACAATTTGCTTACGGATCAAACAGATCTGAGGATGACGGCATCAACATGGTCCTGCACTACACTCTGAAACACCTGGACAGCCCTCAGGCTTATGCTCAGATTCTGCTTGTGGACTTCAGCTCTGCTTTCTATACGATCAACCCTCATCTGCTATTTGAGAAACTGATGTCTCTCAGTGTTCTGCCATCTCCCTGCTACTGGATTCATGACTTCCTACTTGGCAGGAAACAGGTCATGAAGACAGGTGAACACATTTCCGATCCCATCTTCCCCAACACTGGTGCCTCAGGTGTTCTCTTTCCAATGCTTTACTCCTTGTACTCCAACGGCTGTATCTCACAATATCAACTTGTAAAACTCCTTAAGTTTGCACACGATACCAAAATAATTGCGACTCAATAAATAGGGATGAGTCCAACTATAGACTAGAGTTAGTCGACTGGTGTCATGGTGTGATGTAAACAATTTAGACTTCAATGCACAAAAATAGTGGAAATGATCACTTCCGGAAAAATCCCCCAGCATTACCTCCTTTGGTCATATGGAACACAACTGTTGGCAGAACTGAAACCGTCAAATTTCTGGACACCACCATCCAACAAGTACTCAAATAGGACACAGATATCACCTCCATTACTAAGAAGGCCCAACAGCGCTGTACTTGCCAAATAAAAAAAATTCTGATTCTGATTCACTTCTATTCATTGCTTTTTATTGTTTATTACCATTATAATTATTGCCATTATAACTGTTAAATAAGTGACGCAGAGAAAAGAACAAAATTGAATTGGGTTTGTGGAAGATGTTATTAGAAATTACATTGTAATTTAAAACTTTTCACTTGCACTGTAAATGTAAAAATAATATTTTTAAACACGAAACAAAAGAAGTTGGGTGCAAAAAACATTGTTTATTTTCTGACTAGTGGCAGATATGAATTTTTCCAGTTGCACTTTGAATGCAGCTCATCATCACCTCGTTTTAAATTAAGAGAATGTGTTATTCCTGAAGAAAAACAAATTATGTATTCAAAATATGCCAGGCGGAATGTCTATAAAATGTTCAAAAAAGAAAAATAATGAATATCCTTAGGTACACTGTAGCACCATGAAAAATTATTCAGACCTTTCATTCATTTTGTGAAAAAGGGGATGTATATTTTTGGCCCTTAGATTTGGGTGGAGTGATGACTCATTCCTCTAAGGTGGGGGGTTCAAGTTCCTCCCCCACTCTATGTGGGTAGAGTTGAGCTGTTTTCCTCATGTTACACATGTGTCATGCTGAAAGACAAAAAAAAAAAAATGCATTTAGGGTAATTAGTGTCCCTAAACTGCTCACCGTGTGTGTGCCCTTGCAGTGAACTGGCATCCCATCTAGAGTTTGCCCCTGCCTACTGCTCTGTGCTGCCTGGCACAGACTCCAGGTCCATCTGTAGCAGAAAAGAGGTTGGAAGTTGGATGAGTGAATGATTGGGTGGATGGATATTTTAAGTGCTTAGACTAAATATTTGCGTATATTACCTTGTCGGGATACTACTTGTCATTTATCATTCCTTATTTTTTATTGTAAGGACCCAGAAATCAATTTCTTGTAGAAGCATTATTGGCAAAAATGCAGCCTGATGTTTTTTGAGGAAGGTTCAACACTGCTGTCCAGCGCGGTGCCACATTCAGTAGATTGTTACACTTAAACAGTGTTAATTTAGGTGAGCCCTTCTGCTCTGAATCACTGGCCTGGCTCTGTTTATTAAATTGGCACATTCTGTCATGCATGGCCTAATTAAAGTAGTCCATCCAAACCTAGGAATGAAAAGATTTTTTTTGTAAACCAAGAATGATGTACTTCTTCTGACAGCTGCTAAACAGCAGACTGACAATGATTTCTGTTGTTAAAATATTTTTCGAGTGCATAGCAGCTAGCAAAGCTCAGGTCCCTCACCAGGCAGACAGCCCGACCTCCATGGCCTTGCGTAATCTTCAGTGATTATTTGGCTCTCTTCCAAGGATTATAAGATTTGCCTTCAATTTTGTTAAGCGCTTTGTTTGACGTGATGTGCAGGCAGACAGGTGCAAGGCTGGGGGTGCGGCTGTGAGACCTGTCTCTGCCTTGGACCTTAACCAAATCTCTGTGTCTCTTCCACAGAACTGATAACTGTGAGAAATCAGATTACATTCCCTGTCACTTATCATAGTTTGCTTTAGGCTTTAGCTGACCCATGTTAGGGAAACTACCCTTTTCTAGGAACAGGAACAATACAATATTCTACTGAAGGTAGTCTTGTTAATAGTGCTATACAGAATAATTACAGAACAACAATATATAAATGGGTAATATATCTGAGTGTTGAACTCTATAGATCCATCCATCTTCCATCCTCGTTTCCAGTACAGGGTCTCAGGGAATGTTGTGCATTACTGTCCAGTAATGTTGGAACTCTTCAATCATTCATTCATTTAGTCATTCATTCAATCCTTTATGTCCAGATGCAAGACATCACATAAATTAAAATGTATGTAAAATATATATATAAAATGTATACATCACATACAATCACCTAAAGGATTATTAGGAACACCATACTAATACGGTGTTTGACCCCCCCCCTTTCGCCTTCAGAACTGCCTTAATTATACATGGCATTGATTCAACAAGGTGCTGAAAGCATTCTTTAGAAATGTTGACCAATACTGATAGGATAGCATCTTGCACTTGATGGAAATTTGTGGGATGCACATCCAGGGCCGGAAGCTCCCATTCCACCACATCCCAAAGATGCTCTATTGGGTTGAGATCTGGTGACTGTGGGGCCATTTTAATACAGTGAACTCATTGTCATGTTCAAGAAACCAAGTTGAAATTGTTTGAGCTTTGTGACAGTTTGCATTATCCTGCTGGAAGTAGCCATCAGAGGATGGGTACATGGTGGTCATAAAGGGATGGACATGGTCAGAAACA
>JAABNY020000108.1:21399471-21411342 GCA_015164015.2 Brevimyrus niger
TGTTGTAGCCCATCCGCCTCAAGGTTGTGTGTGTTGTGGCTTCACAAATGCTTTGCTGCATACCTTGGTTGTAACGAGAGGTTGTTTCAGTCAAAGTTGCTCTTCTATCAGCTTGAATCAGTCGGCCTATTCTCCTTTGACCTCTAGCATCTACAAGGCATTTTCTCTCACTGAACTGCTGCATACTGGATGTTTTTCCCTTTTCAAACCATTCTTTGTAAACCCTAGAAATGGTTGTGCATAAAAATCCCTGTAACTGAGCAGATTGTGAAATACTCAGACCGGCCCGTCTGGCACCAACAACCATGCCATCATGCAATATTGCTTAAATCACCTTTCTTTCCCATTCTGACATTCAGTTTGGAGATCAGGAGATTGTCTTGACCAGGACCACACCCCTAAATGCAGTGAAGCAACTGCCATGTGATTGGTTGATTAGATACCTGCATTAATGAGAAATTGAACAGGTATTCCTAATACTCCTTTAGGTGAGTGTAGAAAGGCACAATAAAAATAAGAATTCATATGTTTCCATGTGTTTACTTGACATGTTTGTCAGAAGTGATTTATAGGTTATGTATTATTAATGTTCAGTGAATCCAGTTGTATCAATGTGATGATAAGACTAAACCAGACTGCAGGGCTTTGTGGACTTAATAATTTACCCTTTTTTACATCCTTAAACACGTAGGATCTCAGTTTCTATTGTTCCCTAAGCATATGAGGAAAATTCCGTAATTATTTGTGCGTCTGCCGTGTTAATGTTAATTACGCTCAGACAGCTAGATGCCAATAGTACAGCTGTAATTAATGGACTTTGGAGATCCAAGTGCAGAGTGATGCGACGTTTAATCAGGCAGCTTGAATTGTAGTCAGTAACAAGCAGAGTGAAAACCAAGGTAACAGTGGAGCAACCACAGCCAGAGGGGAAATCCAGATAGACAAACGCAGGTATGGGAAGTGGGTCGCTAATGAAGAGGCAATCGGCAAGGCGATCACAAAGGTAAGAATCAGCAATCCAGGTCGTCAAAAGCACACATTATACACAGGGATTGTAAAGAAACTGCTCAGTACCGTACAGGGACTAAATATTTCGCAGTGAGGCAGGGAAGTACTGGACTTCAATCAAGTGACTAATTACAGGAAACATGTGGCAGCTGTTCAGTATTCTGGTGACGACCATCTTTGGAGGTGTGGTGGTTCAGGGGAAGGTTGCCATGTTCAGGGCTGATCAGATGTTGATTTGAAAACAGCTGTAGATTGTAGTTGAGGGAAATTAGGCAAGTAGTAGAATAGGGTGCTGGATGGACAGGCAGAGTGTGAGATGACAGATGCTAGTGCTGGGCTGGGCTGGCAGCTGAACACAGCTCGCTGGACCGTCCTATTGGCCATTGAAACAGCAGCCCGCCAATAACTAACTGCCTAAGCCCTCTGTTTAATTTTTCACCCCCTTTGGTCCACCCAGTGCCACCTGAAGAGACTAAACCACAGACCTGCAGGCCGGTAAGGGGGCTGAAGACGGCAGAACGTAAAACCCTCTATCGCAGCTCAGCAAACGTTTACTCCAGACATCCGACGTCCATCAAGTCGTGAACAGGATAACAGTCTGCAAGGTGTGCCCTGTGCTAACCAGACAGCATGGCATCGTTTCTGCGTGTTATGCGGCGCCTGTAGGCAAACAATGTCGATGGGTCAGTAAGGGCCAGTATGTGCTTTACGCGGTAAACGGCAGTCGGACTGCTTGTCATTAGTAGTTGCTATTTTTCACAGTGAGAAAATAAAGAATGAGGCAAAAGAAGCCGTAACAGGGGAAATTCTCTGAGCACCTAGTATTTAATTATAATGTATTATCATTACTTACTCTTGTGTGACTTTTTCCCTCCTTTTTGAAATATACTTTTAGTAGTGTTATACTGAATAAGTCCCTTATAGGTGCTTTGGCAGGTAATGGGAGTATCCAGAGGTATCTGTCCATTTTAATGGATGGCTGTGTACTCAGAACCTCAGGAGATAGGAAGCACCGTGCTGCTTAATTCAATGTTAGAGAGAAAGAAGAACATTAAGAGAACTAAATGGATCTAGTGTGGCACTAGTGGAAAAGGTATCTTTGATGTTTTGATGTGGTTTAGCTTCAGGCACTATAGAAGATGCTGGGCCTAGTTAAACAGCCATTGCAGGGCCGTTGATATGGAAGTCTGATCACGTTCCCCTCAGCCTGGTCTTACGGCGTGAGCGTAAACCTGCAAAATCCCCCAATCGGGAAGAAAATCGAGTCTTAAGCTGTTGCTCTGGTCGTAATCTATTGCTTACTTTGCTTTCTTCTGATTAATCTCCTCAACTGTGGGAATGTTTCCCAAGATCTAAAGGATGACCGGAAAGGACGAATGATATATATCAGAAAGTCCAGTTTCAAGGGGTCGATGCAGATTTCCCTGCAAACTTTATCTTTGTTTGTTGCCTGTCATCAATTTAGGAACAAGGGGACTAAAAATTCTTTGTTTCAAGACATCTCCTCCCAGTTCATACATTTTTAGTGAAGTGAACTTGTGTTGTTTGGCCATGATTTAAAATATGTCTGAATATGATCATTTCAAACAGGGAAGATGATCTAAATACCACTGAAGAAACATCCAAACCAAGAACTCATGAAAATTCATCGTTCCATTTGGAAATTCTTACAGCCTTGGTCCTTTACATTGAGCTGCATGTCATTATTTTTCAGTTTCATTTTTCATGCGCTGTCTGTTGTTATGCGTTGGGAATTCAAGGCATCTAATAAACATCCCCCCCCGCCCCCCCCCCCCCCCTAGAACTGCCACACCGAATCCTCAGCAGGCATCCGTAGGCGCCTTTATGGCACCATCAAGCTTCATCATCCTGTCAACACGCATCCGTAAAAACGTGCCGTTTTGTCACCAACAGCCATTCACATTAAGAACCGGATGACGGCGACGAGGACAGCAGAAGGCTGCAGAGCAGAAGCCCAGCTTGGATTCCTGTGATCGATAAACCCGGTTAGCAGAACGTACTACAGGCCGACAAAAGGCGAAAGGAGGAGGGAAAAAAAACGGTTCCTTCAATGGCCAGGCTAATGGAGGAGGCGCGTAATCGGTGAGGAGGCTGGTTTAACAAATGGGGTTGGGGAATCCACAGCGTCAGGGCAGCTCGGCCTTGTCCTGGTGCAGTGAGGCATGAGCGTAGGCGCATGGGAGGGGGCTCATGACTCACCTGGTACGAGGAGTCGTGCCAAGGTGGCACCGCGGCGCACGACACCGAAACCCAGCATTTACAGGGAGAAAAAAAGAAAAGCTTACTGCACCCCGCGCCTGACCCAGTTAAGCAGCTCAGTGCCGGGGGACAGGAGGGCACAGCGGTCGGTGCCACGCGAAACGTTCACATATGGTGCAGTACGGTGGGTGAAGACATACTTCATGTCTACTAACTGTTGCATTGCCGCAAGGAACCGCGCAACGCAAATAACAATTATGCCGCATGTAGCAAAATAGCCGTTCAATTTGTATATATATGTAAATGCAAATTCACGCACATTATTCGCACGCATTTTTCTTGTTATAGGGAAAATTATTAAGATTATAAAGAAGATTAAGTGTGGATTCAATTTTGTTAGTGCTTCCTTTAACATCTTACCCTCAGGACAACATGCATCAGCCGTAAGTTGTACGTTTCAGAAATGTGCTGCATTTGATTGATGCCGCTGCAGCTTTCATCACCGAAAGATTAGAGATGAGAGACCATGGAAACTAAGTAAGGAAACACTCCATTCTAAGCATCGATTAATAATTGAACTATAGGTAGAGCTATTTATAGGTGGAAAGCATATTTATATAGAATTAGATCAGATCAGAAAGATGACATTATGTTTATCGTTTTGTTTTGGAAAGTCTGTTCAGTGAGCAGGATATTCGACATCAGCTGGCAACAGTTGGGTGGCATCATGGCGGAGTTTGTGCCACTTTAATATGGCCTCAATTCTCTCAAGCTGGTCTTTGTCACTGGTGACAATCACCACAAAACCCTTTTAGATAATCCTCAGCATCTCCGTAAACCACTTCCACAACCCAATCTCTTATTTTCTGTGTGTATTTCTGATGGACACCTAAGGAGTGTCCCCATCCGTTATTTCTGGTTCATTGAAAAATACTCAAGCTGTCATTTAATATGCCAACACACCACAGAACGAGCACCCCCCCCCCCCCCCGACCCGCCACAACCTACCCCAAGACATTGTGCAAACATCTCTCTTCAGCTCCTTCCCACACTATAAATGATCTTCCCCCCAGAGCCAGGCCAAGGTGCTTCTGATTTCTTCATATATCCATCTCCACGGCCTTTTTTGTGGGATACTGGAGCCCGGCTCGTGTTCCGAACTGCTCCCCCTCAGACGTAGAATGAGTTAAACAGCACTGTGGGAATGTCTGAGTCACTCACCGCCTGCCAGATTTCTGAAGAATCAGCTTTTTAATCTGTGATTCGGTTAATCAAACCGCTACATGTCCACAGGCAGCCTTCATGACTGGCCATCATTTAAACACAACAGCACTGCTCTCATATTTATTCTAAGCCCTCTTACATTTCTTTAAACAAAGTGAATTATAAGAGTTTTCCTATCGCCTGTGATTTTGACTGGTGTAATTTTTAATAATTCCATTTTGTTCTTCACACTGCACTCTTGCATTTCTGCCTTCTAACAGTGTTTTACAAGGGTGGTAACATGAGGCTTGCTAAGTGGTCGAACCTTGGTAACAATATAAATATGTTCTTGGTGTTCAGCAACAGACCAGCTCTCCGCATGGTCCTAGGAAGTGACGCAGCTGACTCTGAGCCAAAGGGCTCGTTTTGATCCCATCTGCTGATACTATCACAGCATCAGACTCTAGGAGACTTCTGGATGCTTATGTAACTCATGCCCCCACCTATTCAAAAACGGTTTGGCAGCTCTGTCTTTAGGTGATATTTTGCCTGCTGTTGCATGTAGCGGAGTGAGTCGGAAAAGAAGGGCCAGATCCGGTACCTTAACAATTGCGCGTTAACAAGGACAGAGATCGATCGTTAAAAATAAGAATTCAGACATTCAGCTCATGTAGGGTCTCGCATGTCTGCAATTACTTTTGTGACCTTGCATGAGATATAAGCGTATGACTGCCTTCAGCAAAGCCAGAATCAATTTCAGCCTCGCTACTATGACTCAATAAAATTATTGACTCTGAATTTATTGAAGCATCAGCAATACTTTCTTGTTCATAAAACGGACACAAAAGCTGGGGAAAATACTGTTGGTGCTGTCCAAGTTAGATTTTTTTGAATCGCTAAACTGTCTTTCAAACGACTTCATCATAGAGACACCGTCTCACATATAGGGTAATACAGTGTAAGTGTATTAGGGAGTAGGCTCTGTGTCCAAAAGAGCTTAAAATGTTCAGTTACTGTATAGTTTTTGTCCTTTTTTACTGTCAGCCATAAATAGCTTTGAATTAAATGTCTTACGCAAACACCAAGTGATGTGAATGAAACAAAATCCCTGGGAAAGGATGAATCAGAATTTCACAGAAAATGATGTCTGGTTGTGCGGAAAGTCAGGCTTAGTTAAGTAGTTATGCTACACTACAGATATATTCAAATCCCCAGACTGAGAAGAATTTTTATAGGATTGAGCTGCTTGGCATAATTGCGTAAAGTGTTTATTTATTTAGTCTCCATTATGGTATATTTGTGCTGGATGCTCTGAGTCTCCACTAGGGTATATTTGTGCTGGATGCTCTGAGTCTCCACCATGGTATATTTGTGCTGTATGTTCTGAGTCTCCACCATGGTATATTTGTGCTGTATGTTCTGAGTCTCCACTAGGGTATATTTGTGCTGTATGCTCTGAGTCTCCACCATGGTATATTTGTGCTGTATGTTCTGAGTCTCCACTAGGGTATATTTGTGCTGTATGCTTTGAGTCTCCACTAGGGTATATTTGTGCTGTATGTTCTGAGTCTCCATTAGGGTATATTTGTGCTGTATGCTCTGAGTCTCCACTAGGGTATATTATGTGCTGTATGCTCTGAGTCTCCACTATGGTATATTTGTGCTGTATGCTCTGAGTCTCCACTAAGATATATTATGTGCTGTATGCTCTGAGTCTCCTCTAAGGTATATTTGTGCTGTATGTTCTGAGTCTTCACTAGGGTATATTTGTACTGTATGCTTTGAGTCTCCGATATGGTATATTTATGCTGTATGCTCTGAGTCTCCACAAAGATATATTTGTGCTGTATGTTCTGAGTCCCCACTAGGGTATATTTGTGCTGTATGTTCTGAGTCTCCACTAAGGTATATTTGTGCTATGTGCTCTGAGTCTCCACTAAGGTATATTTGTGCTATGTGCTCTGAATCTCCACTAAGGTATATTTCTCTGGGGCCACCATGCAATTTGTGATGAGGTAACGACAAGTGAAAAAAGTAAGACGCTAAAAAAGCATTCCTTTTACACTGACTACAACAATCAGCCATATTTCCAACATACAAACAATTCCATATTTAGAATAAATAAACAATATACTGTATACACATGTGCATGTAATCAGAAGGTTGCTGGTTAATCCGACAATCGGTGGAGTGATTTAACTCGAGCAAAGGCCCTTAAACCCCAATGGCTTCCGGGACCATCTGACCCTGCTTCCTACAATTGCTTTGGTTAAAAGCATATGCTAAACGAAGATCAAAAGATAACTGATATTATTCAGTTTTGATATTATTAAAACACTTGGCACACTGCAAATGTGTAAATATCTTACAGTTATAAAATGTTTTTGAAAAGTGCTTGTTAATTTTACAATTTATATGTACTGTGTATGTATAATTTTAGGATTTATTCATACTTGTACTGTATCTTGTACATACAAAATCCATCCTTCCATCCATCCATACATCCATCCAGCCAGTTCAGGTTTGAGGGAGCAGACTAGACCCTAACCCAGACAGCACAGGACACAAAGTAGGATAAGACGATAGAGATAAAATTGTTTTCTGAAATTCAAAATGATTAAACTAAGGATGACTATTTTCCAAGATAATTGATATAGCCAGATATACTGGAAAGTATATATTGAGTCACACATTATTACTTTATGCTAACAGAAAGGCTAGAAGATGCATGCAAGTTGTACTTACTACACTTACTAAGCATACAGATGCTGTATTCATGAATCACAGTAACAAGAGGTCTGTTCCCATGCCATTAATCAAAGATGATTAATATAGCTGGAAATTAATGGCATGTTTAATTATAAACAAAAATGTAAGCCAAATGCTGCCACCAGTAAATCATAGCAAATGGAAAATTATTTGGATTAATCATTTACGTACTAGACAATCTGCTTACTTTTTCCCTCATACCCTGCTTTTAAGTAATAAAAAAACAAGAATATTAAATATGTGATATTTATTTCTACTTGTTATAGATACATTTTGGGAATTAAGCACCAAACGGGTCCACATTTAATTGGATTTTTAAAAATATATATATTTATTTATAATACACCGCATTTCAGCGCTATCACGTCAGGATCACAACCTTTGAGAAATTATTCATCCATGTGGGACACTGTTATGCTAATATGCTACATCAATGTAGCAGGTATAATAGTCAAGGGGTCATAAAAGGTCAGGAACATTTTTGTGTTATTTAAAAAGCAAAAGAGGGAAAGAACAAAATGTTTTTGTTTTTTTTTGTCTTATTTGACGTCAGTTTGATTCAGGGTGTCTTCAGTTCATGGTGGGGGTGGATTCACACAGGACCAGCACCTGTACTTTCCCATGCCTTCTGTCCCGCTGACTAACCCACTGTACATCTGTATCCTACCCGCATTCTGACGCCAATAAACTCACCTTCTAATTGCAGTGATGTCTTCTAACTGTTCCTTGTTACCCTTTGCCCAGATGGCTGAAGCAAAGCTTTCAAGCCCTTATTAAATATATGAGTAAACTACTTTTTAAGTCCATAGCTCAGCTATGACTGTCAAACATGGCCCAAGCTTTTACCCCTTGTTTAAAAATTACACGCACACAGGATTAGGTGACTTCATCATATACACTGTCTGGTGGAATTCTAGGGACACTGGGGGTTCTGGGAAAAAAAAATCCAAAATGCCAAAATCCTGACATGGTGATATGTATTACATTTGCTTTGCTGTGAAGTATAAATTTATAATATCAACATAGATAATTTGATAAAGAATTTTATTTTCATCTTTGTGAAAAGCAGAATAGTAGGTAAGTAAAATACAGTAAAATTTATTTATAAAGCACACTTCACAGACACAAGTCACAAAGTGGTGTACAAAAGAAAGTAACAATAAAAAATAAGCATACCGAGTGCAATATAAAAAAACATGATTAATAGAAATGCTTGAAAAATATATTGGAGAATAAAGCCCAAGCAGCGTTAGCTCAGCTCTATTCAAAGGCCTTCATAAACAAGAAAGTCTTAAGATGTATTTTAAAAGAGTCAACTGACTCAGCAGAGCACAAAGCTAGTGGAAGAGCGTTCCACAATATACAAATAAAGCAGACTTGTCGTTGCAATGTACTATGTAGTCGGCCGCCCTCGGGGGCCCCCTCACAGCTCAGGGCCCCTGGCCATTACCTGCCCTGCCAGTCCTGTTGCTGGACCTCTGCATACAGTGGCAATGTAGGAAGTAGACTGCTGGGATTTTAGTCAATAATCTATTTTTACCAGGAGTCTGTGACTATAGTCCAGACAGGCAAAGTATACAGGAACATACAGAACAATGACAGTTTCTTCCTGTAAACTGCAGGTTTTTGTCCATAGAGCGTCTGACTTGTGGGACTAGAAAACTGAAATGTAAGTGAATTAGAAAAATTAAATGCTTGTAAATCAGTTACTGCAAAGAACACAGCAAAATGGAAGTCTGACCCTTCCTTAAGAGACCCAGATTGGAACGTGACTTTTAACTTACTGTAATTAATCCTTTTTTTTTTTTTATGTTCTTCGGCTTATAATATGTGCCACATTTCTGGCAGGCTGGGTAGAATGTGACCAACAAAACAAATAATGAGGTTTGGTTCTTATAAACATCCAAGGAGGAACTTATTATAAAAGCAAAATAAAGAAATCGGTGGCTATTTTATTTTAGTATGAAAATCCCGGCAGTCAAAACTCAAAGGAATTTGGAATTGGAATTTGCAGCTCTTTCAACACATTCTATTCCCTCTAAGCATTTGGGATCTATATTCCTTTCATACATTTCTTTGATGAACAACCCAATTTTTGTCCCAAGTAAACTCCTTTCTAGTGTGTATCTGGACACTGGAACTCTACATGGTGAGAGTATGATAAATATAAATATTTGCTTAATAGTGCCAGAGTTGTGAATTACACTAATGGATTATATGGCAAAATTATGATGGCCTTGATGGAACCAGCAGCCACAGTGAGTAGTACATCGAAGATTCTAACATCCAAGGTTGATGTAAGAAAACGATAAGTCAAATGAGTGTTTTCAAACATAATATGAGGACACTCAGGAGCATCAGGGAGAATCCATGCCTCATTATGCATCACTTGAATAAGTAGTTCACTGCAGAGGACCATCAGCATGTAAAGCCAGCATGCACCAGGTTACCAGAGTGAAAATCCGTGCACGATGCTGAGAGAAGGACAAGGCAGGCTGACAGGAATACAAATGTGAATCTGCAGAAATAAAGGATGAATATTCACTGCTATAAATTGGCTGAGGGCACGTAGATGAGTGAAGGACAAAAGGAACTGTACTAATGAATTTTTTTTTTTTAATCATTCCCTATTTTTGTCGTTGTTAATTGTGCAGTTATGGGCAGAGTTGGGTAATTCAGGTCCGGAGAGTAAAAGTCCAGACCGGGATTTTATCTTGACCAACCAGTTGAATACACTGTGATCGTGACTCTTTATGCTCAACTGGTTGGTCAAAACAAAATCCTGGTCTGGGCTTTTAATCTCTGGACCAGAGTAACCCAACTCTGGTTATAGACATGCTGATTGAGCATACTATGTGTGTGGCGCTCTGTAAGATGGCTATCTTGCGTTGTGTACCTATGATGTGTGCCCTGTGCCTGGCTGGCATTCCATCTAGGGTGTTCCCCTGCCCTGTGCTTCTGGGAATAGCCTCCAAGCACATCCATTCCCTGCACTGGATAAGCATTTGGAAGACTGAAAACTACATTAAGGTCAAGCACAGGAAATCACCATTATCATATTATGACATTGTTACTATGTAATTCGAGACACGGCTTGAGTGATTTACCATTCATCCATTTTCTAAATCCATCTGTCCAATGCATGGTAATATTTTAACGTTAAAATAGAAATTGTATTTTTCACATAATATTGGGCAATAATAAACTAATTTGACTAAAACACTATAGGAATTGCTGTTGTAGGCAATAGCATATAACCAATATAACGTAAGTTTATTACGTTATACCTTGTTCAGTTGCGTAATCTTAATTATATAAAGGGAACAGTGTTTTATCTAGCTTAGTAACTCTACCTCCATTTGAGGGATTGAACTAAATTATCAATTGAAAAAATGTATTACAGATATGAATTTTCCAGATAAATAACCTGGGCGATCAAATATTGGAAAGGAATCTAGACAGTGATCCATTTCCCAAAACTGATTATTTTGAATATAATCACAGTGAAAATGCATTTATATGTTTTTGTTTTTTATTTTTTAATACAGTATTAATATTTCATGCGCAAACGTGTACCAAGTGCTCAAGTTTCAAGTCTCATGTCGCCCCTCCATGACTATCTTCCCTGGCTGCTTGTTGGCGTTTGTATAGCCGTATAACTTCACTGTTCCTTACTTATTATATATTTTTGTACTGTTACTTTTATGTCTTATACTGTAGCTTTCACTACGTTTATGGCGGAGCTGGTCACCTTGCGTTTCACCGCAGGTTGGCCTGCATTCCTTGCATATGATGAATAAATCCTTTGAATCCTTTATAGCGAACAGGGAGATGTGAAAAGCAAAGGAGGGATAGTATAAAGTGTGAGAAGAGGCACGTTAGCTATGAGGAGCCGCCGTTTAGCATACGGACAGCCAGTGGGGAGGAGCTCTTTCTGGGCCTCTCAGTTTGGGCCTTCAGGCAGCAGTAGTGCTGCCCAGAGAAAAGGCCGCCGCTGGCGTGGGCTGAATCTTTAATTGCTTTCTTCGCTTTGTCCCTGCATCCCCTTTTGTAGGTCACCTGCAGGTTAGGGAGAACACGCCGCGTCATCTGTCTTTGTAATCAGTCCACATGACAAATTGCACCAATAACGAAAATAAAAAGTCACAATGAGGTATAAATTGTCAAATACATTTGAATATAAATGTTTTTCTATCGAATCACGTTTGTGATTATCAGTGGTATTTCAAATATCGAATACCACATGAAATACTTTTGCTGTTTATTTGGTTGATGGCTAGTTTTCGTCTCAGTCGTTACAATGGGGTGACTGTTGTTCTGAGGGGGTCAACCGGGGGGGGGGGGGGGGGGTTCCCTGTGCTCAAATAAGGGGATGGAACACTGTACCGCACCCTTGATAATTGTACTTAACCCACATTAACTAAAATCCAGCTGTATGAAAGGGTAAAAATTGATTAGCCAATTGTGCGATAACGCATCGGAAAGGGCACCTGCAAAGCGTAGCATTCATTATTCCATCATCGAACAGTGGGTCAATGTGCGCTAAGGCCTACCTCAGACCTAGTGACTGCCATAATGCAGTGAGAAATAGCCTCAGAACCCCCACCATCCCCCCCCCCCCCCCCCCACACACCACAAAACAGCCCACCAACACAACACAAAGAGGCTCCC
>JAABNY020000108.1:21428427-21441848 GCA_015164015.2 Brevimyrus niger
CCCCCGGGAAGCCAGCGGGAGAAGGGGGGGGGGGGGGGGGGGGGGGGGCGAGGGGGGGCTTAAGGGGATCAGCAGCTGCCACGCAGGTGTGCAGGACCATGCAGCGGCAGGCATCTTCAGGTCAGGATGGGAACAGATGCGATGGAACACCGTAGGGGGGTGGGTGCAGCTTCCGTTATAAGTCTCGGATACAGCAACTCAGAATACAGGATGGATGGCAACCGTAAGCTAAAGAAAAAAAGCCCTTGAGGGGCATTTAAACTGCTGCACGACATTCTATATAAATTAATATGCTACTGGTCTAAGTTGAATCAAACGCTTGCTGATCGTGCAGAAATTGCATCCTACTTGCAATGTAGTGGAGATATTTTGGATGACATTTGTCTAGCTGATGCTTTTATCCAATGTGACAAGAGTCAGACAGTTCCTGGAGCAACTGAGCTCAAGGGCTCAATTGTGACATCACTCTGCCAATCATGGGATCTGAACCAACACCCATGCGATCAATTCTAACCTACAGAGTCACGCACTACAGTTGGATTTCCAAGCCAAACTTTTCCTCTTCTAGCTGCGTCGAGAGCTTATTACTCTGAAACGTTTTGGCCCTCTGGCACCAACTGAGATCACATGGGGGGGGGATATGGTATGCTTATGTGGCAGGTGGGTGTTGTGTTTGAGATGCAAGCTGGAAGGTTGTGTTTGAGATACTTGAACTGGGGTTATAATAACTCCAGTGTTCGGGACGGCTTAGATCTAGTGTGTAATATTCCAAACTCTGAAATGATGAATCGTGTAACATGGTCTGGTCGATCTAATACCTGTGTTACATTTGTATCCTCCTTTGGCCTTATCTCTCACACTTTGGAAAACAGTGTGCGGTGCCCCTGGCATATTTTAAGTAGTGACCCAAATGTGGGGCAAGTCTTCCATGATCTGCCTTTGCTACGTGGCTTTGCTACGAAAGAGATCACTTTCCATACCCCTGTATGTCACCTGTCCCTCAACTTTAAACGTTTTAAAGTAATTGTGTAGTTTGCAATAACATGCTTACCGAAAGGTCTTTTATACACCCCCCCCCCATATGAACAAATTGTTTAAGGAAAGAGGGTTGTACATTTGTTGTACATTTACTGTTGTGCTCGTGTGGGTTACTTTATGTCGGAAAGACTAACCGCCACTTTAAAACCAGACTATGTGAGCGCAAATGTGGCATTCGCAATAGGAATGAATTGTCTCCGGTGGGCCGACATTACAATACAGCAGGTCTTGACTGTAACTGCAATGGTTTATGGGTCTAGAGACAATCAATCAGTTCCCTAGAGAGAGGGGGGGGGGGGGTTCCAGAAGACCACCTTCTTCTTTTTTCACTTAAAATAACATTAGCATCAGACAGCATGACTTCTGTTTAACCTGTTATATATATATATATATATATATATATGAAATATATATATATTTCACGATAATATTTCATCTGTATTACATATTTCCCTTGCTTTGTTGTACCTTTCCCATCACGTTTTTGGGGTGTGGTCTGATGATGTCCTGGTGTTGTTCTTTACGCCTCTTGTGTCATCATTGGTTGATTTGCAGGGATGCATCTATTTAAATGGAGACTGAACATGGTGTGTAGCACACTGAGGAAGGCGACACGCCGAAATGCCTGTGTGTAGTGTGCAGACTTCTAAAGAGACCACGTTGAAGGAAAGCGCGACTTCTTTTTACATAGTGGGTAGGTGTTGTTGGGCATCGGCCCGTGTGAAGTCTGACTTCACCACCTTGGCAGTTTCACCTGAGGAAGTATTTACCAAATCAGTGCCAATGACCAAAAAGGCATTTAGCTTCTTTATACTATGAAGTAGGAGATGTGGGTGCAGCTGCTATTTATTTTATTAAAAATGACCAAAAACGCAAATAATAAACACCATCGAATGCAAGGATAATATCCAGAGCTGAGACCGGACTAGCTGGTATAAGGGAGGTGTCCCATGCAAATCACACAATAAAAACAAACCAGAACCAGTGATGTACAGATGAAACCTGCACAAAGAAAAACGGATATCGCCACCTGAATGCACCATCGACTGGAGGCTCTCAGCTACTGAGAAAGACGACGGGGGGGGCAATGCACACGCAATTAGTGGGGTCACACACTCTAACAAGCGGAACTTCCCACTGCAGTTGACCACATGCTAAAATCAATAACCACTGGTTATCAGCAGCTATAGGCGAAAAGGGTCTCCTGCCGGTGGTGTAAATCTACCCCCTTCTCGTATCGTCACTCCGACAATGGAAAAAAAAAAAAACAAACCAAATTGAAGGTACCGCCGCTGACTCCAGGGCCTAAAGAGAGCGGTGTGTCAGACACAGGATCCAGAGAGCCTGCAGCCCCTTGTGCCAGTTTTCCCACATGCCACGAGAGACGGTGGAAACGGGAATGTCGTCCTTCATGTCAGGGTAATTGGCTGATGGGGCAGCAAAAGACACCGATGATTGGCCTGTCCTCAGGAGCCACAAAGACGGCAACTGAGGGGGTGTTTGGCTCGTTATCACTGGCCTGGCAGGTGGCAGAGTCGGACCCACTAGAAAGACCCTCATGCCTCTGGACCAACAGGTCACCATTACACACCATTACGTGACGACCTGCCCTCCCAAGTTGGCATCCCAGAGAGCGGTCTGCTGGGGGAGACGTCACTGTGGGAGTTTGCTAAGACCACGACCTTCAACACGGTATGATGGACTTGCCTGGCCTTGGTCTGCTTATCTAAGTACAGTGGTATATGCGGATCCACCCTCCTAAGGCACCGTTAGGATTCGTTATACCACAGAACACCACAGGTTTTGGATTTTATGCCCCCTTTGCACCGAAGTCTTGCGAAAATACCAAGTGAACCTCCCTCCGTGGTCCATCCTGAATTGCAGCACTCTGCAGCAGCCTGAAACAGCTCTCTGCCCTCTTCCCCTCATCTTGCTGGATCTGTGGAGAGACCCATTTCAGATATCACGTGGCCCAAGTACCTTACCTCCTGCTGGAAAAGCGCACATTTTGAGAGCCTCTCCTTCAGACCCTCCTGTCGGAGACAAATCAGCACCGCATCCAACCTCTGCTCCACCATGAAAGAAAAAAAAACAATATCACTGAGGTAGAGAAGCAATGATTGGCATTGATGGTCACCAAATACCCGCTGCATTAATCTTTGGAAGGTGATGGGGTCATTACAAAGCCCGTAGGGCATCTGATTCCACTCAAACAACCCAGCCAGAGTGCAAAAGGCAGTTTTTGGTCTGTCATACCACTAGGAATACAAGCACGCCTTCCCACCCAAAATTTTACCTTACCGGGAGTACCACAAGGGACTTGCACCCTCAGATATTGAGGGCAGATCAAAGAAGGCCAGGCTATGCTGTTCAAAAAGCGATGCACTGACATCCCATTGTTGGTGTGACCCTGTCATACACACTGCAGCCCCAGGATAGGTTCCAGACCTCCTGCTTACCTCTACTTAATAAGTGGTTGAAGGATAGATGGATGATTCCAAAAGATGGTCAATTCCATTTACTTGCCATACTTGATCAGCTTTGTTAGTTTATTGGTTTAAACTCTGCTTCCTTTCAATCTGTGGGTTTGGTGTCTCACAGAGGATTCTTGCAGACTAAGGTCAAAGTAAATAAGTCATATGGGTCATTGATCAATATGTTGCACTGCAAAGTTTATGCTTTTATCAACTGAAAAACTGGAGTATTTCACAAAAAACATAAAAGTAACAGTGTAGCAGTATTGACACTGCTGGCCCATGTTAAAATTAGTTATGTAATATGTAATTTATTATTTAAAATTGAAGGTGATGTCTTTAAACTGCAACTGCAACAGGCCTCCATGGTAAAATGGAGGGGTTTTGGGTGTTCGTTTTATTATTTGTCCAGCTTATTTTAAAAATTAAAGTAATTTTTGTTTGTTTTCCGGGGCTGCTGTGATTCACAAACATCTATGGGCATCATTATGGATGTGGGGTGTATACTGCATACTGCATATGTCACGCAAATGAGGTTCTATATTTATTGACATACTCTTAGGGTGAGCTGATTCTTAGATAGATGAGAATATATAGCTGTGTTAAAGGCTAACACCACCATTTCTGGGAACCAGACATATTCTGCTTTTGAAGAGGACCATTAAGAGCCATTTGCCTGAGGGTACGTCGCCCGAAAATAGGAGGAGGCACTGAGAATATTGGTGGGGAAATTGAATAAAAAGCCACGGCTTAATCTTGGGAGTCGAGAAGATGAGCCGTGACCCCCACAACCCAAGGCGAGCAATTGCGCGGGGACCGCTGAGGCCTCTTCTGCTGACGCTGTCGCCGAAAGCTCCCAAGCAACCAGAGATAAGCCCCAGGTTTATGGTTCTCTGTCAGAGCCTGACTCCTCAGTATCCAAAATGATGCGTGAAAATACTGGTGACGTCGCTGCAGCTGCTGAGCTTCACTCCCAAGCTGGAGAAGCAATAACAGCATTTTGACAAATGGCTCTTGCTGCGTCTGATAATATCTAAGAACGCCTGCCAATATGGCAAAGTAAGCCATTGGCTGGAAGGCTTAAATACATTAAAAGAAACCATTTAAATACCATTAAATATGTAAGAAACCATTTTCACTTTGGAGATTCAGTAAGTACTTTAAAGTAAGGAGTCAGTTTGTTAAAGAGGCCCGGAAGAACAGTATAAAGTACAGCTTCCTACCTCCTGCAACTTTAACTGTAAGGATCTATGTTGAGCCACTGCAGCCTAATCCTGAGGAAGTGACACCAATAGGCATTCATCAGGTGAAGGAGCAGTGTGTCAAGTGACTGAATGGCATCTTGAGTTCAAAGGAAAAAGTGCAATTTGGATTAATGTGCCTTGGATGTTCTTACTCAGAATCAGTATTCAGCATTGCGATGGGGGCATATACAGTACCAGTCAAAAGTTCGGACACGCCAAGCCTCCTACAAAAGAGAGTGACAGTGTCGCATCATATGACCTGATCACCTGACCTAAACACAGTAGAAATGGTTTTGGAGGAGTTTGACAGAGAGTGAAGGAAAATCAGCAATGAGTCCCCAGCATATATATGGGACCTCCATCCAGACAGCTGGAAAAGCATCCCAGGAGGCCCCCTCATGGAACTGGCATGGAGGAGACAGTAGGGTCAGGCAGTCTCTGCAGCAACTGGGGTTAATGGTCTTGCTCAAGGACCCAATAATCGACCGAGGGATTTGAACCAGCAACCTTCTGAGTCCCAACCCACAGACCTGCCCCCTCCCCCTACCAACAATTGTTTTTTTTTTGTTTAATACTTTTTTAGTCAATGATAAGTTCCATACGTGTTATTTTATAGTTTTGATGTCTTCATAATTATTTTAAAATTATGTAGAGAGTCGTATAAAATAAACCTTTCCATTGGTAGGTGTGTCCAGACATCTGACTGATACTGTACCTAGACTCTCAAAACCCTTCATTAAAACTGTCTTCTCCACTTGGCACTCATGGCATGTGATTTCCTGCCCATTTACCATCTCTTACGATATGGCAGAGAAGTCTCACGTTTGACAGAAATGGACGATGTTTGGAGTAGGTCAAAGTCTCTCTCTCTTGCGTGGCTCAATTTCTTATGGAGTGAAGATCATCAAAATCCAAGGTTGAAAAGCTGAAAACGAGAAGCCGATTCCTTGATATAATCGACAGAATTATATGAGCAAATTTTTAAATATAGAGCAGGAAAGCTCTGAATAAGTATATATAACAAGAAACAGACTGTCATTCCAATTTAGATACATGATATATGTGAAATACATGCGTAACATTCAGATACACATATTCAGTATTTATAGCTTTAAACTGAGGTGTGCATGAATAATGTTGTAATGCAAATCAATACATTTTTGACCTTTAGCCTTTAAAAAAAATGCTTTGCATTGCAGATATTCGAACACCTTAGCATCTCCAAGTAAGGATAAAAATTCTTCAGAACACTGTAAAGTTATAGATACATGGTGTACCAAAGACCCCTAAAATAAAGAGCCTTCTAAGGATGTTCAAAGAGTATCTGCAACAGTTTGTTGAATTGCTCATTCATTAAACATTTTTCATAAAAACTTTCCATCCCTTGGATATTTATCAAAATTGACAGAATACGTGCTGCACTATGCATTATTTACCTTCCTTCTGGCACCTAAAAAGAAAATTTAACAAAATAATGCCCCTCCATTTCAAACTGATATTGTGCCTTAAGGATGCATTTTTTTTTCAAAGTACCATAGTGGCATTACTGATGTAAAAGTGCATTTAAGTCATTACAAATTTACTCTCAAGATCGACATTAAAAACACAATTTGTGGATCGTAGTTTTTTTTTTTTAACGTTCCATTGACGGCTGGAGGAGTAGAAGTGTGTCACTTAAAATGGCAGCATCCATGGTGAACTCATCCAAAGAACTACCTTCGCTGGGTTTCCCAGAACTGGTGTTCGAGCTGTTCGCTGCAAAGCATGGATCGCCCCAGGGCATGGAATCATCGCGGCTGGATAAAGCACGTGTTCCCACCTTCGGCCCCAGGCGAACCGTCCGTAGAGACATGATTACATGTGAACTTGACGCACATTCAGGGAAATCATTTTCAAATGGTTTGCCTGAGAAAGTTGATTAAGAGTGAAAATTAGCTGAGGAAATTAAAAATTAATTGGCACCGCAGCAAAATGAGCACATCAATCAAAGAACTGGTGCTGGGTTAAGATTAGCTCTGAGGCAGTAATATGTCCATCCATCCATCCATCCATCCATCCATCTTCTAACCACTTATCCCAGTCAGGGTTCCTTATAGCCCAACACAGGCAGCATAAGCCACAAGGTTGAGATACACCCTGTATATAGTGCCACCACAAGACGCATACACGCTCTCATAGTCACACCTACATGCAATTTAGACAGAATGGTTACCCTAACTGCATGTGTTTGTACTACTGGAGGAAATTGGAGTACCAGGGAGAAACCCGCATAAAACAGGATGAACACAAACTGCACAAAAGGCCATTCAGACCCCCAACTCTGCTACCCTTTGAACCAAAGTTCCGGCAGTTAGAAGTCAGATTCTGTTTCCGAACCACGTTTTGAACTTCAAAACCCGTCCACCATCTTGCCGAGCCCTGCAAGACTTTGAAAAGGGTGAGAGAGGAGAGAGATCTGTTTTCTTTTGTGTTCGGAGAACTGGTGCGGCTTTCTATTAAACAAGGTCAATGTCTTCATATAACCGTTGACGTAAGTAAAAAATGATGAATGCTGTCTGCAATCCAGTGGTGACCCAGGGCAATGTTGTTTTTTATTAGAACGCATCCCTGCATCCACCCCTAAATAGCACCTTTAGAAAAGCCGGCTGTGATTACTGTCAGGACTGCAGCTGTTTCCAAGTCACTTCAAACAACAGGGACTCAAGCATGAGGCATTTAGTATGTCCACTTAGATTTTAACATGTCCTGCTTATTTAAGCCGTCGACTCACTGCGCATATAGGACAGTAAGTACTGTTTGTTCAAGAGCCGCATTTAGCTGGACGTGCTTCAAACATCCTCCAGTGTACTAGAGCTAACCAGAGGAGAAGTATGTCCTTCCTCGCAATCCACTTGTCTGTCGGTGGGTGGTGTGCCGGAGGATTGTTTGTTTAGAAAACTCCTCTAAAATGCAGGAAATGGGTGAGATTTTGGCAGTGGAAGGTGTGCGGCTCCCTGGTGTCTGGAATACCATGTGACCGAGGCCGTCCCATGGCACTGCAGCTGCCTGGAGGCTCCGCCTTCCCAGTTACCATACTGCTTGATCTATAAGCATAGTCTCAGCCCCCAGAATTTGACTTTGTAGGGGGATTTGAAGGATCTCAAATAGCTATTTACTAAATATCACCTTTGAATAATGACGGCTCAGATTCCGATTTGGGTTCCATGCCCCTGCCTATAAGAAGGCTGCCCATTTCATCCCAAGGTGCCTTCCAATGTTTCTCTCCCGGTATCCCTCCGTAAAGAGAAATGAAACCATATTTTATTCCTGGGATGACCATGAGACACCGTTGTATGACTGATTTGAGAAGATGATGTTTACAGTACCAGCCGGACACGGCTGAGAGGTATCCTGCGATGGTACCTGACAGGGGGATCGGCGCACTGATTTTAACACGAATTCCGGGCACATATTCCTGTAAATCCGAGGGCCATTGGCATGCTGGAGTTGATCTGTCAAGAGCCGTGGGTGTTAAACGCTCTAACAGTAGCAAGTTCATCTGCTGGTAAAATAAATCAGCGGAGCGACGATTCCTCAAAAAAGAGACCTACGTGAAGGCAATCAAAGTCCATTTAAGGAAAAAAATACAGGCCTTAGGGAGTCAAGGCCAGCCATTTGTTTGTATTTTCAAACTGCCTCGGACTTTGCCTGCTTCACACTGAGAAAACGATGCTTCTCGGCGGCTGCTAAATTCAGTTAGGGTGGGTGGATAAGGACAATTAGCCCCTGTGGCAGCTTTGCGGAGGTCTGTCACATAAGCAGGACGGAGGCACACGGCAACAGATTTCAAACTAAGGAAACAGAATTACAGGGGGGATGGGGGGTGGGTGTGGGATGCACAAGCACGAAACAGAGATACTGCCCCTTTAAGGATCAAACATAAAGCGGCACTGAAGAAACACCTAAACGATAATGAAACACGCCCGACGAAAAAACACCCTGCACCATCAAGCCAGAGAGCATGCTACAACCCTGTCTCTCTCAGCTGACCTTATTAATCCTACATAACCAATACTTGTCAAATTAAGGCCAAAGGGGATTCAGTAATTGGAATGTTTATCGCCACGGGACAGAAGATCACCTCAAATCCTGGCCTGTGCCAGCTCGCACCCCATAAATGAAAAAAAAATGAATGCAAATACATGCATATATATGGATCCATCGATACTACAAAGACGCTTTGTAGCCCTTGGTCCCACCGAGCGCTGGAGAGAGGTTTCTGTCTAGGTCAGC
This sequence comes from Brevimyrus niger, assembly GCA_015164015.2. Classification (NCBI taxonomy): domain Eukaryota; kingdom Metazoa; phylum Chordata; class Actinopteri; order Osteoglossiformes; family Mormyridae; genus Brevimyrus; species Brevimyrus niger. Next base: position 21,437,456 of record JAABNY020000108.1, read on the forward strand.
ATTCTGGAGACGCATGTTGAGGCGGATATGCCTTCCCACCCCCCCAAATGAGACCGGTTACCTGAGTAACAACTCATTCAGGCGTTTGTAGCATCACCCCTGCTTATAAAATCCAGCCCAGATCCGGTCTTGCCTTCCACATTTTAAACCGGCTGTAAAACACAGAAATAACACCCAGAACATATGATCTCCTCATGTGAATAGTATGTTTTTTATGCTCTGTTTGAACAGAAGGAACCAGAATAACCTTCACAATTAAGAGTCAATATTTGTAGCACCATTACGGTGTCTGTCGGTGTGGGATAGATTAAACCTGCACAAGTGCTGCTCTTTCCAGGTGATACCTTTTAGGAAACACTTTGCAGAGATGATGCAAATTTCACGCCTGGTAAACTACTATCAAACCAGCCCAGAGGGCAACCTTGGAAAATGGAACAGAATCGTTAAATAAGACACAAGCAGGCAATATTTTTTTCTTTCAACATGCACACCTTCAATATCCAAGAACATCCAAGGCACATTAATCGGCAAAATGTCACCAAAAGATATTATTCAATTCACCCACTGAGATGTCAAAATATGAAATAGATTGTAATAACTGGGCAGTGAAGTGACGGTGCAGCAAACATGGCGCCGCATACTTAACAGAAAAGAAGTAAAAGAATAATGGACAAAACAAGTCAGGAATAATGAGGTCCGATATTGCCAAAACAATTGGGCTTTATATTAAGTGCATAAATTGAATAGCACAGCAACAGTCTGAAGCCACATAATGCCAGATCCAGAAAGTAAAAAAATCCAAACCAGGATTTCGTTTCAACCAACCAGCTGAGTACTATATGGCTGTGAATCTATATACTCAGCAGGTTGGTTAAAACAAAATCCTGGTCTGGATTTTTACTTTATGGACCTGAAATTTCCACCTCTGCATAATGCAAAGTTAGCAGGGAATGTAGTAATATCGCCGTTTGGGAGGGGTTTGTAAAAATGGGGGTCTGTCATCTGTAAGGGTTTAGTTCTCAGTCTCGGGAGCGGCTGGTCTGTCGGGATTCCCAAAGCGGGAGCAGCAGAGTACCCCGGAAAAAAGGGAAAAGATTCTTTAACATCAGCGTGTACACTTTACTGCTGACTCCCCGTCACACTTTAAAAGTGTGCAAATGAGTCGAAAAACCCCAGACATGTCACACACACACACACATATGGAAACTTTTGTTTGAGGTGTGTCACTTGTGGGTACCTCTGTTAATCTTCGAAAAAAGTACAGTACATACTGTGACAGTCTATTAGCAGTAACATACACCAGTAAGTGCCATTATCATTGAAAAATCAGTACTGTCTAATGTTTATATTCCCTATGTGGCTTCCATGGGAACATCTGTTATTACGGAAGCCTTTTAGAAACGGGAGATAAAGCCCACCGATTATGATCTATTGATTTGGCGGCTCAGAGGCCTGGTGGTATACGTGGTGGTATTGGTTGTATATGTGGTGGTATTGGTGGTACACGCGGTAGTACTGGTGGTATATATACGGTGGTGTTGGTGGTATATGTGGTGGTATACACGGTTGTGCATCCATGTCATACCTGTGCTCTCCAACTATTCCCTTTATTTGTTGCATGCGAGCAGAATTATTATTATTATTATTATTATTATTATTATTATTATTATGCACTGACATTTTGTGCGCTGGGAACAGGTGAAACACAAGCACGTGGGTGCGCCGGGTGATCCTGCCCCTTCAGTTTGTGAAAAGCAAAGTTAACGTCAGAAAAAAATTATCAAGCTTGTGGAAGCAAGATGGTATAAAGAAGCTATTAGAGTGAGTTTCATATTTGTGAAATCTGTAAAATGTAACTGCAAAGCATTGCATAAGTATCTTATTGGGTTTAAAAATTGTCGTTTGCTTCTCAATGCTGGTAATCTAATGCATATAATATCTGGAGGACATTAAGGGGCATCTGGCCCCCCTGACAGAACAACTGGCCCCAGCCTCCCCCCCCCTTGCCCCAATTGATATGGTGTAGAATGGCCACTGATGTGTTTTTCTCCTTGCAGTAAATTTATTCCCTGTTTGCAGAGTAAATTTTGCCCCCATGTACAGATCCCAGCTCCCACAATCATTGCAGTCCAGGATGCACTGATGCTAATCTAGATGAGGGCTACGAGGGACGGATATCTGTGCTCTCGTGGGCCATGTCGCCCCGGCCAGATCCGGAGATGGAGGCAGATTTTTGCTCGGAAGCCTATTATTAAATCAATGATACACGCATTGTGTGGACCAGAGCACACAAGTGTGTGCTTACTCTACAATCCCTGAACCAGCCCACGGAAACAAAGCAGGGGTTAGGCGGAAGCCAGCCTCTCTCTTATGCATTCATAGCCGCATTTGCTCAGTCCCGATCTTTACTACATAAGATTCAAACAAATAAACAAGCTTTAGATCTACGGTTGAGCATGTTGACCACGATTCCGTTTGAAATTCACGACAAGGTCTTATTAATATTTATGCGCCCGTTATTATGCACAAGTGTTTTGTTTCTTTTCTCTATCTCAGTGTCATATTAATGACATTTATATTTTTTGTTTGCATTGTTCTGCGCAAAATAAAGTGCACTGTGAATAGAAGAAGGTAGCTGTGTGTGTGTGCGTGTGCACGTGTGTGTGTGTGTCGAGTGCATGTGTGTGTGTGTCTGATAAGAGTGGGGGGCTGAATTACAGGGCAGGGTGTCGGAACACCGTTGGGGTTTAGTGGGAGTTATGTAGAATACGCATCTATTACTGCTGTCAGAGCTGTGTGGAGTCTCTGCCCCCTGGACGAATGCAGCAGAGGAGCATCTCGCTGCCGTGAAGCTCCATAGAAACACAGTCTTGAGCTGAGCGGCAGCTCATTCTGCTTGGAAGCAGGGGAGCGCGAGGATCGGCGAGCCTCGGCAGTGGGGAGACAAGAGTGGCTGTTGCGGGCCAGCCGCTGGTGAGTGCCGGAAACGCCGCACTGCATCCGACCGTCCGCGCACTCCCACCCGCGCCGCCGAGATGCGCTTTTTTCCGCCCTCTCTCCCATCCGTCCGGCTGGCTCAATGGGAACAGGTTGCCCATCCCGGGAAGAGCGGGGGAAAGCGACAGAGGCAGTGCACGCGTGCGCCTGGTTCTCGGGGAGGCAGTCAATTTATCAGAAGCTTTTATTTCCTGCGCAGACGAAGTTCATTATTGTGTTAATTGCGTCTCTCTCCCCCTTCCTTTTTGTTTTGCCATGTTTTCAACTACATCAAAGCTGGTCGGGTCCTCTGGTCTTCCTCCGCAGTGACATCCTCGGCTTTTTAAAATTTGTTTCATCAATGATCGCCGCTCACTTCTGGGTGACGCGTGCTGATGGCTTTGTACAAGTGAATCTCATTTGAGAGACCAATTAACGTGATTCTATTAATAAAGGTGAGGCCACGGTAATCTTTCATCGAAGTACTTCTGTGTCTTCCGCACTGTTATTGTGCACTTTTTTTTAATTTCTCGTTTAATTCGCGGAGCATCAGAGTCTGAGTGTGTTGCGGCGTGTGAAACCCCTCGCTCTCATCCCGCTTCGCGTCCTCGCTGTCTTGGCTCAGCAGTTTTGTAACTGGGGGGTACCGTCGCTCGGAGCCTGGCCCCCAACCAAAAGGTTACAGCACGCGATGTACGGCCAGATCCCCGGTGTACGCATGGACTCACTTCTTCGCAGTGCGCCCCGCTCACTTCTCTCTGTTCGGGCGCCTGTTCCCGTTAACTTTCAGTCCATGTGGATGCGCATCAGGTGCAGCACTGCAGAGCCGGCGCGAGAGGACCCCCGCAGAGCGCTGTAGCGCCTCCAAAAGGTCTTGCGGGTAAATTTGCGCTGGTCTATTATGAGCGGATCCAGTTTTTTTTTTTTTTTTGCACCCTCACTGCAGATGTTGCATCCACAGGTCTCCATCTCGTGAATTTCTGCAGTGCACGCATGGAGGAGGGCAGGAGAGGGTTACACCGTGTGTGTGTATGTATGTGTGTGTGGGGGGGGGAGCATGAAAAAGCCCCCATATGGTCCTCCCACTAAAGTCCCTGCCTCAAGCTGATGGGGTTCAACTGGAAATGTCTGAGCAAGCGAGTCGTGCAAGCGAGCACAGTGCTTTGTGTTGCCAGTGCTTTGCACGTTTCCACCCTCTTCCCTGTGCAGTCGCAGTCTGCCGCTCAGTACTTTCCCAGTAGCGGCGGCAACAGCGGCTAATGCATATCACATCAGTTTTCCGCAGTTCCCACCTCCGTGGACAGTGCTCTGTGATGTGGGAGGGTGGGATCATGTCATGCTTGCCGCTGGTCTGCCGAAGCGTTTTGGGATGGGGGTTTTGCGGGGGGGTGGAACTGTGGGGCCTTACGTGTGCCAG
>JAABNY020000108.1:21441858-21456167 GCA_015164015.2 Brevimyrus niger
TTGTGGGGGGGGGGTCACTCATTCTTCTTACACGTTACATCGCTTCTCTCGGAAGATATCGCACGGTGTGAGTTCACATCGCCCCGGTGTGTTCGCCCAGGCCGGCAATTAGCAATGTGCAATATGACGGGAAAATCTGCGGCAAAAATTAGCTTTCTTATTGACCTCTGGAGAGGCGGCCTTGTCCAAGGGCGATAAACACAGCGCTGTTCTGACAGGGGTGCCCCAAGGGTCGATTCCTGGCCGCTACAAAAAAAAAGCAGTGCAGTTTCCTGTGACAAGGAACGTGTAGCAAAATTTTCCTCCGACAGTGTGAGCACCGTTATTACAAGGCAGGACATGCTGTTCCGTTGTTCCTTTAAATTCCCACTAAATGACCCTTCATAAGATGCTAACGTTTTGTAGCATTAACTTTATTAATGTGGTTGCAGAGTTATAAGTATAATTTCATTCAGCGTCCACGGGAATCTCTGTCTTCATGGACGAAAAAAGGCTTTGAGCCGAAAGATCTCATACCCAATAGGGCAGAGAATGAACTAATTCTAATGTAACTTGTCAGCAAACCTGAATGAACCTAGTATGATACAGAAGAAGATTACTTCGCTTAGATCAAAAGTGATCAATTATTTATAGATCAAAAGCATAAGCTAATAAATATGACAAAAGGAATGCAGACATAAAATCCAGGCCAAAGCACCAGCGTCCTATAAAAGGGAATAAAACTGCAAAGTTGCAGTTCATGCAGCTGTATGCTACACGTCTTCCTGCATGGTCTTTATACCCCCTTACGCACCGACCAATCAGCTGTCAGGATAAAGCCAACTGCCCTGCACTTAATGGCTTGGAGGTTCAATTAAAACATTGATACAGTCCAGGAGTCCTGAAAAAAGTAGCAGTATGATCTTGTAAAGTTGCGGGCTGGGAATTCCAATCACTGATCCCGTGTTGAGGTTTTAGTGGAGAGCAGGTTATTCTGTCTTTAGTTGTAATATAATTCAATAAACCAAAAATTTGCTTCTTCAAAATGGGCTTCCATCAGTGGTAGATAACTGAATGACTTACAGTGTACAGAACAACTTTTCATGTGTACATTTGTGCCCCTGTTCTTGTCCCTAATTCTGTAATTAATGCACGTTAACCCTCTATCCCAAAAAAGTCACTGAAAGCCAAAAAAACATTTTTTTCAGGGAGAAAGATGGATGACTTTTTGCGTGAAGGAGATATGAGCCTGGTAAATCCTCAAGCGCCAATTTGATGCGGCAGCGATTTGCCAGCCAATTTCACTTTGCTACAGACAGGGGGCGCCGGCAGTGATGTTCCCCTAGGGCACTAACTCAGCTTGGACCAGTACTGAGGAGAAATATCTATATTTCTAGTTTTATCTTTGTGAGCAGACTAGCAATAGGCAGAATAGGCAGCTGCCTAGGCCCCCCAAATTACCTGTGTTGTGGGGGGAGTGAAACATTCAGCAGTGCCAAGTTTTCTTGGCAGAGGAGGGGGGGCCTTCCAAGCAGAGCTTTAAAGGTAGAGTCGGCCATGCTTGTGGGGACATTTTCCCTAAAGGGAAAAGAAAGCAGTTTAGAAAAGATTCAAACAGCAGAATGTCTTCGACACTGGACGATTGCAAACCGTGTATCTGAGATCTCCTCCTCGATGTCTGCGGCTTTGCACGCGGCCAGTCTGTTCTCTCCTGTGAATATCTGCTCATCAAACCCAGGCCCAGCTGCCTTTGATCTCAACCCGGTCTGCTCCCCGCAGTCATCCGCTACAAATGCTAATCATCCCCAGTCGCACCGCTAAAATGGCAACTGGGAGCATCATGCAGCAAACCGTTTTCCAGTAGGGCTGAGGTGAGGCGCTGCAGCGTATTTTTTAAGCACTACATCAGCACGATCTCATCAACTACACACAGCTATTAAAAGATACCCTGGCTATTGCTGTCTGTGGCACAGCAGCCGGGGGCATATGTGTCAGCTCGTGCCGATCCACGGAGTACCCCCAACCACCCACCCTCCTCAACCTCAGCGCCACAACCAAGAAGATACATGGTAATAAGTTCCTAATGGTGAATCATGACACGGCGCCCTTTATGTCTCATCCTCCTACGCATATTTTCTGTGCTCCAGTCAATGTTAATGAGAACGCCTCGCCTGGATCTTAGCGGCACGCTAAATCGTCCTACGTGTCCGAGTCTATACACTCGCTCATTATTTATGAGTATTCGCAAGAACCGGATAAGTGTGTGGGCTGTGAGCTGGACCTTGCAGCCGGCTTGTTGTTCTGACAGGTAACAGGTATCTTTCTGAGTGCAATAACAACGGCCAAGACTTGAGGTGGGTTCCGTGCACTCAAAGGGGAATGAGTTTTAAACGGCAATAAAGTATTGCAAACATATAAAACTTTACCGTTTGATCAGTGCAATGGCCTCCTGTTTTTTTTTTCACCATTTTTTAGTAGCAGAACAGCAAGCAGTAGCTGGTAACTGATCGTTTTGAGGATTTAAGTTCTGTCAGAAATAGCTGAGTGTGAAAGTAGAGGGTTAGCACTGAGAGATGCAGGAAGGTGTTAATTTGTGTGTGTTTTTTTTTTTTTGCATCTCTAAGGTGTGCAGGGAAAGAGGTAGACTGTCTAGAAGACAAGTTCTCTGCTTTTTCGATAAAAGCATAAGGCTGACAGTACAACAATGTGACTAAGTAGCATGGACTGAACATGGCATGACTGTCTGTCTACAGGTGGGGATGGAGAATACGTACAATTCAATGTAAGACTGCAGTTATTTCCGAATTCCTTAAAACTGGGGGCCTTTGCTTTCCGGCATATCTTGTGAATAGAGGGCGGATGTCAGGTGGCTAAGCCGCTTTAAATCGGAGCAATGGCACAGAGTGTTGCAGTGCTTGTTGTCAGATCTCAGAAAGCCTTTGTAGAGGAAAGTTCACCTCAGTCAGTGATGTTGTGTTCTGATATGTCGCAGCAAGTTAGTTGTTTCATTTTGTACTGCATGTGGAATATAGAGGTGAGGGGTAATTACTCTAGACAGTGAGACTTTGAATTTCTGTGTCATGCAGACACATACATCCTTTATATCGGTCCACTGAACTTCTAACAATAATTGCATATACCCTTTGTGATTATACCATCCCACACCTTTGTTGGCATTTTCTTGTTGTTTTATATATCTTCTTTCCAAGATAAGCCTTGTGTACCTCTGAAGTGTTCAGTATATGTATCGAGCCCAACTACTTGAATTTCCTAAGCCTGGGTTAACGGAACCCCCTGTGATTGTTTTGTGCAATGCGCTATAGCTGTGTGGAAATCCATAATCAAGACAAAAAGGTCACTTGTGACACAAAGGGAGGACCCGGACATGAAATTGTCTTTTTTTTTTTTTATCTTATTTTCCAATAGCGCAAAATTTGTACCTTAGCTTACACCCAATACCTGTTTTGTTTTCCTAATTGTTTGACTTGCATTGAAGATCAAAACAGCTGCCCTAACACCTCCACTATTTGGTTAAGCCTGTCCCCACATAGAATCCCTGTTCCAGCTTCCCTTCCACCCTGTCCTGCTTGCCCTGCCACCTGGAAAATGTCTCATATCATGGCGCGGTGGTCGGGTCACCGCAAAGACATGCCGATCGGCGACTACGTAGCGTCATTAGGCGAAAAGGCAAAAACCGATTACCTGTTTTCTTGGGTCAGCTGATCACAACTGATTTTGGGATTATACAATGAGACTGGAAAAGGCAACGTCTGATTAAATGAAAAGGTTACTTGGCCTGAGAAAGGCCTACTGGCACTGAAAAATCAAAGTAATTGCTATGTGGGAAAACCGCAGCTGAACTGCGTTGTGTGTCAGTGAGGTGGGGGTTTATTTTGTCATCAAGAAGGTCCTTGGGGGAAAGAAAAGAAGTTGTGTAGCTTCAGGGCTCGAGCAATCACCTCACTTTGATGAGTTACATGAAAGCAGTTCCCTGTTATTGAGACAACATGTGACTTAAAACTCCTTAAATTAACCCTGGGACTGTGTGAGTCAGAATGAATAATGCAGCCCTTGACTTGCATAATCCTGGCTGTCACATGCATCTTTCCCTAAGGAAGCTCTTGATTGGCTCACTAGTTCCCCTGGGATGTCAATCAATTAGGAAATCCAATGAGATGAGATAATAGTTTCTGGAAGCCGTCATACATGGGTTGTACTACAGTGTCTACCCATTTTAATTATCTTAAAAAAAAACTGTCTTCAAGATGATGAATTAGTTCAGAAGTCTCTTGGTTTACACATTGTTGTTAGAAATAATTTAACAGGACTGATGAAGCACTTTTTTTTCTACTGCAAACTTGCCATAGACTTTGAAATTGATAATCACCATACACTCCAGAAGTGCCAATATTTTGCACCTTATTTAATTTTTTTTTATAAAATATTGAAAGATAAATATAAATCAATCTTCATCAATTTTCTAACTGCTGGTCACTTGGGGCCCAGGAGCTTTTGACAGTGTGTGGAGCGAAGACGGGTGGGGGGGTCAGTCCATTGCAGGGAAAATACTCCAAGTGCATTTCAGACGCTAATTAACCTAACTGCTTGTCCTTTTGACTGAGCCACCATGCAACCTCATGTAAATCATAAAAGCACTAATTATATTGTCACCTTAACCCCACACAAGCATGTCTACTGAGGATTTTTTTTACACTGCCATTTAAACAAGCCCTTGTCCTGAAATAATGAAAGAAATTAAATGGCTCAGTTAAGAAATTTGTTTCGGTCGACAAATCTGAAAGTATAAATATCCCTTAAGGCTGTTGCATTACAGGCAAACATGGCATATTCATCTCGAGGATTTTTTTATTTACGTAATGGGCAGATTTCGACTGAGCCATTGGAGCATAAGAAGGCTTCTGAGTTTGGGCCTCTAACCTCAGTGTGAATGACTGTATAAGATAAGGCCTATTGGTCAAACGTCAGAAAATAAATCCGCTGTAGTTAAGGAGGTCTACAGCTTATTCATGATCTGGAATGCCAAGCTATAACATAAACTGCTGATCGAGGGACACAAGGCCGACCCCAGGCCGACCCCAGATGCATGTGGCAAGTCATGCGGAGTATCGCTGATTCCAGTAGAGTGGAAACAACCCCCCCCCCCCAACCGTAGATACCTCCCTTCCTGATGAGCTCGACAGCTTCTGTGCTTCTTTTGATCAGGACAATGAAACACCAGCCCTCAAAGCTGCCTGGCTTCCAGATGATCAGCCTATCAGAGTTTCCATCTTTGATGTTCCGGCTGCTCTGAACAGAGTTAATGCACATCAGGCTGCTGGCCCTGATAGCATCCTGGGACGTGCACTAGCACCATGCCCTGGACCAACTGTCCAAGGTTTTTACTGACACCTTCAACCTGTCATTGGCCCAGGCTGTCATTCGGATGTGGCTCAAAATCACAAACATTGCTGAATGACTTCCTGCCAGTGTCACTCACCCCCATCGTCACCAAGTGCTCTGAAAGACTGATCTTGACTCACCCCAAGTCCAGCCCACCTTCCACACTACAGTCATCCCCTCTATTCTGATCAACGATCTCAAGGACCTCGACATCATCACCACCCTTCGCACCTGGACGCTTGACATTCAGACTATCAGAGCAGAGTCTGTTAGATTAAACAGGCTCACCTCATCTCCTCGGACCCTGAACACTGGCGTCCCGCAGGGCTGTGTGCCCAGCCCACTTCCCTACTGCCTTTTCACCCATGACTGCGTTCCCTTCCCGTACATAGATCAAATACCAAAATCAAATTCGCAGACGACACCACTGTGGTAGAACTGAAATATTATAATGATACATCTGTCTACAGGGAGGAAGTCCAACATCTGGCAACTTGGTGTACTGGGAGTAACCTTGCCCTTAACAAGAAGACGAAAGAACCTACCGGAAGAACAGAAGCAGCGGACATGTCCCCATTCACATTAATAGTACCGAGGTGGAACGTGTGTTCAACTTCAGATCAGAGAGGATCGGTCTGGGTCCTTTAATTCTTTTAGCTTGGTTAAAAAAGGGCAAGAGTGCCTTTATTTTCTGAGAAGGCTATAGGAAGCCTGCCTGTATCCTCAGATCCTGGTGAACTACAGAAACGCTACTGAGAGCATCCTGTGTTATGGTATGGATTGGCAGCTGCCCCATAGGTGACAGGAAGGCCCTGCGACAGACGGTTATAACTGGCCAGCACGCCATTGGTGTCCCACTCTCGGCCATCGCAATGTCTGAGGTGGGCCCGCTGCATCATGGGAGATCTCCACACCCCAACCATGGACTGTTTGATCTTCTTCCATCAGGAAGTAGCCTGAAGTCTTACACCAGCAGACCCAGGAATAACTTTTCCACAATAATCACCATGCTTACCTCCCAAAGCCCGAAGTAGCCCACTCCCCACGCCCCCAATCCCTGAACCATACTTTTCATTCTGTGGCCCCCATCTGTTCTGTTTTGCACACAGTAATCATTTCCAACTGTCTGTACTCACAATATATAATGTATAAAATATTCTTTCATCCCCTTTGCACTTAACTCATGTCAATCCTTGATTCTTTGCACCTTATTTGTAAATATTGCTGAACTGTAGAACATTTGTATTCTCTGTACATACTTTATGTTGCAAAAATCTGGACATCATCCTATATGCTCCTACATGCCACACTATTTTCTACTTTGCACTAATATAATTTGTTAAGGTTGCCTTGCCAACCATTTTAATATTTAAAATATATAAAACCTTATATAATTTATTTATAACCCCTCATGTAAATATTACCTCATAAGATCCTTATACTACTATTTGCAGTTCTAGTTACTGTAGATGTTAAATTGCATTGTACACGAACTGGTGTGCAATGACAATGAAGTTGAATCTCAAGCACAACAGTGTTAAATGATGGATGGAACAGCTGTATACAAAGCACTATGACAATGCGTCTCTTGTTATTATTTTGTACTTGTACGTTTTCCTCGCCATCCTTCTCATACGGGACAGAGCCACTGGAGCGTAGAGCTGTAGCTTTACCCACATAAAAGACTCATCTAGTGGCCATAGTTATAAAGTGAGGAAGTGAATCACTGCTTTTTGTTACTCAGGAAATTAGTGAAAATGCGGGCATCGGTTTCCTGAAGTTTTTTTGTATTCAGGGACCAAATGCATGCAGTCGGGATGATTCCAGACTCTTAATGTGTGTGTCTGAGTATATTCAACCCTGGGCTCAACAATACAGGGAAAGGATTTTTTGGACGCATTACTGACAATGGATAGAAGTTAATAATAATGATGGTATCACTGTGTAGTGTGGTCTTATGCCTTTGGCGATATAAATCCTGCCAGGAACCCACAGATGTTCTTACGGTTCAAGGCAGCGGGGACAGCTGCTAAGGGAATCCCACATTATCCGCAGAAACCTGGACCCTGGCCAAGGTTTAATTGTCAAGTTGTACTCACAGATGTTTTATGGCTTCTGAGAGAATGAGTCTTTCAGACGTCCTGTCCGCGATGTGCCGCGGCTTGCAGTCCATCGGTGTGCTCTTATAGCAGCCTCAGCCCCCCACCGAAAGCCGTTTTGAGTTGCAGGCAGGCGTTTGGACCGCGTGCGTCTTCAGAGAGCCGCATCCGTCTGAGTGTCTATCACATACGGCATCCAAGCCACCCCGGACATATCTGCTCAAGGAGCTAAATCTACTTCCTTTCGGCATGAAAGCGGCGGAGCGGGTGCCCCCACTGGAGAGATGGGTATTTGGGGCTCAGCGGCGTTCAAAGGGAACACAACAAGAAAGAGGCGAGCGCAGCAGCTCCAGTCTTTACCGCGCATCCGAACCCAGCCTGCTTTTGATGTGCATTTTGATAAAGAAGCTGGAGTTAGTACAGAGCTTTCCATTTGGACCCAGGCGGACTTCAGATGATTTAATGAAGTTCTCTGATTGAATAGAGAATGGACCTTATTAATGTTAAATACTGTTATTTTATTGCCAAACCAGTTCATCTGTCCAAAGAGATATATAGTGCTAAATTAAACAGCTGGTCGTCTTACTGCGGCAATTTTGCTTAGGGTAACATGCATAAATGTTAGGACACCCAAGCCTGCCAAGGACTGAGTGTGCAGCCATGAGATTTGAAGTCCTCTTTTGCAGAGCTGGCCCAAGCCCATGTGGTGCCCTAGACATTTCTGACCACTACCAAGCTTGATGTCTTTTATATCCACATAACACTTCTCTGGGTAAAAGAACATGCATATGTGACATGGGGGAACTGGCTGGGTACTGTAAGTAGGCGCCCCTTTGCAGTTGGCACACTAAACAGTCATCTATGACACCTAATCCTAGAATGCCATCCTACCACAAACCCCCAACTTATTCCCTGTAAGGTAGAGGACCTCCTTATAGGGCTGAATGTACATTAATATCATAACCAGGATGAAACAACTGCAGGATAAGGGTCTTGCTCAGAGGCTCAGTGGAGTAGAATCACTCTGGGCATTCAAGGGATTAGAACCATCAAGCTTCCTGTTGCAGGCGCAGATCCCTATTCTCAGAGCCATCACTTCGACATTAGTCGGTGAACAGTGTTAATTGCATTCCTATTTTTCCAAGCGATTTGCAGTTGAGTTGTTTTGATGCAATTAGACTTTTGATTGGGCAATCAGTTGCAGATGTTAATTAAAATATGTATCTCTCTGTGCAAGTGTTGCAGACTTTTCAGGACATTAATACCATTGGCAGTTGATTACGTATACAAATATTACACAGTCGGTGACTCTTTTAAGCTCTTTCTGGTGTGAAAACTCAATGCTTGGAAATATTGTGAACCGCATGGAGTCAGAAGCCGTGCATGAGAGTAAACACAAGAACAGCAGCATGGCTGTTTCTGCATTAAAGTGGGCCGAAGGAAGGATGGGCTGCCTGCAACGGCCTCGGATACTTGTGGAGGCCATCTTGAGAATATTCACGGATGGACTTTTTCATTCCTGAGACTGAAAAACGGTGCAGCGTGTTTCCAGTGGGAAGAAGAGTAAGATTTGTTATGGGTGGTGGAGATTTTGTGGGGGGAGAAGGTGTCATGGTGGGTTCTCCAAGGGGTACCATGACTGCTCTCCATAGCCATAGCCAGAAATGCATTTTGCTGTGGGGGGCAGCAAATTTATGGGGGGGGGGGCTAAATCTCATTTTCTTGCTACTTGGCTATGTGTCTGTTTGGGAGCAAAAACAAATTTGGGCTGCGGTGGATCGAACGTGTAATTTTACTGCTAAGTACAATTAAGACATTCCGAACAACCGACGTGATTTAACAGAAACGTTGGCAATAGCTTCAATCATTGAGTGGGTAAGCAGGTCTCTGCAGGTCAATTCAAAAATCTTTCTCTGTCCAAGGAATTTCCTCTCACAAGACTGAAATCCTGCTTTGTTGCCAGAGCCCTGCTTATACTGCTTAGGATGCACAGGGGAGAGTGAAAAGGGTTTTATTTAAGTACCAAAAAATGGGGATTTAAACTCCGCAGAGGCCTCTGTGGCAGGCCTGACCATGACCTGTTGTTAACGGCGAGGCAGTATGAACAGACTGAAACGGCACTGATAGTGGATTTCTGCTTTGCGTCCCCAACACACGATGTGGTCAGTGTGACTCCTCGCCCTCTGTCTCCTGTAGCGGCAGCGGCGGACATTTATAGGTGGACCATTTTGGAACGAGATGATTTATAATGAGTGGGAGAGTGGGCATCTATCGGGTAATGGGTAGGTTTCTATGGAAACCAGGTTAGATTTGAAGGCACTTGAAGAACAACCCCAGGGCTCTCTGACTCTGCTTCACAACATGGCTTAATTAAATTTGTTGCTCTGATGACATATTTCATATGGCCCAAGCTTCCCGTGCGCAAAGAGAAGCTGAGAAACCAGCCGTTCTATGTGGGCAGAGGAGCACACATTAGAATCTCATTTTTCAACAGCCAGAATTAGCACGATTTTTGCAAATTCAAGTTTAGCTTGATATCAGTATAGCTGACGTGTAATTTTCATTAGATGATCACGAGAACGGGATATTAGGGCTGTAAGAAGACACGTGCGTACGATGAAAGCGTTTTAGCGTGTAATCTTCCAGCCCAGCAGCATGCGTGTAAACGGTATTGCATCTGCATTAAAAGCCACCGGGAGATTCCATCAGCGTGTCTATGTCTCAGCAGATTGCTGATCCATGAAATTGCACATGGTCTGTTTTTGAACGAATCTGCCATTTGGAGTTTGCCTGTTATGTGGGCAATTGAAATGATACTGAAAGACTATATTCCCTGCGGCATTGTGGCATTAATTTCTTTTCATTCACAGATATGCTCTTGCATAAGCCATTAAGTTCATTACAATGTGTGCCCTCTTAAACTACGGAAGTCCAATTTCTAGCGGCTTAAACCAATTTAATTAGTGTGTGTAGAAGTGGATTAGTTCCCGGAATGCTAAATATTACTGCCTAGTAGAAATATCCTCATGGTTTCTTTCCTCTTTAATCAGAGTTATCTGTCCCAGATATATAGTACCTTGTTTCCAATCTAAACAGAACCGTTATCCTTTGCCTTACACCAAGTGGAAAATCATTTAAATTGTTCGCATTTAAATGGATATCGATTTGTAAGCAATGATGAGAAAGTTGTGAAAGCAACAGTTCAAGATACAGTAGCTCTGCACGCATATTCATTCTGCACTCATGTAATGCCTGATTCTCCACACTTAGATGCTCTTTGTCTTTTTTTCTTGTTTTCTTAGACCAGGCTCCACGTTTCCACAATAGTGAAAGATCCACCACAGGACATAGGACATCGATATATTATACCGTTTCCCCCAATAATGAAAGCTTTTGGAAAATTCCTCTTGATTGATCTGAGGGCAGGTTCATCTCAGGGGAAGACATTGTTAATTGAGCTCCGCATCTCACGCCAGGACTCTCTCACTCTGTCAGGGCACCCTGACCCGCTGGGAACCGGTTCTGGTTCATTAGGCATACTTGTCTCAGGAACTGGGCCATGACACCTGCTCTGCTCTCCTCCGCTACAATGGGCCAATAAGTGCAGACTGAGGTCTCTAAGTTGGAAGCAAATTATTGGGATTATGGAAACATTGTATTATTAACACCTGATCAATTGCGATGAATAGTGACTCAAAGGCACTCTAACAGTTAAATAGATAAAAAAAAAATCAGTATTATAGCGTTGTCTTTCATGTTCATCCCCATTGCCTGAGTTGTGGATTGGCTGCGCCTTTCATATGCTGTCAGTTTAGCCATGGACTGCAGAACACATTTGAAAAAGGTGGGGGGGTGATGAGATTGGGGGGGGGGGGCAGTCATGCCCACTTGTCTGCTTTTGAAAAACTCAGCAATAACCTTTTGTTTTAAAAACCACAGATATAACCTGGGCTTTTATTAGTACAAGTTCTGATTATTTGTAAGCCATTTTTTTGTGATTGCTCACGGCTGCGTTCTTGAAGATGCTTCGCGACTCATGAACGCAGCTGAGCCTTTGGGCCTCTGCTCTGTTTTTGCCGTATCTGGAGGAGCAGCGTCTCATGTCAAGGTGTTGTGGGATTGTCTGTTGAAACATTCCCCGTCTGAGTGAGCAACGGAGGAAAGAGATGAAAATAAATCCGTGGATCACGCATGAATATGTGGGCAGCGGGCTTTAAAAAAACGGTGGGTGTGTTGTGGTGTTTTCTGTCAAAAGTAGAAACAGTAAGTTAAGGAAATGAGTCAACGGAGAGTTACAGATCCTACGGTGTGAAAAATCTTGTCCCAGGTAGGGATACACGCTCAGAAAAAGGGTGCCAATTTGTACCTTTGCTTGTTATTGGGGCTGTACCCTCAAGGGTCTGCCAGTCGTACCCATATCTGTAGGTACTTATACCTTTTACGGTACAGAAATGGACTCCGAGCAACATTTTTGCACCGTTGGGGGTGCATTAATGTTGTTTGTACCATGGGGAGTCCATTTCTGTCAGAATTGTAAGGTACAGCCCCAGTGACAAGCAAAAGTACAAACTGGTATTCTTTTTTCTGATAGTGTATGCCACGCCCTCGCTCCTTCAGGCACTCTGCTCAATTTATCGCAGGATTCGATTGAATCCCCTGTTCATTTGAACCTCATTTGAAGACGGCTAAAACCTCAGGCAAAATGTACGTCATGCATCACAACTTGCTGAAACCCAACATGAGGAGAAGCATGCAGTCTGTCTTCAGATTTGTCATATTAAGCGTGATATGGGACCAAAAATTCACCCCTCCAATCAATCTTATTACTGCTCATCCTAGACAGGGTCCTGGGCGTTCCAGGGGAGATATGTCCTGGATGGCATGCCAAACCCATCACAGGGCACATACACAGCACAGACGTGCATGCTGGGAAACTCAGATTTAGCCAACCTACATTTGTCTGGATATTGTGAGAAAATAGCCGGAGGAAACTAACACAACAAGGAACATAAATATTATACAAACACACAGCAGAAGAGAGATCCAAGCCCCCAGCCTTGGAGGAGTGAGACAAAAGTACTACCTGCTGAGTCACTGTGCCACTCAAGGGCCCCGTCATTAAGCTGTTTTTAGTGACTCTCGACTTCAGGGTTAAGCTTAATTAGTTCGACCCTCTGTTGAGTTGCTGGAATAGGGAAATTAGTATTACACAAATTGTTTGCAAAAGGTGAGCACTTTTTCTGCATATGTATTTCAGCGCCCATGGGGATCGCAGGTCAGAGAGTGACCAGGGCTAATCATTGTTGCAGATTTTGCGACCATATGGCTCCTGCATAATTAAAACTATAAAGCCTTAATTAATTGCGAGGCACGGGCTAGGCTTTCAGGTGCAGTGTTCAACATATGCTTAGCAATTTGCATTTAATTTAACATAAAAAGAGAACATCAAAATGTTGCGTGTGATGAAACGAAAGCCACTCAGGAACGCTTAAATACTTAATACTTGTGTGCATTTGTGTGTTAGATATATTTAATATAATTTGTTAAATCGAAATGCAGGCAAAGTTCCATAAGATGCGGTGCAGTCATCAATTATGGTTCAATCATGTGACAATCCAAGCTGCTCTGATGGAAGGAAAAATGATACCAGACCTGATGCAAACAGAAACAGGGAGTCAGAGTGTAAATCGGGCTAACAAATTTCTAGTGGCAAAGATAATGAGTTATTTAGAATCAGGGAATTGTATTTAAAGGCCAACAGCGTTCCCTCTGTGTGAGTCATGACAGAGCTGGCTTCTCTGAATTACAATTTATATCTCCAGTGGGTCCAAATGGTAAGGCTGGTGGGTCCTCTGTGCCTTTATCCTTTGCAAACACATAAATGATAATCATAGAAATGAGACCTTTGTCCCGTTTCCCCCATTCCGAGTCCCTGCTTCTGACAAGCTCCCGTGACAGATTTGCTCATTGCCGCAGTTTCCCGGAATGAATAGGGTCCCTCTGAAAATGGGCATTTACCGATTATAACTATAATTACATCTTTGCCTGTCTGCAAGTCAAACCCAGTAAATTTTACTGTGGTACTACTGGGGTTTATGTGACCACACATGTCTTCTTGTCTGGGGTCTGTAGCAGTGTTTTTCAAGCAGGATAACTTGAAGCAGATTTTTTAATTTTGGATGCAAAATCGCAGCTTTGCTACTTCATTCATGCAGATGTTGTGTGTTTTTCCTTATCAATTGACTATTAATCAGCCAGACAATTTATTGTACAGTAATTTTAAACACCCCTTTGGTATAATCAAATGCTAATGTTTCTTTTTATAAAAATAAAAAGACTCAGCTTATGCATAGTGCTTGTGTGGGTTTTCTGGCTTTATGTTGTGGACCCACAGTAGTCAGGACTGAAGTAAAATCATCTTCTTTTATTGAATGTATATGGTCTAATTTATAAACTCTCCCTGTGTTATAACATCGGTGCTTCCTGTCTCACCTCTTATAATATTCAAACTTAATGCACGCTGTACATTAGAAGTGTCACGCTGTTTATCAAATGACACCCACGGCTAATGGGTACATTATCTGTCATCTTAAAATGAATATCAAAAGAGTTCGAAGTGTAGTTAATGATTGATAAGTACCAAGTCTATTTAATTAGCAAAGAGCCCTCTTTATTAGCAACCCACTCCATGGGTTTAATATGGCTGGGAATTGCATATCATTTTTCACACAGGGATTAAACTTATAAAGTGCCATGCTGGAATTCAAAATTACTCCGATTACTGGAAGATTGCTGTCATTTGTATACAAAAACAAATACAAAGATCATTTA
>JAABNY020000108.1:21485731-21502365 GCA_015164015.2 Brevimyrus niger
AAGAAGTGCATTTTCTTCCTAATGGCTTCCAAAACGATAAAGATCTTATCCCAAGATCTTATCCCTGTCCTGCCGCTTATCCCTGTCCGCTCCTTCTGTGTGCCACGCCCCCCCCCCTTAACCTCGTGTGGGATCCCCATGTGATCAGCTGTTTCTGGTTCTTGTCATTAGTCCTCTGTATTAAATCCGCATTTCAGTTTGATCCCCTAGTCCGGTCATTGGGTGCGATTGACTTGCTTACAGCGCTGGCTTAAAGTAACACATTCTGATCCTGACGTAATGCATTATAGTTAGATGCATTGCGACCGGGCACCCGGCTGCACAAACTGGAACCGCCTCCCTGACGACACACCTTTGCTCTTATTGGCTGAAGAGTTTAGTTACACGCATGAGATTTGTGTCCCAGGCAGATCCAATGCCTAATCTGGAATTTTTCCTGAATATGACATAAAGCATTGAGAACTGTTTTTCAATTAATTTGCCTGGTAAAATAAAGTTTAAATAAATGACATATTATTGTTAGTTACTGTAATGTTGCGCTGCTTTATTTGGTTAATCGTCCAGTCTGTGAAAAAGGCATCCAAGTAAGAATTGCATTGTAGTTTGACTAATTTCATGGCGCGTTCAATTTATATTAGGTCAGCGTTCACGGTTCGACTTCTGATATACAGATCGAGTTCTAGGTCAAACTGGTTTGTTTGACTTTCAAGAAATTCGAGTTCTAGTGAGTTCAAGGACCGAGGTACCACTGTATTTATAAATATTCATTTATTCATTTTAAATAATTCTACGAGGTACCCTTTAGTTAAGTGGGTCAAGACTCTGAAATAGCCAAGTTAACAAACTTGGCAGACATATTATAATAGTTTTATACCAATGTGAAGCCCTAAGACTTTTGCACAGTGCTATGTTTTCTACCCGCAGGAGGAATCCCACTCAATCAGAAGAACATGAAAACTAACAAACTTATGGGTAGAATTAAACCCACAACAACGGAAGACTGAAGCCACAGTTCCGCCTCTTTTGGATTCCCCTGACGGAAATTACATTACAATGCCCTCTGTGAGACCTGATCATGGGTATGTTTGATCTGAGATGCTGCATTTCCTCTTCCTAAACTGTTTATACATTACCCATCCTGCGGTGCTGTTATGCTACCACAACATTGTTTGAAGCATAGCAACCATGTACTACAAATCCTGCACTCTGTGTGGCTTGTACATGTCTCTATACCATGTTAGAGGTTTTGTTTCTTAGTAGAATCAACACAATAAATGGTGTATCACTCCATGTGCAGTCAGCTGTGTATAATGCTGATGATTAGATCACACAGATGAGTGCTTTTGTTTGAATTATTGAGGAGCTGCTAGATATCCATCTTCAACATAAATCCTCGGAGACTGTGCTCAGTGCAGCTGAAAACTGTAAAACACCAAAGTTACAAAACAAATTACTTAAAAAAAAATGACAGCTTAAGGCGCAAGCATCTGAGGTACTGCGTAGATTGCTGTACCAAACAGGAATCAAACCATGAAGAGCACCAAATACCTGAACCAAGCAATCACAGACACAACATATTCCTGTACACGTGTGTTGGGAGCTGGGAGGGAGCAAAAATGTGAACTGTCTGGGGGTCCCAAGGACTGGGTTGGGAGCTGGGAGGGAGCAAAAACATGGACTGTCTGGGGGTCCCAAGGACTGGGTTGGTAAACACTGTGCTAGGAGGTACATGGATTGGTCATAATAATCTGCATTGTGAGGATTGTGAATTTATGGGGTCTATTTACCCAGTCATATCAACTATACATCAACAATATTTAGTATTTTCACTTTGGCTTTTTTAAACCCCCATAATTTTCCCACAAGATCCAATTTTTGCACTGGGGCTTAAATTGCAATGTTTGCGGACAGGTAGCAATTTTATTTTTCATCTACTGTAGTTGTTGGTATTAATTATGGGTGCATATTATTTTACTTCATTGCGGTTTTTATCAAAGTAGACAGGCTTACAGTTAGGTTGATACTACAAGGACATTGCATTGTGCACAAAATTATTTTGTGGGGCAAGACGTAGCGTAGCTTTCTTGGATGCTGTGTCGGTTATTGCAAAAACTGCTTTTTCAAAGTCCGAGGTGGGCAGAGTGATTTTACTGTCCATAACCACGGTCCTTAACCCCAGGGGCTGCGCCAAGGGCTGGCTGACTCTACTTTCTCAATGTCACTTCAGATAAAATCATCTACTAAATGAATGGAAATTATCTTATGACAGGATTAGGCAATGGTCCACAGAGAAGAGCAATGCTGAGGATGTTTTGTTTCAATATGATAAAGTTTGTATAATCTTGAACAGTTTTTGTCACATTTCCCCCCATTATTACATAGGAAATGGAAATATAAGACTTGTTTCAGCTGAGGTGACAAACTGATCCTTCGTTGCAGTGGGATCAGATGAAGGATCTGGTTTTATAACACTGGGGGGTGAAACACAAGCAAAGGGGAACAGGCTGGGAAAACCAGGCAAATGTTTAATTCTGCGAACTGTAGTTTCACCATGCCTGACAGGACAGAAGGCCTAGCCAGACAGGATGATGGGCATTGTAGTGAAAGAGTCTTGTCACCTGATTTCCCCCTATCTTACAACATGTTACACAGTTACATAGATTAGAGTTCATATAATTTTACCGTTACGCCTTGAGATCTGTTACTAAAAAGTTAAAGTTCAAATTATTCACAAGTAACAGTCTCCTGTCTTTTTAGCCAAATGTTCACATTTAATCAATCCATCCATCCATCCATTCTCCTTAATTGCCTATCCAATGCATAATCGTGGAGAGTATGGATCCGATGCCAGGAGAGACAGGACAGAGGGCACCCAGAGCCGGCTGTATGCAAATATACAAACTGTTCGTACAGAAATTTCACGGGACATTTTCCCATGTATTACATTTAAATAAAGCCACGATGGTGCATCATCGATCATCATCGCACAGCCCTTTGACAGCCCATCAGCATGACCAAACTGAACACTGCAGCACTGAGTTGCATATAAACACAATTACGTGAAATTTTACATAATATGTATTTGAGATTTAATAGAACTTAGATATTTGCATTCTTATTCAATTATTATAACCTTTCAGTTCAATAGGCACGATAAAAATTTTTTTTTAAATGTCAGCATTTGTTTTCCATGTCCAGTGAGGGTCACTATGGTGTGTTGCGTTGTTCTGTGCCCACGCACTTCACAGACGTGTCATTTTCATTGGCGGTCACTCAGATGAATGGCGCCGCTCGCCACTGAAGTGTTCATCTCGCTCGTCCATTCTCTCCTGTGTGGAAATCTGAAGGTAGCCGTTGGACAAAAGGCCTCCTTCTAACACTGAAGAACTGCACGGGTTTTCAGAGAGAGTTGGGCAAATTTTTGGTAGAAGAGTAGAGCAAACTGACACGTTTTGTGTAAGGCATATAGAGGTAACACATTTTTTAAAAGGCCATGATTCTACATTTTTGGACTGTCTACATTTATGTTAACTCCAAAAAAATGTTCAGTTATATTAAACATTAAGTTCCAAAAAATTTTTTTGGCATCTAAGCAAAAATGACAGATAGGTACACTGTAATATTGATATGATTTGCTGTTTAATAAATGAAACTAATGAAAGAAGGCCACTTATTCTGTTTATTGTAAAGCATTTTTAAAACTGTTAGGATACCAATAAATTTAGGCTCATGTTTTTTATTGGCCATGAGCATTTTTACTGTAGTTTTAAATTACATTTATTTAATAAAAGAGAATTTTTTATAAGGTATTTATTGTTGTGGTTACAATGCATCAGTTAGAGCATTTTGATTGCAGTTCTATTCATATATATTAAGAGACAGAAAAACAGGTATGAGATTTAAAGAAAAAAATGTGAAAAAATGTGTTTTCTTCCATCGGTTCTTAAATGACATTTCACACCCTATAAACCTCAAACAGCAGCATTCGTTGTGCAGCGGGAGAAGACAAGTGCTGCCGTACTGATGTGCTACCAACATCAGAATTAAAGTATCTTTCGTGTTTTGTTTTTTTTTTACGGAAAATATTGTACAATGCATTTAATGCTTATTATACTGATGGCCTGAAATCAAAACAGCACCACAGGGTATTAGTCGGTTTTTCCTGATCAGGACGTAACCATAATGGACAGAGTTCTAATAGGAAATGACATTTGCCTGAAGGGCAGCGCAAATTAAATAAGATAATGGAATGTTCAAGAGCTGGAAGCAAAGAGAATGGCCACCTATCCCATGCTTATTTGGTGTAATGAGGAAAAGGCTAAACCATGAATCTGCTCTAGTATATATTCAATAAAGTGACCTTCCATGTATAACAGTGAACATATTAGTTTTGGAAGACAGTATTGGCTCTTTTTGCAGTGAAACAGTTCTTGGCATTGGTCTTCAGTGTCTAAATATCATTTGTCGCCGAAGAATTAGCTCCAAGGGTCAAGCACAATGAGGTCCTTCACGTTGATGAAGCAGATTCCAGTATGACCACATCAGCGGCTGCTTCAGGTAGTGCTTGGTTGTGACCTCATAGATCCAGATAGATGCTTATGTCATAGCACATTTGCGCTTAAAAGGAACTATGAAGTGACTCAGACACACATATTCACAGCACAGGCACACATATTCACACTCGTGCACAGAGTGCTGTGATTTTCCAGGCTTGTGTTTTTTATTTCAGCATTTGATAACGTAAATTGCACAGACTACGACAAATATAGCTACCAAGGCTCATGATTTTCCAGTGAGACTTGTGCTTTTTGACGTTTCTACAAGTCTCAATACCTGTGCATGACACTGTGTTTTCTTTTTATCTCAAATGTTATTTAAACAACTTTAACGCATGATATTTTGTAACTTTTTTCTGACGATCTTCTTGGTCCATTTGAAATAAGATAGACTACCTCAATCCCTTAATTTTCCAGTTGCCTACATCACCCTATTAAGGACATTTCATAGAAGTTGTTCCTTTTTGCAAAATGAAATCTATTGCTGAAAATCCAATTACCTGAGGAGCTTTATTTTATGACAAATGTCATTTGAATTCATGGAACAATGTATCTTCTGTAACTAGCTTG
Source organism: Brevimyrus niger (assembly GCA_015164015.2). Taxonomy (NCBI): domain Eukaryota; kingdom Metazoa; phylum Chordata; class Actinopteri; order Osteoglossiformes; family Mormyridae; genus Brevimyrus; species Brevimyrus niger. Next base: position 21,490,858 of record JAABNY020000108.1, read on the forward strand.
AATTTCTTTATATTAGGCCTGTCTTATGTAATTTAGAGCATATCTAATATGTTTAATTTTGCAAATCGTAGTACTTTCCTGTGCTCTGTACTGACAGCTGTTAAGGGAAATAAAGGAAAGAATCTGCTATTGCTATGAGAGCATTTTCTTGATGAAAAACAGATGTGGCCTCAGTAATGTCAATATTTGTGAACTGCAATCCAGCATCAGTCTGTTATAAGACCCTACAGCTCTGAATTCCTTATTTCAATGCAGGAGTTAATTTCATCACTGTGTCATGGAACGTTTCCTCACCTTTGCTCTTGTAAGCAAATTTAACATGGCTCTGCATTTGTGTGTTATAAGATAGCCAGCTTGATATAATGTGAGGACTGTCTACATTTATGTTAGCTCTAAGAAAATGTTCAGTATTAAACGTTAAGGTAATAACAGTCAATAGAAAATAAACCACGTTTACCTGTCTGTCCAGCGGATCTCGCCTGCTTTCCTGCTCCACAAATGCGACAATGTGGTTATAAGTGAAAGAACTGAAAGCGCCAGTAGTATCATCTGGTACCGTAATTTAAAATTTTCCAAGGAGCATAATGCTATAGGAATTATATTTGCACTTGTGCGTTTGTTACCAAGGGAGACGATCCTCAATCTATTTCAGTTGAATTAAAAATGGTTCCAAAGCCTTTTCCGCCGTTACAAACTGTTCTGCAATATCAACGTGAGCTATGGAGTCAGCTGACCTTTCGACTGCAGAAAAGATATCTCCACTGGCTCTGCAATTTATCCAGTGGCCAGTGCATCCAGTATAACATGAACTTTGGGTTCCAGCTGTCCCGCTTCATCAGCTTCAATATTATTCTCTAGTCTAGGAAGAGGACGGGGCAGAGTTTTTAATCAGCAAGAATCCAGGCCCAGCCATGAATATTCAGCCAGTTGTAATTATTCCACATTTAACTACATTTCTCATCTCGTGTTAATAATAGAACCACATTAATTAAAATAAGCACATTGAACCTCTAGGAGTGAGGATTCAGTCTGACAAACAATACAAGCAGAAAAAGCAAACCTCTCCTCTCCCAGGGTCTCTAAGCAAACATGTCCCTCATGTTAATGATGGTGCATGCACCTTGCAAACAGCTCCTCGAGAGATGCCAGCTGTTTCGAGGGCACATAGGTTGGCAGATATAGGAACAGGATCATGCAGAAGGCATGAAGTAAGCAACAAATTGGCATAATTACAAACGAAATAGGCTGTTCTGGTAATGTTGTTCCGTAGCTTGATTGTGTATCAGTGAAATATTCATTTTGTGGTTAGAAGGGGCACTTCAAACCAATTAGAATCCCCGGGCCCGCTCTGACTTAGGGGAAGGTGTGTTTCTTGACTGGTCTGGATACTGTATCTGTGATCAGAAGGTTGCCAGTTCAAATCATAGCTGGCAAAGGGATTTCACTCCTAGGCCCTTGAGCTGAGCCTTTAACCCCAATTGCTCCAGGAACTGTATGACCCTAATAAATAAATAAAATGTAAATACTTGGGTTAAACTTATTTTACCTGATTAAAAAAAAAAAACAAAAAAAAACAGCCAGAGAAAATGAATAACAGAATATGAACTGGAGGTGTAAACAAATTACTCACTAATAAAATTCACGTAAAATAAATGAAGAAGTGTAGCAAATGGCATTTTTGAAAAATGCATATAGCCACTCACAGCTACGCCATAGAACCACATACTTTCAGCAGCTCTCTGCTGCCCCCTTCTGGAAATTTGATGGATCCTCCTCGGCTTGGATTGCAAACCAAAGCCCAGGAGTATAATCCTTTCCTTTTAATGCTGCTTTTTAAATATATGTACAATAAACACTTCAATTTTATAATGAGTTATTTATATGTTATTTCTACAAGTACAGATACAGATACTTAGGAATTAATACACAGCATTAGCATAGGAGTACATGATCTAAAAATGATCTTTAAAATGACAAAATTTCTCATGCATCCATCTTCTAGCTTCTTATTCAGTGCATGGCAGCTGGAGGTTTGGACAGAACTACAGTAAAAAATATCAGTGCACTTTATTTTTGATCTACCGCGGTACCTGCTCCAGTAGCAGGTGGTTTTTTAGATGGTTTTAAAATAAGTTAAAAAAATAATAAATCAGCAACAGACAGCATATGTTTATTAACACAGTGTTGGGTTTATGCCCTAATCACAGTGCAGAAACGTGGCAGATCGATCACATGACACGTACCTACACAGGAAGAGCACAATGAAGTGTTAAAGCTGCAGTCTACCATGGTGGAAACGGAAGAAAGAGCAGCTGAATGGCACTGATTGGCTGGGCCCAGTCCATTTGTCATGTGTTCTTCCTACACAACTGATTGAGCTGATCACTCAAGCATTTACACAGTATTGGCTGCAAGACATTTATTTCTCATTGTATCTGAATGTAAAATGATTCTCATTCCAAGTGATATTTAGTATGAAGTCTTCAATACTTTATAAAAATCTTGAAATAAACCACAGGGCTGGCTGGGTAGCACGTGCACGTTACCTCACACACGGTGGGTGAGGATTCGCCCTCCGCTCTTTGGTGCAGTTTGCATGTTAGTCCTGTGTCATGCAGGTTTCTTCGCACAGTCCAAACACATGCAATTAGGTACACTCACCCTTATGTGCCCTGTCTTGCACATGCACCCCGCCCAGTGTCCCCCTACCTCCTGTCTCGTGCACCTTGGAATAGGTTTCCAAGCCCCCAGAAATGATGTTCTGGATAAAGAGAGTAAGGTCAGATGGCTTTTTTGTCCACTTTCGTTTCAGATTGTAGCCCTCGGTGTGGAAGTTATTTGGCACTGATATTCTCTGCACCATTTACCGGCGGCTCTGCTCCTGCAAGGCACTAATTCACTTGTCCCTATATGTAACATTAACTCACTGTGTTTCTAGAGAAGTTCCTGGTGACTGACTGTTAAGTCAACCTGAAAGAAGACCCGAGCTGAAGCTGTAAGGTTTTGTTGAACCACGAGATGGCGCCCTTACACATCAGATACATTTCACATATCACAGACGATTCTTAGTTTGAAAAACCCATCATAAAATTTTTGGGGTTCAGGTAAATTAACAAGTAATCTAGTAATAATAGAAAATATATTCCCTCGACAAAGGGAATGGGAGTCCTTGAGAAGCCGCCTGTATTTTCTTTCTTTGTCGCCAGACAGCACGGCAACTAAGAGAGAATACAAGTCATTCAAAACAGGTCTTATATTTCAATTAATTGAGTACGGCCTTGGTTAAACCAAGCCACTATAATTCCTGTCCTTAACCGTCTCCGTCCAAATTCATACATTAAATACATTTTTATCTGTCAGAGTATACAGTATATCATATGATTATTTATTAAATACTTGTATATAATGAATCATATGTGCATTGAAATGAAATACCCAGTGCAAATACATTTTTTTAATAGCTGCACATATAATATTGGCATCTAATTGGTTATTGTCACTCATTGCGGACAAAAATGTCCTTAAAGACACGGGCCATCTTCTTTTACATTGAAGTTTTTTTTATGTGTGTTCTGTTCATCTTTGACAACTCTCAGATCACCAATAATATGTCATTAACATATAAATAGAGATGGACAAGATCATTTTTTTCTGGTCCGATATAAAAATTTTGAGTATCCGTCAATACCGATGCAATCCTATACTTTTCCTCTTTATGAAGAGTGAATGAGTTTTTTTTGTTTGAGGCGACTGACAAATCAGTGTTTTTATGTGTCAGGCATAAAAAAATGCTTATCCATCCATCCATTGATATATACATCCGATTCACCATCCTGGACTGGATTGCTAAGAAATCACCAAATCAGCCCAACAAAAGATTATTAAGATATTTTAATAGTTTAAGCATGGCTGCACCATCCATTCACATTGCCATTGGATCATATCCTATATACAGCAATACACAAGACGTACCAGTTGAACTAGCATTTTGCTTTGATCCAAAAGCAATTTCCTGTCCCTTTAAGTGACCATGAAACAATGAGAGAATACTTACTATTTAGCATGGTCCTGGAAGATTGACAGATGGGTATGTTATTGTATGTAACACATTCTATAAGTAATGTAATTAAAATAAGGGCATTTAAAATAGATTTTAGGCTGTCAAAAGAATCCATTTGAAAGTATTCAAAAGAAAGTTACAAGAAGCAAGACCCTCACATGCCTGTGAATTATGCACATAAAAAAATCTGAACTGACCCGGAATTTATATGGTGCACAAGGACACTTTGTTGCATCCACTCAGTTAATGTGATTCATTGACAACGTTGCTGGTTAATTGCATGGTACAGGGTGGAACTACTGGTCTAATTTTTATAACATGTTTTTCTTAAGCGAGGCTGTATTTTTGTTCTTCAAATTTTGCACCCCAGAATAAATATTTTTCCGTTTACTTTTTCTGCTGCGTCCTGCTAGGGCCCTGCAATCACCGCTTGCGAGTTTATCAGTAGGTTACATTTACTCTGGAACGGAGACTTAAACAAATCAACAGTAACCTCTGCAAAAATATGTGCCACATTAAAAAACATGTTATTATGTTTTAATAATGATTGGAGAGGTCAGAAAACAGGACCACCTAGCGCCAGGTCCTACACAACAGCGGCCATAAATCCTCTGGACTCTTATAAATAGTTATAATACACCCCAGGCGCCAAATCACTTGACCTGCGTTAGCCCCAGTACTTGGGAGCTTTCTGCCTGACTGGGCGCCTCGAAGCCAGGCCCTCTCTTCCCATTTTGCGCCTGTCAGTCCAGGTAACAGTCAGGGCTTGATTAGAAACACTCCTGCCTCTTTGCTTGTTCCAGCTCCAGCTCCAGCTTCAGGGGAACTCGTGCATGTAATCGCTCGCAGAGATGCAGGACTGTCTGCCTACTCCACCTCCCCCATACCCTAACCCCATGACCTTAAACTGGTACCTTGTCATGCATGCATTTCTCTTCTCGCTCGCAGTCCCTCGTTTTTGTCCCTTTGCAGCCACCATCTAATGTCCTCATTCTCTCCACCTTCTTTTCTTTGGTCCCTCCATTATCGGAACCTTCCCAATAGCATATTTCGATGGGCACCATTGGACAGAAGATTGAACAAATAGCTCTGAAGGAACATGAGGTCAAGGGGCAACTAGAGATGTTTCTCCACCCTTGGAAAGACTGCATCCTAGTCTTTGTAAGGGCTTTGAGATTAATACCAAGCACACCAATGGAATCTTATTAAGTTATCACATTGAACCCCGGATTTAGATGTCCATGCTCTGACAGTTCAGTCTGTTCGTAGTCTCCACAGTGAAGACTCATCACAAATGACGCAATGATGAGGAAATTTATGACCAATATCAATAGCCGATAATTTTGATAACTGACTATTGCGACCCAGTCTAGGGTTGGGCCGCACAGTACTATTGGGAGTAAATGAATAAGGTGGTGGAGGAGTGTGGATCTCCTTAGAGGAACACGATCAATGAGGGACATCACAACGCAGAAGGTATGATGAAAAGCAGGCACAACGTATAAGGCTGAGCATTGAATATCCGAAGCTCCCCACACTGGCTCCTTGAGTGTCTATGTACCGTCGCCCACTGATGACATCATCGGAGTGGAGACAGTCACCTAGGCTGGTATATACACACACACACACACATATTCACAGCTATATATACCACTGATTTCAATGACCGTTACACATTTGAGATGATGATTTATGTTACTTAAATTTATAACAAAAAAATCTAATAATCTTCCATGGGAACCACCCATGCTGGTAGTTCAATGACAGATCCCACCTGCACCTAAATAACAAGAATCCGGAATCGCCAGCTGTCCCAAAGCTCTAGTCTGTAGTGAATGTGGATGTTTCGATGCCAGTTTTCCAGCTTGCATTATATTAATAAATAGACTGACTCCGTTTCTTTAATAACCTTGTCAGTTTTAGGGACGTTACACAATGTAACATACCCATGTTCTCATTATGACACAATGGGTATATTTCTGATTGAGTACACTGAAAGTCTGGCTTCTCAACTTTGTAACGTCTTTGACCTGAACTTAAGAGCTGGAAAAACTGGCATTGAAACATTCACATTCACCAAAGACTAGAGCTTTGGGACAGCTGGCGATTGCCACCATAATTTATAGATACCAACCCTACATTACCACTCTGGTTGGGAGGACAGGTGAGAAGAGTCTGTAATGTAGGACAGCATGAGTGTTTTAAGGGAGATGGGTGCTTGGGGGAGCACCCCCTTGCTCATGTGGTGAGTAGTGGCTCAGTGGGCTAGAATGCTGTGCCTGGGATAGGAAGGTTCAAATCCCTGGCTTGGTCTGATGATTCCCTGTTGGGCTGCTGAGCAAGGACCCAGGGAGCTTTGTGGTTGCTTTCTTAATAGATCAAAATATGTATTGGCATGTTGTGTGATTCACCTACCGGCTCGTACCACAAGAGTGCAAATAAAATCCCTGTTCCGTCCTTCAGGATATCTCACAGATCCGTCTGCTGTCGAGAAGGCAAGTCTGCGCAAAACGATGAAGGTTGCCATTTTTATGACGCACTTTAAGACACAAAATGCCAGCCATTTTAGCAGTGGTATTAGTGCTTCAGGCTTGAGTATAAAATAAAATCACTAACAGTGGTCAGTGGTCAGTGGTCACTATCAGTTTAATCACTCACTCAGGCAGGGGCATCTATCGCAATACATACAATCTCACAATGAGCTACTGAGAGGAGCAGAACTATTTCACCCCCCCCCCCCCCTCCTAATTAGAGAAAATGGTTACTTTCTTCATCTGGACTACAGCAGAAAACCCAGCGAGAAGCCCTTATCTCCTGTTCCCACTGGAAATTGGTACAAATGGGCTAGACTAGGGTTCAGTCTGGCTGTCCCTAAAGTGAGCTGTGAAGTAGCTGGTTACAGCCCACAGCAACAGCTGATTCCTGCTGATTTGCAGGCGTCCCTACCGGACAGCTGATGGCACATCTGGGGGAGGCCTAGGTGTGGGGGAGAGTGTACTGAAGAAAGGCTGCCAGAGAGGCTGCTTAACACGCCAGCATGCTTCCCACTCACAGAGTTTAACTCCTACACATATGCCAGTCAGTTTAAGGTTACTCCCAGATTACATCTGGCGATCTCTTACTCAGAAAGCTAATTAGAAAGGTATTTCCCATATATTAAAATGAATCCTAATGTTTACTGGCTCACAAGCAGGTCCAAGTTTTAGGATAATGAGCATTGATAATGTGCTTAGTAAGTGTAGGAAATTAATAGTTCAAAACATAGCTTTCATAAATGCTGTCTGGCTTTTGCAAAGCAAATCTCCATTGCATTGTGTCTGTATTAGACGCGTGTTACCTCATAATGACACGGGAGAGTTTGCAACTGAAGGGATATCAAAAGTGCTCGGTCAAACGGACAGGGGGCCTACTTAAATCCCACCTTCATTCGAAGACAGATCTGTCAGAAGAAGATATTCACAGGTGCAGTGTGCTATTCAGAAGTGCGAGGCTTGATTTTCAATGATCAACTGTATATATTCCGCATAGTAAAAATGATGTGCTACAGACAAGTCACAGAGGATGGCTGGAATGGGAATCCAGCTGGAGTTTGAAATTAAGCAACGGGGACAGCTTGTCAGTAACATCACCATCATCGCCACATTGTGCGGAAAGTGCTGGCACTTTCTCAGAGGAAAATTTCCAAGGTTAGGTGCTAAAAGGCACCTTTTCCAGATGTTGTTGATACAAGCCGAACTTAGTATTAATACGTCTGTCATCATATTAATTCAGATAAGGAATTAAACAAATGGGCATACAGTTAGGGCCAAGTCTTATACAAAAGTGCAGGATTTTCACTTCTGAACCCGTGCCTTTCAACCACCGTACCTGTCAACCGTTCCTGCTGTTTTGTTGTCCAACACTCACTCGCAGATGTAGAACGTCGAACCCCGGCAAAGAGGAGTCGGATATTAGGCAAGCTTATATCATCATTGGCAAAGCCCATGTAGACGATATTCAGAGCCGGATGGGTCGTTTCTGAGAGGGTGGGGAGTTGTGTCCAACTTAAGAAGCAGGTTGGGAAGCTGTTCCTGGGATCGGAAGGGTTGTGAGTTTGCAGCCCAAATATGGTAGAGCCATTCTGGTGTAAGGCGATTGCCCCAGGGACTGATTGGCCTTGCTCTTTCAACTGCACGTTGCTTTCTTCTTTTATTGTCTTCCAAATAGATAAATGCAACTGTACGTAGCGTAACCTTGCCTTCGCAATCGTATGTCGCTTTGGATAGAGTCGTCCGGCGAAATCGTAATTGCAATTGTAATTGGCAGTGACCCATAAGCAGAGCGAAACATGAAAGGGGGGACGGGCAGACGCGCAGAGAAGGAAGGGAGAGACAAATTTGTCAGCAGCTGTTTCAGGCTGTCATGCAGTGCAGAGAGACTCTGTCAGTGTCCGCCTGCTGATAACTGCTGGGCACTGAGAGCCTATCCTGTAGCTTTACATCTGGTGGGACGGGGTCTGCTTGTCATGCTACTGAAGTTCAACAAGTCTGGAGTGGGTGCATTTGTGTGTGTGTGTGTGTGTGTGTGTGTGTGTGTGTGTGTGTGTGTGTGTGTGTGTGGCGGGCAGGGCAAGGGAGGCGGGGCGATGGTGGAGTGTGTGTACAATGCAAACAAAGAGCGAGGGGCTGACAGGAGGGGAGAGGGGGAACGAGAGATACAACCACAGTCAGACTGTCTGGCTGCACCAGGATTTCTTCCACCCCGTGTCATATGATTCCAGGGGTCAAAGGTTATCCCCACTGATGGGTATCGGGCCAGGCCCAGCCACTCTCGACAAAAGAAGGGGAGGCTGCTTTCACTCCCAGGGCCTGGAAAGTTTATTTCAGGAATTCATTCGGCCAGCAAGAGACTGTAAACCTGTCTTGGCCGGGGAGAATTATGTGCACAAATATTAGATCCCTTAGAAATGGTTTTATCTTCCAGCCAAGGGATCTGGACTGTTTTTTTTCCCTAGCAAATACGTTCATGTAAAAAGGTGGGGTGCAAATCGAGCCAAAAAGGGGGCATGTGACTTCCCATAAAGTGAAAGTGTAACTCTTAAAGCATGCGCCCTCGAGTATTTCTTTTCGAAAACATGCATGCCCTCAAAAACAAGCATGGTCTTATTTCACCTGACTCAAATAATCCTATCCCAGTAGGCAGTGATGCCTCACAGTGTGATGGGCCTACATGGTTTATATAGTAGGCCTTTTAAGACACAGGATGGCACATCAGGTGACACTGTTGCGAGAATGACGTAAGTGACAAGGACACAAACTGATCCATATACTACGTAGAAGAAAGATTTAAGTCTTAGAAAAACTGCAGTGCTTTCTCGAACGGCAAACCCTATCACACCTCAGCCGGATCTCAACACTGATATCACTATAACTTACCTTATGTGATCTATTAGGCACGGGAAGTATGACTATGTGCAGATTTATGCTACACTGCGAAGGAAACAGCCAACACATGTCAGCACCCTCGGCGAGAGACACCGAGCCCACATGGCATCGTGTTTGAGCCCCAGCAAGTTCCATAATAAAAGTTCTAGCCAGAGACAACAACTCAGGCAATGAAGGCAATAGACTTTGACTCTAAAGACCAATCACGGCTTATAAACAGATTGCGTAACCTCACTTAAGGAAGCTTGTTATATGTATGTACACAAGACCGATAGTCAGCTTTTACTGGCATGGGATCACTTCAGTTTTAATTAACAGGAAGTGTTTAGCTGTAAAGAGCTGCATCCGAATAATGCTCTGCAGAATTTGGTGACAGCCTACAGTTCAGGAACAGTGAATCGTTGTCCCGCCTTAACTGGAGAGGCAAGAATTTCAAGAGTAAGGGACGTTTGAGGGAGAGGCAAAGAAGGAGTTTTTACCTGATAACAAAGGCGAGTGGCAAGTGTACGACGAACACGGAGAGACGGAGCCGTATTCAGCGTGTTCTAAGCGCCGCAGACGTGTGGGCGGGGGGGAGAGGAGACGATGTGGAGCCTCGAGGACAGCCAGAGCGCCAGAGAGAGACAGAGATGGGGGACCGAGAGGCACTGTAATAAATCCTCATTATGCCTGTTGGACGGCATTTTCCTGCAGAAACCTCCCCCGTCTGTCACACCGCGCGTCTGTTGTCTCTGCCAGCCCTCGGATTAGCATTTAGCCCATCAACGCACACTTCAAGACCTCCAGGACAGGACATCACCCCTCCCTCCCCACCCCCCCGCCCCACTCACCTCTGCAACACACCCCCTGTCCGTCACCCCCTGTGCCTCGTTTCAGGCACTGGCTTGTCTGTCACTCGAGAGAGAGATAATGAGGGGGATTTACCATCATTAGCGCTATTAACGCCAACCACGCTATTTGTCCCTGTCTGCCCATTTGCCCCATAAGCAGGCGCATACCTATAGCAGATACCCGACGTGTTTCCCATGAAGCCACCCCGCCCCCTGCCCCTAGGGGGCAATGCTGAGTGGGGTAAGCTCTGAGCTGCCACCTAATGCATAATGGAAGCCAACGTGTGGAGGTTAACTTCGATCTGCCAGGTAAACAGCCTGACAGTGTGCAGTTCTACTCAACTTCTTGAGGTGCAAGCTTGAAAATTGCCTACAGGTTATACTTCAGACTGATGGTATATTATTCAAGATAATATCAGATGTTACTGATTTCCAGAAGGAAATGTTTGTCCAGATGCAATGGAACTCTGCTTTTCACATATCCCATGATCTCTTCTTGGAGATACACACATACACACGGACATGCACGCACGCACACACACGCACGCGCACACACGCGCAGACACACACCTGTAGGGTAAACATATCATTATGGGGACTGCTCATTCACATCTATGGGAAAAATGCTAACGCTAACTATGACAACCTTAAGCCCCACCCTGCCCTAACCATAACCATAAGTAACCAAACAAAATACAAGAGTTTTTGCATATTTAGTTTTTTTTTATGCCAGTCACCTATTTTTATAAAATTAAATTTTCTCTTATGGGGACCAGGAAACCGGTCCCCATAAGGGAAAAGATGGATATTTATCACGTTATGGGGACATTGTGTCCTCATAAGGATAAGTATACCTGCTCACACACACACACACACACACACACAGTTGAGAGCAAGGCTTGTAGTCAGGGCACAGGTCAGTCATTTACTTATCATCCCTGGAGCATTTGGGGGGGCGTCCGGAGCCCAACAGACATTTGAATAAAACTCCATGAATAGGATTCAAACCTCTGGTCTTCAGGTCATAAGCACAAAGTGAAAACCCACTGAGCCACAAACACGAACAACAGGTGAAATGAACAAATGAACAGGCAGACAGAAAAAGACAGTAAATGAAGCTGAAACATGCCTTATAAAGTTGGAATGTGGAACAATAAAGTGATGAGTCATGTACTATGAGCAGGTGGGACATGAA
>JAABNY020000108.1:21510338-21532462 GCA_015164015.2 Brevimyrus niger
TTTGCCTGTGATTGGAAGGTTGTTGGTAAAAATGCAAGGGCTGCCAGACTGATGCCACCGTTGGGCCTCTGAACAAGCCTCCTAGTTGCTCCAGGTTGTGTTGCAAGCTGCCTGACCCCGTGCAGTGACCCCCAGAGTAAGACGGGGTTAGGGTAAAAGAGAATTTACCAGCGGGAAAGAACCAAGCGTCACTATTTCATTCACTGTTGGTCCCTTGAGCAAGGCCCTTAGCATTAATACAGGCACTACCTGGCTTTGCTTTCTGAACTGTATTTTATTTAGTGTCTGCAAAATAAATAAATGCAACTGTATGTATGTAACCTTCTTGGTATAACATTCTTATCCATATGCTTCAACATATGGGTGCCAGTTCAAATCCTGTGGCAGGAAGAATGATACCACTGGCAGAGCTAGGTAGGTAGTTCACGTCCATAAAGTAAAAATCCAGACCAGGTCGAACCAGTTCAGCATAAAAAGTCACAGTCAAGGAGTTGTCAACTGGTCGGTTGAAACAAACTTTTGGTCTGGATTTTTTCTTTCTGGACCTGAACTATCCCCCCCTGACCACTGGGGGGCCCTTGAACGAGGCCCCTAACCCTCTATTGCTCCAGGGATTGCCTGGCCCTGCATCCTTAATCCTGTGTTACTTTGGAAGCTTGCGCAAAACAAAATATCGTAAAAGGAAATAAGCTTGATGGAAAAAAAAAAGATTCTGATTCTGATTACTGCGTTCACTCTGACTCCCATCAAATTCTGTCTGTCCTCTGCAAAGAGGGAAAAAAAACATAGCTTACTGACACAAAACACCATGACAGACATGGAAAATCACTGAAGGAGCCCGGGCTCAAAATCCCTGCATGGCATCTGGACATTACATTCTTCATCTGTTATGTTTTGTCTCGGAGCAGTGCGTTTCTCAGGAATGCCTCCGCAAGGAACTCCCATTAATGCATTCAAGCGTCGATGCTAACAGGCTAACCGGCACTTGGATGGCAAAGGACTAAAAGTTGATTATGTGAGCCAGGTGATAAAAAAAACCCACCCAGGATGAAAACAAAGTCATTATCAATTATGAACAGAACTACTTCGGTGAGATGGATAAGCCTACTGCACAAATGGAGAGGTATCGAACTTCAAAGCATAGCTTGCTGTTACATAAATTTGCATAGAATTCTTAAAGATATAGTACTCATACAACATAAAATTGCAAAAAAAAAAAACTGTTATTATCTTAATAATAGTAATCCACAAGGTACAGGACACAGTTTTTGAATATTAAATATTAGTAATACGTAAAGTAGTATGGCAAACGTATGTTTTTTTCACTGTGGAATGAAGTGGAATAAAACTATAATGGAACCAAGGTGAAAGAACTAGCTTGTACTGTTGGGACAGGTGAAGGCCTGTTTCTGAGGGAGCTAAACTTAACCCTTCATAAGCAGAACTAACAGCATGTAGGTTTTTAATCAAATGTTCTAGACAAACCCCACTTGCTAAGGCTGATTTGTTTGCCTGTGCACGTAATAGTTTTCAATAACGTTAACAAAGTATGTCTTTAGAAGAATCTGGATACACTCCTGGTTATTATACACATTAAAAAAGGTGTGAAATTGAAATGGCTAACATCTTGAAGCGGGTTTCTGGGACCGTGGATTATTATTCTATCAACTGAATATTTTACCCAGACAGACAGTAGAAAGGCTTTCCACCCACATATATCGAGTTAAGGGTCGGCTGTCACAGTGCATGAGGCAGCACCCCCACCTCTGAGAGGATCTTATTGTTTTCACTTCAGAGGTGATTTGTTTCACGGCAAGCGAACTGTCGCCAGCACAAATGAGCGAAAACAGGAGAGGAGACTGACACCGGGTAGGTGCCAGAAACGGTGAGGCTGAAAGCACAGACGTCTTTCTGAAATGGGTTGTTGTTCAGGCATCGGATACCAAAAGGCCCTCATAAGATACAGCTTCAAAGACTCTGTCGCTGTGCTGGGGCATCAGCAGGCTGCTCCTGTCTGCTAAAGCGTTTCTGGATCCCTTCCAGGGTATCTCACCCGACGCAATTCCAGCTTCATTCCTATGTAAATGTGATGCTTGAAGAATGCAATTAACGCAGTTCACCGTAGTGATATTACAGTCATGGTGGGACCTTTTACACAAAAATGTGTTTGTTTCAGGCCAGACATGATACCAATATCTGTTCTTGCCAAAAAAACAATCGCAAACGTGGCTAAATGTTGTGTCTTAGTTGGACATAATATATACACATTTTTATTCATATGGTACAGAAATTAAAATTCATTCCCTCTGTTTCCAATTCCTGGGTCAGTCATAGTAATAATAATATACAACCAAAATAAAAAAAACAACATACTCTGTGAAATAACAATTTCTAAATGAGTCCTGAACTTTGTGGTGCTTAAAGTAATAATTTTATCATTTTAATATTATAACGTACTTTCAGGAATATAAAACCAACTAATATGATGTCACAATATTTATATGCATACAACAAAGTACAGGGAAGAGATACACATGCTGCTTGTTATTTCATCTGTTTCCAATGATAATACATTCATTTATTTTGTTAATTTATTTATATATATTTATATTTATTATAGCTATGTTTCTGTTATATAAAGCAAATCCACATATACACTGAGTAAAAACAGAAATAGGTAAGTCTTGCCTGTTGATGTTTTCATCTCAAAAACAAATGAATATCTATAAGTGGTTTTATTGCAATAGAAGCAATGCTGCTGATTCCATTCTGTTTGGCAATAACTCCTGTGCCAATATAATGAATATAACTCAAGGACAGAGCCACAAGTCAAGTGCATGTGAAATCATTTAAACATAACCTCTCTTTATGTCCAATTAAAACCTGTAAGAATAACGTGAGGAAATCTGAAATACTGTTAATTTATTGGCGAGTGATAAACAATTCAACGTTTATAAATGCACAACTTAATAAGAAATACATCACCAAAAACAGAACTTGTCTTTAAGTGATATACAAAATACATCAGCTTCTTAATAACTACAAAAATAAGTTGACATTCGATCCATTCTTTACCGAGTGAACGAGAATCAGAAATTTGGACAAGCAAAGAACAGGATGTGGAATTCCTTACAGAGGCCACGCTGCATTATTTGGTCATTTATCATCATTAATTCTTGGAAGCTCCAATGGCTTTTCTACACAATAAATTTAATTGTCTTGGAAAGAAATTTACCCAAATATTATCTTTCAGCTAGGTGCACATATCTGTATTTCATGTTTGACATCTATTTTTGCTTGTTTTTCATTAGTTTTTGACACTTTAGACTAATTCCTGTTCTCCTTTGTATTTTTTTTGTAGTGCTTTCTCTATTATTGTCCAGGATAAGCATGGATCATGGATACAAATGATGCCAGCCAAGCCCCACCTACTTTGACCTCATTGCTGGGACTGTGAAGGTTGGCATTCAGGGGTGAGGTCACCCCTAAACAGAGGAGAGCACCCGTGTTTACACTTCAGGTTATGTAATCACCATATAACACCTTTCCACAGAAGTATAAAGGAATACTTTGTACGGGATGCAGAATTACATTACAGACACTCAAAAACCAACATGGCTGTAGTAGGTCCCAGCATAAGGTGTCGCTTGAAAAATGACATTCTAGCAACTTACTTCACTGCCTCCGTTGAGACCTCTTTCTGAGAAGTATTAGCTTTATATACATCTGGAGTGTCCATGGCAAACAATTATCTGAGTTGTACGTTAGCCTTGCTGCCCATGTAAAATGACTATGCTTTTTTTTTGCGGAAGACAAAAAGACAGAGACTTAATTATCTGTTAGTTTTTTTTTGTTGTTGTTGTGTTTCACATGGGGATTCAAGCTAGGGTGACCCACCCAGCTTCACTGGCCCACAGAGCACATGGGTCCAACGGACAGCAGTCCAATGCAGTGCATGCGAAGGCAAAAAACTGGGCTCGGACAGCCCCCTCCGAGGGCCGGGCCTTGCGGGGCTATACGCCCATGAGCATTCCCATGAAGTCCGAGCCGTTCTGTATTGTGATGGAAGCCCCAGCTCCATTGTCGACAAATATCGAGGTGTATTGGCCAGCCTGGAGGAGGGAACGGGGACAGAGACAGGTCAGGATGTTGGGCTTGATTGGATATTCAACTGCAGCTTATAAAGCGTTGGGGCTGCAAGAATCCTGAAGCACACGGCTGCAGGAAAAACTGGGAGAGGAAACCGCATAACTACAGCAAGACTGAGCAAACCCTCCACACAAAACCGGAGCACTGAAAGGCTTACGCTATAGTGCTATCTACTGAGCCACCATCTAAATAAACACAATAGTCAATGGAACAGGTCAATAAGCAGCCTGCCTAACAGGCAAAATCAAAAGCAGTGCCAGCAATTGCCCATGTAGTAATGTAGTAAAAAGGAATGATTAAAGGATGATGCATTCTGGATCGTTTGTGAATTATGAACATTTTTAATGACTGTACCTGTAGTTCCAGCAAGCCATGGACGTAGACTGTAAATATCCTACTGCTGCTCTCCAAGCCCACAATCATTTCTAAGGACCTGTTTCAAAGATAACAAGATGTTGTTGTTAATGAAATAATTGCTTTATTTCATACGGTGGACTCTCAAACAGCAGTAAGTCATGAAGGGATCCTTTATGTCGCTTTTCCACAAGCAGCCAGATCGAGCCAGTCCAGCCTGAGCTTTGCACAATTTTGTTGTTTGGTTGAGAAATAAAATACAGGGTTCCTGTGCTTAAGAATGACATTTTTTTGAGTCAAACATGTTTTCCATTGTAAATTAAGCCAGCAAATACATTTCATACTAGTTCACTGTGCTCCTTCGGTTTCTGTTTGCTCCGTACCTTCATATTGCTTGAGATTCCTTTTAGGATTAAAAATAGCCAAACCGCAGTCAACCTTGGTCTTATGGACCAAGCATGTAATAATTATTCCTGAGGCTTTTGGCACGTTTACTATACCAACTTTGTGGAATATATTTGTAACTCATTCCTCGGGATACACAAGGGCCCAAACAGAATGTCTTGTAACACTACGGCTCTCCTGATTATACAGCAATGGGTCTGTTGGTTTGTTATTGTCAGTTGTGTAAGGCCAACCGAAGAAAGACTTTCAGGGGGAATAAAGGCTTCATTGGAAGCTACCGCAACTCGCGTGTGTTATCATTTAAAAACATACCAAAATAGCGGAACCCCTAGCTAAAGTCAGCGACTCGACAAAGATCTTCACATTGATTTTCTGAAGGAGGTCCACCTTTCCAGTGCTCTTCCATTTCGGCAAGCCCCCGGAGGTCCGCAGCTGTTTCCCGTTAATAAACGAGGCGCACCCTCATCATTAGCTATAAACTAGTGGTCCCCGAGGTGTAATGTTCACAGTTATGAGCTGCTGTCCCTTGCTGTTTCACGACTCCTTAAAGTCTATAGACCTTTTGATTGAACACCATTAGGTCCGGTCAGGTCTACCGGTTAAGTGCCTGAACGGGGACTGATGCCGATTGCCCTTTGTTCTGTAGTGTTCACTGTGCTCAATTGTTCAATATATTAACGGGGCTAATTGTTCATTAGCTGAGTGTTTTCATTATGAGCCAAACCACAAGTCTGCTATGAGATAATGACTTCCTATACAGATTTACTATACAGTGAATTTGGAAAGCTAAGCTTTGCTTGTGGTACGGTTATATACACTACTATTTTTGTACACCGCAGGTTTTTTTTCCACTTTTCTATTTATTTCATTAACTGCGGATTCTTAAATATTTTTTAAGCATTGGACAGTCGAGTGAACAATTATGAATGAAAATATTAGTCAATTAAAATATGTTTCCTTCATAACATGGAAATAGTATATGACAGTGCATGTCTGACACCCTATCAACTGGTTGTGTGGTGATGACATAGTCAAATTCTAGGCTGTCCTTTAAATGCACTAGTTAACTAATTCAGCCCATGAAACACAGCAGTATTTAATGTCCCTTGTAGAAAGAACGCCTCACATTTGCTCTGCTGCTATAACTGCTGGAGGAGGTCACTTTGATCAGTCAAGGATATGACATTTTCTTGCTAATAAAGGTACTCAAATGGTGAACATACTGTAAATGTATTTGTTAGCAAAGAATATTAAGTGTATTTTTATTAGATGTTATGTGAGCAACATGCAGGTGTAGAAAATCTCAATGTGTGCAACTTTTTCATGGTAGATGTAGGTATTGCTGTTATATTGTTGTTATATTGTTGTAGTAAAAATGCACTTATGTGTCCTGACACAAAACATAGCTGAAATAAGACAAAAGGGGATGGATAAAAGGGGAAAAAACTAATGTGAAATGTTCTCTGGTTCTAAGCTTAACCTACATTTGTTCAGCAAACATCCTTGTGAAAAAGATGTGCCAATCTTCTCCTTTACTACGATAGCATGTTATTCTGCTTGTAGTGACTGAGCCCTATTTCTCCTGAATCCCATTGTGAACTAAAACTTTGTGACATGCACTTAGTTTTAGCTTATGATTAAGCACAAAAAAAACAGTGTTACCCATCACCTAAAAACAAGAAAAAAATTACTTAAATATACATGGAACAGCTTTCGGCAACAAATATTTGCGAGCTCCCACGGCGGACGAGTCTGAATATCACCACACACCACTGAGAGTTCCAGCAGAGACCACTGGCCCCGTATCATGGAAAAAACTGCATTTTTATGGTTAATCAGTCATGTTTGTGTCCTTTTTAACTGCTAGCCCAAAGAGTTTTATTTCACATTCTCCTCAGTTTGAAGCGTGGGAGAGTGAGAGAGGCTTGGAGCCCAGACAGAAAAGCTCAACCGAATGCCTCTTTTTTTTTTTTTTTTTGATATAAATCATTTCCTTTTATTCCACATTCTCTTGGTGTGCACTCAGAAAATATACTTATATAAATGTCTTCCGAGAATATGTGCAGTCACACACTTCGGACGAATCACTAGAGCCGCAGAATTTACTTTACAACGGTTTGCTATCTGTAGCCCCAGCTGTAATATGCTAGCTGCAGAAATTCACAGATCAGGCAACGATGCTTTTACGCTAATGGGTGACAGGTGACAGAAATCTTGGCAGACGCCTATTAAAGCTGAGACTAAAATATTATGTCTTAAATAAGGAATAAGATTTTTTTTTTTTTTTCAGGGTACATCTTTTTCCATGTTACATTCCTCAGCACATATTTATACATAAAGTTCATTTTTAAAATGAATTACCTACTCCTCTTTAAACTGCACACAATACTTTATAGCAGCCTGCGCTGCCTAACAACCTAGGCTCCAGAGGTCAAAGGTCGGCTCGTAAACGTTACAGAGGTCACAGGAACCAATCCTGAAGTGAGACACTACGTCCTTTTATAATGCTGATTGGGATTTTGTTTTTTTTTTTGTTTTTTTTGCAGGAAACACCTAGGGTACCACAGGATATGACATGGTACATTTCACAGTTCATAAATTATACAAAAAAAGTCAACAGGAGTAACACACTGGCCAAAGGAGTCTGGGTACCACAAGCTTGCTGTGTCTCAGACGTGGTAAAATTATAATTTGTATTTGCTTTATAGAAGGAGCAGTGATGGCATTTTTTTGGTTCCATAAATATTTGCAAACGAGTACCACATGGCTGTAACATCAAGCGCTAAAGTAAAGATAAAGATAATTGTTATTATCGTAGGCAATTATATTTCATGATGACTGGGTCAAAGGCAGATTTTGCACTTCAGGGTTGAGGATGTGGGTTTCAGAAATGCAACCATAGACTGGGAAATTGCAGATAATCATCCGGGCTGCTAATGTACAAAGTCTCAATTGACATCAAACAGTATTAAGGATTCTTCCAAGTGGTTTGCACTGAGGGTCACGGCCAAAATCAATTTAGAAAATTCAATGAGGATACTCAGGAAACATCTTATTTTATCACCCCTTAAGAAATTGCATTTGGTTGCAGTATCACCTTGTTGTCCTAAAATAAATATTATTTAAATCTACTTATTTTAGCAGCTGCTTTTGGCTGAAGTGACGTACAAGAGAGGAAGGCTTGGGGTCAAAGAACAGCTAGCACCCCTGGGGCGGTTGGGGTTAAGGGTCCTGTTCCAGCGCCCAACAGTGATATGATTACTCTA
This sequence comes from Brevimyrus niger, assembly GCA_015164015.2. NCBI lineage: Eukaryota > Metazoa > Chordata > Actinopteri > Osteoglossiformes > Mormyridae > Brevimyrus > Brevimyrus niger. The sequence goes on from JAABNY020000108.1 coordinate 21,518,513, forward strand.
CCACTCATGGGACTTGAACCCTATGACCTTTGGGACAAAGGCACAGACCCCTAACCCTCTGACACACCACCCCATACATCATCATCATAATAATTTTATATATTACTAATCTTTCATGTTTATGTGTTGCGGTTAAGAAATGCCCATTTTGCGGATAACATGAGTACAGCTGACTTTGTCCAGTAGGCGCCTGGCGGCGTAGGAGGCAGAGGAGAGGCCCTTACGTGTATCTGTGGCATAGGGACTCGATGCAGATCAGAACCCGCACATTGTCCCTGGCCCGCAGCTGGCTCTTGCTCTTCTTCACCTCTCCGTGGTCTACAGGAAGCAGAAGACCGCAGAGCGTCAGTACGGCCCTGGGCGTTTCCTCACTTGCCGCTGGACCCTTCAGTAGCCGGTGGACAGAGAAGCTATTCGAGGAGCAGCCCACCCACGGGTTTGGAGCCCCAACGAGCTGACGACGGGTGCGAGACTTCCGAGGGACGCAGGATCATTACCCGTCCCGCTCACCGCTACCACCTCAAGGAGGTCAAGAGGGGTTAGGGTTAAAGGATTGATGAGACTTGTTGCAGTTTTCAGGGCCGATCGAGTTGTGTTGAGCCTAAGCGTGTTTTATTGGAGGAAGGACACTGAATCCCTTCATTAATCTTCCAGGCAGGTTCCCATAGTCATTGGCGGCACAGGAGCTTAGGAGGATTTTACATGCTGTGTCCCAAGGGCTTATTCCACTGAAAGGTTGGACACAGACAAAGAAATGCCCTCCCTGCTACAAGGCAGATCTCCAGGCACTGAAGGTGGGTATTATGTAAAGTTTCAGGGATGGTATGCTATGACTAACTGCATTCTCATTCTAAAAAGATGTTATTTTATTTAGGAGTGCATTTTTTAAACCGCTCGTGAATGAAATGTGTTTTAATTCATTTCCGGAATTACGCAGCAGTTCATAAAACATTGCTTTCCACGTGTCAATAAACTGCTGTCAATGACTAAAAAACCAGCACAGATATTTTCTTATTACAGTCAGGGCCCCTTATTTCACTTCCAAAATATCATCAATAATAAAACTGTTGGAAAATTACAACAGTTGATTCCCTGCAGATTCCATGCACATTATGAAATAAGCAAAAATGTATTTTTTTCTTAGGTACCATTGCTTACCAATGTGGATGTTAGCTGAGAACTGGTAGATGCCTGTTACCGGTGCCGTGAAGCGACCAGTGGATTGATCCATGCCTGTCCCCCGGAGAAAGGCACCTTTGGCGGGAGGCTGGAGAGGTACAACAATGTGTCACAGCAAACACAGTGGAAAAGCCGGTTGCCTCGAAGGCAACTATGTATATACAGTATTTCAATTGCGGATAAAGGGGATTTGTACATAAAAAAACAGTGTTAATGCTAGCAGAGAAAACTTTATGGAGAGCACAAGGACCCATATAATCAACAATAAAAGGTCACATATTACCAGGACCAGGGTGTGAACAGGCTTCCGTTGCCAGTTTTGAAGTATTTTTCCATTCCTCAATTTTCTTCCTTTGGACTTACTATCTTCACCATTGCATTTGACAATGACTAAAATCAATAATCTGTGTGCACTGCAAGACTTTTTGCACTACCTGCTCTCCTAGGATACACTTCTGTCAGTCTTGATCAGTCCTGTTAGTTCCCAGTGACAACCAGAGCCTCGTTAATTTTAGTCCATCTTCAGTCCCTACATCCCTTGAAGTAGGAAGGAGCACTCAGCTTATCACTGCCACATTCCCACTGCCATAATCCTTCACATTCTATGATTATCAATAAAACAAGCTTCACCATGTCATAAGTGCTGAATCAGCTCTCATATTTAAGCAAAAGTAGACCTGTATTCCAAAAAGAATCTAAGAAGTGGTGGACTGGCCTTACATCAACTTCACAATTGTATACTTTAGCAGTGAAAATGGATACATTCACTGCTGTTTCTTCTAATAAAACTGTTCATACTATGAAAGATTACTCCCATCATGCTTTTGGGTTTTAGAATGGAGTGACACAGACACACACACACACACTGACACTGCGGGCAATTTCCCCTAATTAGCCTAACTGCATGTCTTTGGAGCACAGGAACATGCAAACTCCACACACATGGGCTCACATGCAGAGTAGGATCCAAGCTCTCAATCTCACAAGAATTTAAGGACCAGAACTACCCACTGGGCCACCCTAGAAAACAAAATATTTCTATAACACACTTAATGAGAAAAAGTGAAACAAGGCCAAATTGCGGGACTTTTTGAGGGAACGGTGCTGGACTATCGGTTCCATGTCATCCTACCACTCCCTGGGCTCCACAAAGCCACGGACAGGCAAACGCAAAGAACCTTTGAAGGAAGAGGAGAGCAATTCAATTCTGCTAAAAAAACCCAAGGAACAGGCTAAAGCTCAGCAATTACGTGATGAGAGCACACCGACTCCAGCTCTTGTGTGGATTTTAATTCCTGCACGGCACCAGTAAATAAGTGCGGATCACGATACTTTGGAGTCTCGACGTCTCTGGGGTTTTCTCCGGGGGTTGGGGGGGGGGGGGGGTAAGGCTGTTAAATGGGTGTGGGTATCTCTAGAGGGCCCGCAGAATCTCTCTCAATTAGACACACCCGACCGACCAGGCCTGTCCCCGGCCCATAGACCGTAATTATAGCACTAGCGGGAATTAACAGTTGAGCGGAGAACAGATTCACACAGACACACACAGATGCTATATGAGAACACTTAATTTCATTCCCCGCCCTTGCTTTTTATTTTGTGCTTGGTTCAAAACTTACAGACAAAGCCAGTCAAAACATATCTGAATTAGCTAGGTACATCAAAGGGTCTGTCTCCGTCTGATAGTTTCACTGTTTTTATAGTGATTTTTGTCTTTTACAGCTCAAGGAACAGGCATATGACGCCAGATACATGAACAGCATCCCATTCAGTGCAGAAAAAGGTCATAATTATCATGAGGACAGCAGAGAGTGTGATAAACAGGCCTGAAATCAACATGTCATTTTTCAGTAGTGTGTAGGAGCCATTTTCTCTACTACAGAAAAGAGTTTACGATCCTCGCATCCATAGCCATGCCACAACATAAAAAGTCTACCCACACAATATTAAAAAAACATATATATGTGCTTTTTCAGCATGTTTACATAAATACAGTACATTCAATACTCCCTTTTAAAGATAATGTCCCACAGAGCAAAGAAGAATCTGAGGGCTGCGTAAGAAAACCATATATAAACAAGAAGAATTTGGGAAGTTTCCAGAAAGGAATACAGTGAGATATTAAATTTAACATGCACACTTGCCAGCTAGTTGCTACTATACCATGATATATGCATTATAATGTATGGTGCATATATAATACTTCTTTATCATGATAAATATGTACTATTTAATGTAAGATATTAAAGCTAGTAATAAAAAAAAAATACTGTATATAAACATGTTATTTTCTGAAAGCTTCAAATTATCTATAGTCCACTTCAAACAATGAAAAAAAAATATATGAAATAAGTTAAATTCTTTAGACTTTAATTATTATTATGCACAAAAGTGAAAATTGCCTTAGGTTTCCATGGATGAATCAACAAGTTTATTTTTATATTTCTCCTTAGTAGCCTAAGCAACTGATTATAACAAGGCAGTTCTTCCAGAAGTGTTTCCATCTACAAACTACAACTAACAAAATCAGCCTCTAGCAATATGAAATGCATGGCTTCGTTGTTTCAGAACCACGTCTGCCAGACCATAAGGGGACTTCAAAGTCAAAAAAATGTTGATTAATCTCTCACAGAGAAGCAGAGAGCCAACTGTTTTAAACCTGGGGTTACTCTATATGGTATCAGACCTTGGTCCTTGTCAGGAACCTGGCAATGGAGGTTTGTCTATGTGAGATGAGCTACAGACTTTGGTGCAGGAGCCAAGACCAAACAATACATGCTCACGCTCACACACACACACACACACACACACACATGCACACACACGCATTCACATGCACACACATACATATGCAGGCACACACACATGCATGCACACACGCACACATACACACACACACATGCGGATGCATACACACGCGGATGCACACACACACACACACGCATGCACACACATGCATTCACATGCACACATGCACACACATACATACGCAGGCACACACACATGCATGCACACACGCACGCATACACACACACATGCGGATGCACAAACACACACACACACACATACACACACACACACACACACACACAGAAATAAAGTGTAAGGACCTGGCTGATACCTAAATGCCATTTGTGTTGAAATACATAATCATATGCTTGCATGCTTATATATGCCCATAATCCCACAGAGTACCCACACATTAAAACTATCAGTGATGGTCCAGAACTTCTATTAAGACGTGAAAGATTTATATGAGACCACCCTGGGCAGGAATGGCCGTTTATATTAGGGCACTCACAAACACATTCATATATAATAAAGACAAGACGACAGCAATATATCTAGTGAGAGTTTTTGGACTGTGAAACCAGGAACTGGAGTGTACTGAAGGACCTGGAATGAACCCGAGAAGTAAACACCACAGGCAGTAAGGGTTGGAGATAAACCCCCAACCATCGAGATGTGTGACAACAATGCTACTGTCCGAGCCACACAGAGCAGTGATTCCGTGAGCAACATTTGGCAACCAAACACGCATAGGGGAGATGGGGACAACTGCTGAATCGAATCTGGTATCTATTTACTCATTAATCTGTGTACTTTTACTTTGACAGGTTTCATAAGCATCAGTGCTTTCGCTAGGAGTCTTAAGCTAGCAGAGGTGGAGGGGCATGTAGCTTGCTGAAGTGCGTTAAAAGTCTCTTCAACTAACTACATTTGACAATTGTCCCTGGTGTCTCTTATGACTAAAAAATCAGAGCTGCGGCGAAATATTTATATATTCATATAAACATTTTATATATTTAATTTGCTGATTCATACATGGAATGTATCTTAAACATACATGCCTTTTCTATTCTGCTGATGCTGACCAGAGGCATACTGTATTATGCCATGTCTACTCAAAGGCAGATGTCAAAATTATTATTATTATTTTAATATTTGGTTTATGTGAGTGCCTTACCGCCCTCTAGTACCTTCGTCAGCATGTCACGGGACAGAACTGTTCCACTCCAAAATGCGGTTTCGGGTCCGCTCTATTTTTACCCTGCTTTCTGCCATATAGTCCCAGACAGAGTGCCTTTTGTGTACCCCAGCGAAAGTGTTGTGGAGGGCCCAGCAGCAGAGCGTTTCTGAGAAGGGAGCTCATCTAAGCACTGGCTTGACTCTACGTCTTCAGGCCCGGATGAGGTGATCCTGTTTATCTCCTGTGCGGGTGTCTCACAGCTTGCAGGGATCACACGGTCTGCCGTTGCCATGTCCCGACGCCAGGAAATATTGTGTGTTTTGCAATTAAAATAAATGACTCTATTCTGAAAACTGAACACTGCCAAGATATCTTTTGACTGTTTATTAGAAGGACTTCTGAGATCTGAATTGTCCTCCCGGCTGAAGGTCATTGGGGAAAGCTAAGCGTGATCCTTTGCTCCTCAGCTTACCGTCTGGAAGTCCTGCAGCTCCGTCAGCGTCTTCTTGTCCACGAGCACCGGCCCCTTCAGCTTGCAATGGAAAGCCTCTTCTACTCTGCGGTAGGAGGACAGGCCATCCAAGGCGAAGAGGGCAGGGGGCAGCTGGCTAGGGCCGACCTGTTTGTCCATGGCTGCACGCCTTTCGGTTGCCTCTGAAGGAAGAGCGCGCGAGAGGCTCAGTTACAAGGAGACCATCTAACTCTGTGTGATGTAGCAAAAATATTCAGAAGTCCATTTTAGCAACAGAGATTGGATTCAACTTTGATGTCATTTTGATGTTAATGTCATTGCACAGTTGAAACACTCAGACAACAAAATCTAGTTTGGAGTCTCATCTAAAACTGTAAAACAGTCCAAAAGTGCTACATATAGTGCTAAGTAATGAAAGTGGTCTAAATAGTGAGTATTTACAGCATCGATTGTGAAAGATCGACTTGGTGAGACTTCTGTACCTCCTTCTAGGCAGCAGTAGGATAAACAGGGCATACTTGGCATTAAAAGGCAGTTGCTGTCATACCTTTGATCATCTCCCTGAACTCCTGGAGCAGGACCTCCTGCGTGATCTCCGCCCCAGGTGATCCCGGGGGACCCTGGGGTCCTGGGGGTCCGGGGGGACCGGGGGGTCCTGGCTATAGACACAAATACATCAATCCACCATATTAGTCTACAGCATGACTACCACCAGGGTTCCATGGAAGCTGAACTAATTTGGAACTAATTCCGACAGTCTTATATGGTCAAGTCATCCAATAAATTTCAGAGAAATTTTATATGTACATAAACACACACGTTCTTATCATTTTTACTAGCCTCGTCCTAAAAAGGTCAGAAATATCTGCGCTACTTGGTAGAAGTGAAAATGAATTAGTCATTATGTTATTAAGAAAAGTGAGAAAAGGCAGTGAGGTATTGAGTTCTCAGCTCGAAGCAATGTGTTTTACAGAGAATTTCAGTCTCATCCAAGAGCATTAAGTGTAATTTTTGAATATAAGGGAACCAATTTTTACCATGTCTACCTGGAACCAACAGGACTAGGCAGACAGTAAACGATATTTTAATGTGGTTGTTGTAAGTGCATATTAAATCTATTTATCGAGTTATGCCGCCTATATGGCTACAGCCATGACACAGAACATAAAGCTCCGGAATGCCAGATAAATGACTGATTGTGTACTTCTCCCTTCTATATATACGTGTGTGTGTGTGTGTGTGTGTGTGTGTGTGTGTGTGTGAATGTCGCAAAGAGTAAGGAGGGATATGTGAAAACTGCAGAATGTCACCGGCTAATAAAACTTAATTTCATTTCATTACAATGAAAATCTTAGTGTACATGTATCATATTAAAAAAAAATGTCAAAGAGAGTATTCAACAACCGGAAACTCACAGCCCGCCTAAAGGAACTGAATGCTGAAGGAATCGATGTGAGATCTGGAGAGTCTACGTCCGGCATGAGCACTGGCGACGTCGCGCCCGGTCACCTACCAGAGGCCTTTTCCTCTTCTTGCACTTGCCTGGGAAGTTTCCTACGGGTCGCTCCACAAACACCTTCCATGATCCCAGTGGATCCACGCGATGGTTCTCTGCCTGCGTGGATTCAGAATTGATCACATTCTCTTACCAAGCTGCTCAACTCCCGTGCAGAAGCTTTATTGTTTGTTTCTGTCCTTCCATAAATCCGAACTACCGCTTAAGCTTAATTATCTGCTAAATGAAATTATCCCAATTTTCTCCAATATCTGATAGCAGAGTGGCATAGAAGAATTTTAATTTTCGCGTTCTTTTCACATTTTAATTTAAAAAGACACATTATGCCGTTATAAAGGGATTTATGTAGATTAAATATGCTCTCATCTCCGAATTAGAATTCATTCTGGAAAACGGGACAAGCACTATCATGACAGGGCTTACTACCATTACAGTACGTCTTTGAGAAAAATGCTAATTGCAAGATTCATCAGATATTTAAGTCTGAAGTCATTTTCCCACCAACCCTGAATGCAAATACTGCAAACTACGTAACTGAATCCAATGAGTCATAATTTCTGCTTACAAACCATTGGAAAATCTTGCCTAAAGATACTATTAAATGGTGCCAGAGGTGGGGGCAGGTCGTGTGGCCCTCTTTCTGTGTTCCACTCAGCCTCTCCAGTTCTGTGCTGCTCTGCCGTACACTGCCAAGTGCACATAGTCGCCCCTAACAGGTCTCCCTCCTGTGCTGAACCACGCAATGTTTTTTGGACGCTACTCTCCAGTGCCAGGAATCACTTGCTCGGCATAAAGTGAGTCGTGTTTTTTTAACAACAAAGAAGAATGACCTTGTACATTATAGTCTCGTTGTGTCCAATTCTGCAGGCCTTTAATGCCATCCAACAGGCAGGTTCATGAGACTTTACTGAGCCTAGACAACTAAAAGCAGTCTAAACCCAGAGCCATCCTGAGCACCATAAAATTTTCAACCTACCTATTCTTTTTTTTACCAAAATATTAAGCATACCTTGGCCTTATCTTGAGAGTTAATAGAAAATGTAGTAATCTCATGTCCAAGTACAATGAAGACTTCAGCTACATATTATATAATAAGTTATCTCTGCAATCAGAATCCCTTCATTGGATTTTGGTAAGAAAAAAAAAAAATGATGCAGCATGTATTCCAGCAACCACAAAAATAAGAGCTGAACCCAGCCCAGGCCCTTCCCTAAATGTCAAGTGACTGTGGTTGAGATGGAAACAAAGATAGGGGCAAGCCATAGAGGTGAGCTCTCTGAAATGGAATTTGTTTAGGTTTGGCACTAGGGAGCAGTGCAACTATCTGTTAAACTAACATGCCTCTGTCTTCACCAAAGGCTCTGTCTCTGCGAAAGGCAACAAAGTAATCCATTGTTTGTCTTTTCAACTTAATGGAATAAAAGGGTTTCCCCCCCCCCCATCATTTGTGTATCCAGTAGTATTTTATTCCCTGTGATTGCAGACAAAATAAACCTAACTGATGCGCTGCATCATGCCTGCTAGATATCTCGGCCTTTCTGTTGAGTTTTGGTGAAGATAAAAGAGCGACAGATATTGTCAAAGGGAAGATAACCTCACTGAATGGGATGATTCTGCAGATTCACCTCACTCCGCGTGAGGCAAATTCTCAGCCCTCTCTGCTTTTTTTAGCCCATGCCGCTTCAGGTTTCTCCTAAAAACACATCCCATTTCTATCTGAGAGATTTCCAAGTAGGCTCCGATAAAAAAAAACAAAAAAAACAAAAAAACTTTCATCCATACTGCTTTCATTTATTCTACATTTTCTTCTCAGTTAAGTAATAGTCTGTCTACAGTCTGCAGCAGTTTTCCATAAAGAATCGCAAACCGCAGTAGAATATCTGCGGGTGCATTCCCTTTTTTGGCCGCTCAAACTCTCTCTAGATCTATTTTGATATTTTGGTGCTGGAATGCATGTTATATAAAGGAGGGTAAAAGGTCAAATGACTGTATGTATATACATATACATAATACATACATGTCTACTGTATATACACATATATATACTGTATATATGCATATGTATCAGTGTCATTCCACAGTACTGCCCAAGATCATAAAGACACAACTAATGATAGGATAAATGCAGATATTTAGGGCACAAACTCAGAACTGCAGCGTTTGGTAGTAATCCTTCGAGGAGATAATTATATTTGCCTGCATTAGGTGAGAACTTCACCAGCAGTATGAAGCCTTTCATATACATGCCATTTTGCTATTTTTTAACTTGGATTACTTAAATGCTCCATTTTACGCCTCAGACAAGCGAGTCTCACACAGGACCTGCTCTGTCTATGGTTTTACTGTCTATGGTTTTTACTGTCTTCTGTTGTGAAGTTATGGCCAACAGAAAGCCATAACTTTAAAGAAAGGTTAAATTCTGCAAGCCCGTGCCAACAAACAAGTGCCTTTTTTATCTCCATGTACTGTTTGCGCATGCCATTGCAATTAAACGATTAATGCTTTGATTATGTTATATTCTTTGTTGCATCGTAACAGCACGAAATAAGTGACTGTATTTTAAGTACCAAACTAGTAAACTGACCTGACAAACATAACCTAAAAACGAGAAAATGGGTCCATTTAGCTTAAAGAAGTTGCTAAGAGTAAAGTAGTGCATTAATAACTAACAAAATACAATTTGGTCTGGTTTTCATAACACATTTTGTTGTCGAGATAATCACAGTTGCATGAGTGTACTGTAGTAAAAGCATGTCAGGGCAAAGCAAGGTTTGTTCTTCCCAGATATTGCAGTAAAATTTGAAAAAAAAATAAAAATAAAGACCACAAACGTGTCTTGTGCTTCGTAAGAAGAAAGAGAGAAAAAAAAAGCACTTGATTTTAAGTGCTGGCGGTTCTAGTAGCCTCCGGCGGCCACACACGAAGACTAGCTGCTGTCACTGCCGCCGCCGTCAGCCACCAACGCGCCATCCCAAAACGTCTGCTCTCCGCGAGGAATTTCGCGCACGTCCGTCACGACGGCTAACTCCGCGGCAAGGAGGTCTGGCGGCTCCTTACTGGAGATCTCGGCCCGGCGCATCGCGAAACTCGAGGCTCGACGTGCGGCGAGTCAGTCGGCGCGTATCTGACCTCCTTTAGTCAGCCAGAGCTGCCTCAAAGGATGAACTTGTGGGCAGGCCCATCTCTGAGCAGGCGTCTGTCAACGGGAAGAAGTTCACTCTGCATTTATTTTGATATCACCGCGACGGCGGAGCTTCTCAGACGGCTCCGTCATCCCGGCTGACTTTCCTTCGGTCTTTCATCTTTTCTCGAGTTGCACCTGCGCCATTACAAGTTCACCTGAGAATGCTGACAGCCCTTATGCATATGTAATTACTATGTCACACAACAGCTATGCAAAAAATACTGCGGAGCGTAAGTGCCGCACGCCCACCTACAAATGACATGTTATTACAAGTTACTATAGTGGGAATTTTAATTTTAGAAAAGAGTCTTTGTAACATCGGCATAAAAATAAACCTAAAAAGTATTTGGTAGACAGGTCATATTTCCGTTAAATTATTGGGAAATATAGAACTAAAATCTTATAACTGAATCCAGGGGTTCCATAAGGGAGCGCTAAAAAATTTGGGACACGATCGATTGTTCTGGTTTGGGGGCCCAAAATCTCCTCGCTGAATCACACCTATAAAAGCCACTTATTGTAATAATAGGCACAAATATTACCATACCAAATAAAATTGCTTAAAAATTGTTACTGTTTTGCTGTATCAAATACATAAGTCAAACTTTTAACTTATTCTTATGCATGTATTTTGAAATTCCACACCATAGTGACTTTAATGTTATAATCTGTTCAATTATATACAGATGCTCCACTATTTAGGAATGAGTTACATTCCGAACGTCCATTAGCAACTTGAAATGTTCGGAAGTCATTATTCAACATCATCTTAACCGTATACCCAAGTTCAAAGAACTAGGATGCTGGGGGGTTGCATGCTACTCTACTGCAAGGCAGAAGTAGCGGCCAGAATTCGTACTGGGCAGAACTGGTGTGCAGGAAAAAAAATATATTTTTCGAACATGAAATTGGAAATAGGAGTTTGGACTTACAGTCCTCTTCATTCGTATGTCTGAAAGTTCGTAAGTAGAGGAGCGTCTGTATAATCACAAACAAGAAGCAAGTTGGGTACGACTAAATATAGTGACCTTGTGATCCAAGGCATTTATGTTCCTCAGGGAGCTTTGCTGTTAAACCTTTGAAGAACGTTCTGCACCTGAATTGCTTCAGGAAAATATCCAGTTAACATTAATGTATCCAGATATGCTGCTGTTATGTAAGTTACTTTGGCATCTGCTAAGCAATTACACATGAGTAATAAGCTAGTGAAGCATTTTGTTTTGACTGCTGATAATGGAAAGTTCAGGTTTAGTCTTTTCGCATGCGTTCATTTTAAAGGGCACAGTGATTAGTTGTGTTTACAAGTCATGATTTATTGATACACTGCCAAGTTGTTTAAAAAAATTAGAAAGTTTATTTGGGTATTTAAAAGTCTGAGAAAGGTTGATGAGCAGAACATCAACACAGCAGAACAACTTCTTTCACAGACAATGGTTCATTCTATCTCTTAGTGTCACGCTACCAAATGTCTTCATGCCCCAGAACCTCTGGCTGATTTTCTTTTATTTTTGGATCTGACAATATAGTTTCTGAAATTCTGACATATCCAGTTGTATCTCCCGCCGTGGCACACACAATCATCAGAGAATAGGTGCCAAACTTGTGCTTCTCCGGTTCACACTTTGTTCATCTTTCGTTCCCTGCTGTGAATGAATAATGAGCTGACTATGATATCCATGCAACCCTTATGTCAGGAATAAATGGCTTACAGGAATGTGACTGATCAGTACAATTAACTGGTTGAAGACAGCCAACAATTTTAGTCTCACCTTCCATAGCAAAACAACTCTAGTTTTTTTTTTTTTACTGCTGAAACTCTGATCTGGGTCGTTTAACATGATTTAAAAAAAAATATAAAAAAAAAATAAATAACACATTTAACCATTTACAGGCCGCCTACTGCCATCTCTCGGGAAGACATGGAAGGTTCTGCCAGGACTAGAGGCTAAAGCGGTAACATGATTGCCTTAGTCACCAGAAATGCCTGTTTTCAGGTCTGTTCTGTCAGATTCTGTTCATTTTATTTTTATTAAAATGCGGATAGGTGATTTATTACTTTGTTCCAACAGCGTTGTACATCCAGTCCTGTACCGAAATGTAATATTGACCCATAGGCAAAAGGCTGATGGAATACTGATTATACCGGATGTTCTGCCATTTCAAGCACAGCCAGTACTTCCATGTGCAAATTTCCAGGTGTTGCGTAGTATGCCTGTTTACTGTTTGTCAAATGTAGAATACTTATGTTACGTTACGTCACATTAGGTAGCAATATCGGTAGGTCTTCCCTCTGCCTCTCCTCTCCTTTCATTATCAGTAATTGTATATAAATCTTCATTTGCGCAATGGACATTGAGTTTAGCACTGTAATGTCTGTCCTGTCATAAATGTTTCATCATGGTCTCGCTGCGTACTGCACATGGCTGCTTTACCTGACTTGACTTGGTTTTGCCACAGCCTCCAGGATTCAGCCATCGAATGTGACCTGCTGAGGAAAAGCCCTTTCGAATCGGCAAATCCATAAGCTAGCTGCACGACCCCCGCACACGCACACACACATGCACGCACACGCACACACACACCGCTCCTACTTGCAGTCATCCATGCATGGTCTGATGAGCGCCTCCCGCATCACCCTCCCATGCCGGAGGGTTTAGAAACCCCAGTCGTTACTTTCAGCGTGTCTACCCCTGCGTGTCTCCCCCCCCCCGTGACGCATTTCCATGCCGTTCCCTCCAGATGCGCTTCGCGGACCTCCAAAGCATGTCAGCTCAGGAGAGGATTTTCCGGAGTGCACGTCCGACGGCAGCTGAATGCTGCACCCGGCACCGCACGCCATCGCTTCGTTCTCTCCTTCTTTGTCTGATATCATTTTTACAAAGCGAAGAGAAAAAAAAAAAAAGCCAATGTACGCCCACGTAAACATAAAAGACGATATAGGATGTTTTTGAATACCAGTCACACCAATAAATTTGACAGTAAAGATGCTGGGTAATATTGCAATTAAGACCATGATTTAAAAAGCCAAGTCCAACAGTGTTCATCTCCTTTGCGTATGATCTAACCTTGAAGGTGATGTGCGTCTGCTTTGGACAGCTTCTCACGGCAAGTGAACACGATTAATTTCAAAAGTCCATTAAAGAATCCAGCCTCCAAATTCCATCTCAGGTCTTCTACATTTGACAAATTGTTGCATGATAAAAGGCACAAAAAAAAGAAAAAGAAATGGAAAGATCACAAAAGACATAACATCTTGGCCAAAAGGTTTACCTTCTAAAAGAAGCAGATACCACTTCACTCTATTGTATTAAAAATGTCAAATAGACTTAAATTGAATGAATGTAGGTTACAGAATAGCTCATAACAAGATCGCATATGCAGCTGCAAGCCAATCCAACACTCTACTGGATAAGCATTTGGAAGGTGGATAGATGGATAGATGGATGGATGGATGGATGGATGGATGGAGGGAGGGATGGACAGCATGCAAATACAGCATAAGGTTTGAATGTCTTTCAACATGGCCATGTAATTAGTACCACCACACTTTTTTTGGACATATAGGCTTATCAATTAAACCTCTTGGTTGATCTGAAAATGGCTGTCGAATGAGATCCCATTCAGATCCC
>JAABNY020000108.1:21548228-21560908 GCA_015164015.2 Brevimyrus niger
ATGGACTTGGGGGAAAATGAGGAACTGGTTTAGTGCAGGGAAGACGAAGAACGGCAGGAGTGATCCTCTTTGCGTTTACAGAACAAAACTGAGATGCATGTCACAATTGTCACATTGTCTGTGCACAGCCATGCCTTTAACCCTGGCTATATGCGTCACACCATCAGCTACTAAGCAAACTTAGAAATTTGCGACAGAAAAGGGGGGGGGGGGGTAATTAGGATTTAGCAATTGGCTCAGATGGGTTAGTTGATACCCTTGACACAATATAGATTCTACTAGAGTTTTAGACAATTGAACTATTGTCTTTTTTGCTTTATATAAATTCTAGAACACTGCTTTTGGGAGTGTTTATGGATTTCATTATTCTACTGGGTGACATTATGAATGTGGGATTTGGGCATACAGTATGACTGAATAGTACAGTGACATAGAGATTGATTTCAGATTTAATTCAGTCTTAACTTCCTGTTCCCATGCAATATGTAGAACTCTTTAAAATGTTAGGCGTCCCATCAAAAACAGGAATATTGTTTGTCTCCAATTTGTTAGTTTTCTGTGGTAATTGGCCCTTGTCCATTCAGGCTGTGGGTTTATGAAAAATAAACGTATTTATTCTTCAGTATATATGTGTCATAGTCCCAGGGAACAAGCAGGATGTTCTTTCTCTGAGCACATCACAGGTCCAGGTGGCTGATTGGATTGTTAGTGAGGGAGGTGCCCAAGATGTAAATAATGTTACTAATTAAAGGGTATTCTGCACATTATCAGAAGAGCTGCTCCATGTCATTGGTGTTTTGCTACCTAACTATATTAGCAGGTAGACAGCTTTCCAAGTTACCTTTCCATACAACTGAATCACCGTCCAAAATGAATATATGGTCAGTTGTCTGTGAAGTCACTTCTTTGTGTCCATTCTAAAAAGAATTTTTGTTTTTGGATATGATGACCCTTTTGATCATGTGATCAAAAAATATATTTCTCAATTTCCTGCTCTGTATATTTTGGTTCTCTTATGCTTTGGTGCTTAATTGCATTGCATTAATGCCTTTTTTAGTATTTTCTAGGATGTATGTATGGTCTTTGGTTGCATTCTTGCTGAAATGACACTTATCCTGTGGAAATGTACTGAATAATTGGAACCAGCATCTAAACTTATTGCTAATTTTACGACTGTTTAAAAGCTTGTCTGGTGAATGTAAATTGCGTTGTATTGCAAAATTTACAAGGAACAATAAATTTCTTACCAATCTCTGTAGTGTATTTCGATGTTGATCAAAAGGCATTACGTTAAATATCAGATTCTGTATAACTGGAAAAATGTCACAATTAGCTATAGACATTTAAGGCTGTCCATTCATGCAATGTATTTGACTCTGTACTTGATTAAAAGTTGTGTAGAATTTATCGTGAAATTCAGGGACAGACTGAATCGTTTGGAAAAACTAAATAACTTGGCTGCATCTTGACCCTATGCTCAACAACAAAATGTCTTCCATTCTTAGCAACCCTCCTATAAATACTGAAATCTAAATCTAAAATCTAATTGTTTCTGCACAAAAACACACACACACACACCAGTGAGCCAAAACTCTATGACCTCTTCCTCATGAGTGTGTCAAGGTCTGGGATATATTAAATGGTAAGCTAACAATTGGTACTCTTAGTCAACATATTGACTGCAGACGAAATTGACAGGGATAAAAATCTGAGTGACTGTGACAAAAAGGGCCTAATCATTATGGCCAGGTTACCGGGTCAGAGCATCTCTGAAATGGCAAGACTTGGGGTTAGGTGAGAACTTACCAGGAGTGGTACAAGGAGGGAGAAATTGATCCGCCAACAGGGTGTTTGGAAGCCAGGACTAGTTGATGCGGGATGTTTCACATACCCATATAGGGTTAGGGGCTTTTCTCAAGTAGTACAGGGCACATGATAGGGGAAGCCAATGCCAGCCAATCCATGAGTCATGAGTACAGTGGACAGATGATAACCTTGGGCTGCTTCACAACAGCACCACCAAGGGCCTCTAGCAAGAGTCTTACCAGCACACCCACCATATAATGACATTGAAGAGGAATATGAAGACAGTGACTCCTAGACAGTTTGCAAGTTTATCACAGGGTACACAACCATACGCTGGGTGTTTATCAATATGTGTACTTGGCCATTCTTGTGTTTTCGTGTACCTGTTTGATGTCATCTTCCATTGCCAAAGTACACTTCTGATACTCAATGTACAGGTAATGCAGGTAAAATATGTGACTGTCTAGGATTAGAAGAAGTAAAGAAATCCCAACTTGATTTTTACAGACGTAGCCTCTGTGAATTGTTGAATACCTATGAAAAAATTTAAGAATAAATTTAAGTGACTGCCCTTGCATTAGTCTTCAGTTCGTAGTTGTTGTTCCAGTATTCCATAATTTTTCCAGTGTACTTGGTCCTGTGTTTGTTCCAGTGTTGCTCCCTGCTTTAGTTATTTAGTTCTTTCTACCTGTCTTTTGAACCTCTTAATAACAATAATAATAATAATAAAAAGAAGGATAGTAGTAAAAAACTACTAGTAGCAACACAAATTGTAATTAAGAATATTAATAATATAGGCATACATGCACATATTTTATTATATTTTAAAATAATTAAGTGTATGTCCTCATTTAAAAAGAGAAATTCTGTCTGTTTCCGACGTCTTTAGGCGTGAAAAATCGACATGTTTTTTTTCATGTGAAAAACCGATGTGTTGATTTTTCTACATCTAAAGGCGTGCAAATTTGACGTCTCTGGTTGTTAATATTTGACGTCTTTAGGCGTAAAGTTTCAAGACGTTTCGGCCCCGTTGGCCTTCCATACTTCCGAACCAATTTCAATTAAAACACGCCCACATTCCAGTGACGAAATCTTATGATGCATCATGAAATTCCCGTCACTTCCCGTCGGAAACACGCCTCTTGTATGACGTTGAAGTCGTTGAAGTTAAATGGTGCGAAGTTGCCCCTGTGACGTAATTTCAACATGGCGACTTATACACTCAAGAGTAATTCTATTTCATAAATCTTTAAAAATGTTTATTTTGTTAAATGCATTAATAGTTATAAATGTAATTGCACGTGCTCAATTTTGAGAATACCATACCATGACCGTAAACAGAATCAATCCTGTACAGCCGCCACATCAACTTCAGCTCTGCTTCCGTGTTTCATTGTCTTTTTTTTTTCACGCTCTCTCCCATTTGTGTGTTTCGTTAATAAATCACCCCTAACAATCAGCCATCCAGGGTCTGAGTCCATTTATGCTGCACCTAACAGTAGTCAGAATGCAACACTTACAGAGCCCAAAATGCACGCACATGAGGGTTTACCGCCTTTATATAGACACACACTTATATTTGACCTACAAGCAGTAACACATGCAGACAGGAATATTAATCCATCTGGTTACACAAACACAGCACACAAAGCGCCTGGTTAGAGAACACATAAACAGGGACAGACCGATTTTCAGCACACGGACACATACCAATTACCCTGTTAGAACACACACACCACACACATCATCTTGTTAGAGAACACACTGAAACGCTTACACTCATTAAGTGTTTAAAATGATTTCTGTCATTCAGGACCCAAACTCCTGGCATTAATATTGCTTACGCGTAATGACTGGCAAAAAGATTGGCAGCATTAGCATTCGGCTTGAATGCTGCAAAAACATCTAAAACGACTAAGAGCTGTTTATTGTACATAACGATTTATGTCAAAATAAGTCAGTTTATAAAATTTCTTCCCGGCTAGATTTTCCACAATGAAGTGTAAGTGGTATTATTGCAAAGTGGAAAGTGTTCAGAAGCAATAGAAATTTAGCCACAAATGTAAAACACCAGAATGGGGTAATCAAGTGTTGAGTCACATAAATGTCGACACTTTATTGTCTCAGTCACTGCAGAGTTACAAACTTCCTCTAGCATCAACCAGAGAGCTGTGCAATGGGAGCTTCATGATATGGGCTTCCATGGCTGAGCAGCTGCATGTAAACCTCACATAGACCATACCTAACGCCAAGCGTCAGATGGAGTGGTGTAAAGCACACTGCCACTGGACTCCGGGGCAGAGGAAACGTGTTCTGTGGAGTGATGGATCTCAATTCTCTGTCTGGCAGTCTAATGGATGAGTCTAGGTTTGGCAGATGCCCAAAGAATGCCACCTACCTGACTGCACCGGGCCAACGGTAAATTTTGGTGGAGGGATAATGGTATGGGGCTGTTTTTCAGGGGTTGGGCCCCTTAGTTCCAGTGAACGAAACTCTTAATCCTTCAACATACCAAGACCTCCTGGAAAATTCTATGCGTCCAAGTCCGTGGGAACAGCTTGGGTAAGGGCCTTTTCTGTTCCAGCATACTTTGTGCACAATTAAGGATCATAAAAGCATGGTTGGGAGAGTTTGATGGGGAATAACTCGACTCGCCCTGCACAGAGCTCTGACCTCAACCCCATCAAACACCTTTGGGATGAACTAGAACTGAAATTATAAGCCAGGCCTTCTGGTCCAATGGGCAAAAATTCCCAAACGCGGTGTGTTAAGCTTGTTGGAACCAACGGTTTTGGCGGAACGTTGTCCGTATCCTAATCTGGTTTGTTTTTAGCCACAAGATAGAGAAATTTTAAAAGACCTCACATTTTATTTGACTAAACTGAGTTAGTTCAAATTGAGTTAGTGGAGCACAGTACTTAGTCACAAAGTCCTTATCTGGAGAAGCTATTCCCACAACCGATCAGTTCTACGAGGCTTAAAAAAAAAAGTCAACAACTTTTATATGACATTCTATGAACCATTTTAAATCACATCAGTCTACAAACGTAGCACACCGGCTCTTACCACTCCAGTCTGTGCAGGTTGCCTTTGTAGTGACTGGAGGATTTCCAAACTGGTTGAAATGATATCCCTACTCCATAAACTCTGGGTCAGAAATTTGACTCTAGTAGCGACAGGTGCCACCACTGCAACCGCCAGTGGAGCGTTAGACTCCACCAATCTCCTCCACTCCTCACCCCGAAGCTGTCCTGTGCTCTGAGGCAACCCCAGGCAGACCGATTGAACCCTGGCCCAATCTAGGGGTTAAGCCCAACGGATCAGCTAGCTCCTCTCCGTGGACAGGGTTTACATTGGGAAGCATCACGTAATGAAACTGCTACTCCGCCGCCACTCGTGTTAGATCGAGAAGCACTTAAATTCAAACTGAGCGGCACAAGAACGGTCGCACTACAACTGTCGGTATCTAACTATGTTTCAGCTAAAGACATGAAATGAAGCCGATAAGCTGTAATAAGACCCATTTACTAAAATTGATTTATTCGCTAGGAAAAGTCATCTATGGAAGTAAATACTGGTTTTAAAGAAGACATCTGATGGAACTTTGAACCAGAAGGATGCTGCAAAATTCTTTGCAAGAAACACTGTGGCAAGAATTCCAAGAAGCGGACAGACAAGTTGACAGTTTTCTTACCCATTTTATTTACAGTGCCATATTAAAGTGTTGTTTCAGATGTAGTAGTTTTGGTTTATTAAGGTAGGGTGTATAAATTAAACAACAAGAAATGTAAACTTGTTGCATTCCATTCATCTTTAGTACGTAAAATTTCCTGTGTTAGAAGCTAAGAGAATCATTACTACTAATTCTACCAGTCTCCCTTCCCTTCCTAAACACCCAAATATTGAAGGCCGGTGGATATGAAGGGGACAAGCAACTACGCAGCTCACTGACAAATCAGACAGCTAAAAGGTAAACATTACAGCTGAGACAGTGGTATGCTGGTCCACCTGAACAGACCAGAAGATCCTACATATTTTCCATGTTGTTTTTTATACGATGGAAAAATAATTGCCACGGTTTTCTTTGGGTCTTGAGAGACGCATTCAGTCAGTTACAAATCAACACAGCACAAAGCCTGTTAAATTTACCCCTGCAGCAAAAGATATGAAAGATTAGCATGACTAGCATGAAACAAAAAAGATCATCTTAGAGACTGCAGAGTCAATAGTTTGATGTAACCCACCCCTCCCCACACCAAACACCCACAAACTGCATTTCTATAGTACTGCTGTATTCTTTACAGTGACTTAGCTACTCCCTTACCAATCACACCATTCTTACAGTCTACTGATAAAACATTACAGGTGTAAACAGTTTGAAACGATTCTTGCAGAAAAGTCAAAGCCACAGTTTTCTTAACTTTATGTAACTAAACATTGCAAATTTGGTTAATTCTCTAAACTGCAAGCAGCCATATGCGGTTAAGCAGTTAAGATAAATTCAGTTTTCAAAGGGGGAGGGGGGAATAAGTAAAATTTTAAGTTTCATTAAAAAAAAAATCACCTAAGCAACTGTAGATGAAGACTGTAAATGGTTGCAAAAGATTATAGCTTTGAGGCACAATGAAATGCTTACAATTAAGAAGTGATAATAAAGACAAGATTTTTTTCTGGTTTCTCCTCAACATACGTGTCAAAAGATGGATATAATGATATACTAAGTGCGGTGTGATGCCCTAAAGCTTTATACTTTCTACATACAAAGTTAAATGTTTGTTTATGACATCAAAAGGTTCTTTGTATTTAGAGTTGCATTTTACCACACAAGGTCATTGGATTCTGAAACTCTTCTAGCAAATCAAAAACTGCTTCCTTTCTGAAACACTACAGAGTTACCTGTTACACAATGAAACTCTTCTCCGCAAGTGGTTTGTGTTCTATAGCGATGCAAAGACTGCAGTCAGTCACATGCAATGGATAAAAGTTCCATGTGAACATAAAATCTCCATTACTTTCTGCTACTTTTGCTGCAAACTACCATTCCAAAGTTAACTTTGCTCATGGATTACAGATTTACTCATAAAACACGTCTCTACAGTTTCCATTCCTTCAAAACACAGAAACTTTCAACTACAGAATTCAAATACTTTCTTTTTAAAACATTTTAGCTCTGGGGCGGCATTTTGTTCCCCTTTATATCGTTCACTAATTACGTAGTCAAAATAACACCTTAATATGAACTATGCGACATCTTAAGTTAAAATGCATCATTTAGCATCAACAGTTTCATATGTGACTATTCCTTAAAAACCTGGGGCTAAGTCGGACACATTAAAACAGCGAATGATTCACTACTTCCAAGATATGAACATGGGGGCGGCCATGAGGAGCAAATTGCATTTTATGGCTTTAGGTCAAGACTACACACAGACAGCAAGCAACAAACACACTAAGTGACACCAACACACGGTGAACGCAGGGCAGCAGGTGAAATCTATAGAGTCACTCAGAGTTTGCGGAGAACACAAGGACAGAGGCCTTGAACTGCTTATGGTGTCTGGCTCCCTTTGCTCCCAATATCACATCTAAAACACAAATAATGGTCTCCATTACATAGAAAGGCTAATGTGCTGAGCACTTGCTATGTCACAAAGGGTTCAACCTTGTACTTATTAAACATCTACCAAATGAAAAGTCTGCTTTCACACCACGACTTAAGCCATTTATTAGTTAGACTAGACATAAGAGTAGAACTAAAAGGCTTTGTAAAACAGTATGGTCTGACCATCCATCCGTTTGTCTGTCTGTCTTTATCCGACATTATCCTGGACAGGATCACAGAGGCCTGCAGCCAATCCCAGGCAGCAAAGGTCAGAGGGACACGCTCTGGAGGGACACCCAGTCCACCAGAGGGCTCATAACACGCAAGCACACAAACTCCACAGGCAATTTTGAGATGCCAATTAGCCTAAGTGCATGTCTTTGGACTGCGAGACTACGCCGGAACACCAGGAGGAAGCCCGCGCGACAGGGAGAACATGCAAGCTCCACACACACACACAGAGCGGAGGCGGGACCCAAAGGCCCCACCCTGGAGGCGGGAGGCAACAGCGCCACCTACTGACAGCCACTGAGCCAGCGTGCCACCCACCAAGTTTGTTATTTATACAAATAAAATCAAATTAAAAGCAATTAAGACTGTTAAAACAGGCTTTAAAACTAATTGTTTAAAATATCAGTATTGGGAAGAGAGGCTCTGAGTGTAACAGAGCATCTTCACCACGGGCTTAAAACTAATATGGATGCAAGAGTGCAGCTGAGTGGTTCTGGGTAGTGAAGCTGCAGGTGAGACCGCGCTGGGTTCTACACTTCATAGGTATAGGTACTGTCTGTCCAGCTTGCGGTGGCCCAGCTGGTAGCCCGCCTGGCCAGCGGCCGAGCGGGCATAGGGCTGGCCCGGAAACTGGTGCTGGTACTGAGCCCGGGCCGCCGCCCCGTTCTTCGGCAGGAGGCTGTAAGAGGAGGAGTACGAGCCGCCGACGTGACGGCCGGAGGAAGAGGAGGAGGAAGAGGCGGCGGCGGACGAGTTGTGCAGCTGATCCACCGCCTGGGAGACGGAAGCCAAGGCCGCGGAAGCCGGGTAAGCGTAGAAGCTGGGGGCCGAGCTGAAAATGGGCGCCTCCTGCAGGCTGAAAGAGGAATGGGAGGAGGCGGCGGCGTGGTAGGCGGGCTGCCGCCGCAGGGCCCCACCGGCCGTCCTGTCTTGAGGTGCTACGGCAGATGGCTGAACCTAGAACAGCAGCACAGGTATTAAACCCCACTGTGTCGTCTCAGGGGCCCCGGGGCTAATTTAGAGGCCTTACCTGACTCAGGTTGAGCGGCTGGGAGCGGCCGGCGATGGCCGCGTGGTGCCGACTGGCGCTCGAGGCCCCAGCACTGCAAGGATGATGAACGCCCCCCTTTTTTAGCTTACTGCAGGTACTTAGTGGCTGCCCTGCAATGTTCCGGTGGGTATGTTAGTATGCCAAGCAGGAAAACGGACGGGGGAAAACATAAAATAATAGATCCTGTTCTCCGTGCTACATGCTGCGAGCGAGTTCCTGCACACCTGGTACTGCATTCTCTCCAGGCTGGGCCTTCACAGGGGGCACCATGATGGCGAGGGAACGGGACAAGGGGTTGGACGTCTCCACGAAGCTGGGCAGGTGCCGGGGGCTGAGGGGGCTGCTGGTGGAGGAGTCCGAGTCCTGGGAGTCGTGGACGGTGACGCAGCTGATGACGTTGGAGCGCTGGGGGGCCCCACAGCTGCGGTAGGTGGTTGGTGAGGTTAGTGCAGTACAGCGGTTTAACCTTTAGCCTTTGCATACATGAGAAGCAATACTAAGGAATATCGGTTGTCCGCTATACACTGTTACGGGACACAATGCTCAATGCTGTGCTCATGCTTAGGCAGGGAAATCTTCAAATATACAGAGTGGGAGGCTTGAGAGACTGTGGGGGGGGGGGGGGGGAAAACCCTTTAAATATACAAAAAAGTCAAGCTCAAGGGCACGAGAAACAGAAAAGATTGATAGATTCCTGTAATTGTCATTGTAAAAATACACAGCGAAATTCGATTAGACCCACATAAAGAAAATATGGTTCCTATCTTAAAGCAAGTTAAATAAGGAAAAGAAATTAATCACACATAGTAATTTTAAAGTACCAGTCATGTACTGTTAAAACAAAGTAGTAACTGGAATAAAATAAGGATACATGTCATCCCACAGTCAATGTTTTTGCGACTTAGGACACACGGAACAGAAGCTATTAACTACACTCAGTCCGACCGGCTTACCTGACCGTGGGGAACTTCCGCTCATCCTCATCCTCCGTGTCACTGTGGATGGTGATGATGCTGACAGCAGGGCTCGGCGTGTCCGAGATGATGATGGGCTGAGACAAGACGGCGTTGTAGGCGGGCGAGTTCAGCAGCGGGCTGTTCTGCGCGACGTGGGCGCTGGGCTGCAGCAGACACTTCGGCCTGTAGGCAGCGATGAGCGTTAGTGAGCCGAACGACCGCATATGTACAGACCATCCATACAGTTATTCTGATATTTACACCCATCAGTGACAAGTTTCATATAAGCAAAAGGGACATAATACAGTAAGACAGTGGTTAGTGAATTATGATATGCACACTAAGGTGATGCACATGCTCCCTCTAGTGGTCAGAAGAGGTATGTCTTTTTATGGTGACAGTGGTACGCAGAGAACCTAATATTTTCTGAAATGATATAGTGTACATTGTTTGAGAACCACTGCAATACATAGTTAACTTCTCTATACAGTCAAAATATAGATCTTAAAATCATGTTCAAACGTGTGTAACAGGTATTACTGTGCTTATAACGAAGGGCTGTGTTGTGACGTAAAGCGAGAGGAGGTAACCTTGCTCTGCTGTCCGTGTGCCGCACTCTGGCCCTGGGCCCCAGCTGCCCGCCCTGCTGTGTTCTGGTGCTGCTGGCGCCCATACTGAGAGACTGAGAGGGGCCCAGGTGGCCCCCCAGAATGGAGGCGTGCTGTGGGACAGTGTTGTGCTGCCCGCCATGACAGCCCCTGTGTGTTGGAACCACAAATGACTTCCAGGTCAAAATCACAGAAAAAAAAAAAAAAAAAAAAAAAAAAACAACAGTTCAGTCCAGCTATGAGCCAGGGACTGGGAGGCTGACTGGTTTCACTTTTGATTATGGCAATTAACCTGCCACAGTTACGATATTGGCTGAATGTCTGACAGATCAAATAAAACACTTAACGGTATATATAAAGCTATACGGCTATTTCACCAAACCTATGATAAATGAAAATGATGTCCAGCTAACCCAGGAAGTGAGGCATATCCTGGAGTCAAACCCACAGGCTTGCATGTATGAGGCTACAGCATTACACCCTCAGAGGACAACGCGTTACCCATAAAGAATCCAAACCGGCTCTGTGTGGAGTTTGCATGTTCCTCTGGCATCGTACAGGTTCCTTCCTGCTACTCCTGTAGCCCAATGACATACTGTTACAGGCTGGATAGCATCTCTAAAATGCCCAGCGTGTGACTGTATCTGTGTCGTGCCTATCAGTCCTGGAATGGACTGGCACCCTGTCCATGCTGTACCTCTGCCTTCTGCTCTAAACTCCCTGGGATAGGCTTCCAGCCCCTGTAACCAGCCAAGTTCAAGGAGTAAAAAAACTGGGCTAATTAATCTGCATTCAACCAATGCTAAAACGCAAAAAAAAAAAAAATGCATACATTTTAGACAAAGATATTTGAAATTACTGACCCCTTTGCTAAAGAAAAAGAATTCGCATAAATCATCATTAAGTCTTGGAGTCGTTTTAATTATGCGATGAAGCAGACAAATTCACGATCGCAGCACCTGCCACCACGCTCCGCCCACCGCACTGCACTGACCTCCAGTTGGGGACCTGCTGGGTGGAGCTGTCGGAGAGCAGCGCCCCTAGTGGCGAGTCGGTGATGACCGACTGCGAGGGATTGTGGAGGGCCACGCCGGGCATCTGCTGCCAGGTGGACGGGATGAGTATCTGCTGAGTGCCAGCCGGCCACGCCTGCTGAGGGACACACACAAGGGCAAGTAGCAGCCGTCAGCCAAGCGCGGAGCAGTCCGCATCACGGCCGGGAAGTGGAAACGATTGCGACAGGCTCTTCCGCAGCAGAGCCTGCCATATTATATGCAAAGGCTGTACATCACTGACACATTTTTACCGGGGGCTTGTATGTGTGCAGTGCAAGCAAGTAGAAAGCCACTTTTCTTTTTTTTTAATCCAGCACGAGCCAATAGTTAGAGCAAGCGCAGGCATGAATTGCACATGCTGCAATGCCTGGACGGGACACAGACAACGGGTCAATTCTCTCCCTACCACACTCCACTGGGTCACATGACCCCTCCCAATACTGGGAGGAACGGGAAAAGAAACACAGAAGCCATTTTTTTTTTTTTTTTATAATGCATTACCATCATATGCAAGATGCCACCGTGATGCTTTATAAACTATGCATTTTTTTTCCATACCCTGCAATGAACCACATGCTAATGCATTTAACAAATTTGAGGTGCTACTTATTACAATATCTTTTATCATCATTTATTTGTTTCTGATGGTTTGGGACTCGGTGACAACCTTCCAAAAACATGAGCCTGCAAATAAGGAATCTTGATTGTTATTGCTAGGAAGAAAAAAAAAAAAAAGTTAAACAAATCTGAGGAACAAAATGAACTTGAAAGGAAAGTGAGGAAAAAATAATACAAGTCGTTTCAATTATAATGATGAAGACAAAAGTTCCTCCGATTGTCTGGATTTGCCCTGGAACTCAGAAAAGGCTTGATAAGGTACCTAAGAGAACGATGAGGTTACACACACTGAGGATCCTGCAAGCACAGGGATCTGAAATAAAACGGGTCAGACCAACCAGAAGCAGGTGTCCGGCGTGGGATGGGGACGCATTGAGATTGAACGGAGACAAAGGACTGCCAGTCAGCAAACAAGCATCCTTACTGCATTTTTAATTAACAGGTATGCTAAATATAGCACTCAAATTTTTCCAAGGTGAAAAGCGATCTTGTAATCTTAAGTACAATTTCACTGCTGCTAGACCGTTGGCTTGCGACAGTTTTTCTATTAAGTCATAAGTTCCTCAGTGAGGAGGGGAGGGTTTTAGGGAGGGGCATGGACATGAGAAGCCACAAGCAAAGCGCAGACCAATCAGCACATGCGCCCCATGCCATCTGGGGGAGGAGCCTGGAGGGGCGGGATGATTGGGGGGGGGGGGGGGGGGGGAGCGGGGCCCGCTGGGGGGCGTCTCCAGTGGGGGTGTGGGGGGGCTC